>JAVJGI010000035.1:3520313-3547335 GCA_035590275.1 Ibycter americanus | reverse complement strand
GTAGTCAGGTGCATATGAATAAACATATATCATAACTACATGCAGGAGAGGGCCTAGATTAACAGTTTCAAAATACAGTATTATATATATATATATGCAAAACAAAACTATGTGTATATACACAAGAGACTTGATTTGTGGAGAGTGTACTTCCAAATCCAAGTTACCTAAGAGAAGCAAGAGTTATGCTACTTACTTAATTCTGGCAGATTATGATGATCAAAATTTTTTGCCTTCTGTGAAATAGATGCAGCCAGCGGAGGTTTTAAACAACTCAACCTTACTTGCCAAACAAATCAAACGTTCAAAAAGATTACAGACATTAGCAGACAGTGATTTTTCTGTTTATTGATTCTCTGTAAGGAAAAAATTACATAGTAGGCATTAGAGGAATAGCACATGTACTGGCTCACACATAATACATCGGGAGGGCATGTTAATACTTTTGTTTTACTTCACTTAGTGTACCCAGTTTTTCCCATGGCTTGTATGAAAAAAGCAACATGTTTCAGCAGGCACAGCTCTTTATAATTCAACACAGTGGATCAGACTAACAGCAGAATATATGAGATATACACCAATAAAGCGCTAGCAGGTGTTGTCTTGGAATTTCTTAAGTGTTCTCAGCAAACCAGGTGCCCACAGGAAGAAGGCAATTTTGTATCAGTTATATCTTTACACCTGTTTGCAAATGCTGATACAGACCCTTATACCGAGCACTTAGCCAACAGGAAGCTAATGTACAGTAGTGACTAATTGATAATTAAAGAAACCTTTAGGAATACCATAAAATACCTGGCACAGGACTCTCTCATCAGCTTAGCAAAGGCTGTTCTGCCATGCACTTATCATACTGCTCTTCTAGCTTTCATAACAATTAAGATGGTGTATCTATGTGAATCAGGGGTTCAGTTGCAATTTTCAGTGTGCTGGCTGTGTTTTATTGTTGTCTGATGGCTCCTTCTTTAGTCTGCAGAGGGGATCACTCTATTACTGTGGTTTAGACGGCTCACAGGTTGGCCCTTGCCCCTCTCTTTCATAAAGTAAGTATAATTAGATGATAATGCCCTTCTTGTCAAAACTTACCGCTTATTTAAGCTTGCAATAATAATTTCAATTTATTAAAGATTTATTCAGATAGCATTATTATCACTGTTTATTCAAACGGACATTCTTTTTTCTTTTTTTTTCTCTCTTTTTTCCTTTTTTCCAGAGGAACAAAAGACATAATTCCTGCAAACAGATATAACAAACCTGTCAAGTTCTCAAATGGTTAAGTTGAGCATTTTACTTGGAAAGGCTGACAAATTTTCTTCACTTCAAAATATCATTAACACCAATAACACATTTGCCCAAGCCTATTTCTAAGTTGTAAAAAAAGATTGCTACAGATTAAGACCCTTGATATAATGCTATAAGCTCCTAACAATGGTATCTTTTATAGTGAAGAGCAACTGCAGACACAAATTGCCCCCTTTCCTGCACCTTTTTCACAAAAATCAATATTAAAGTAGTAGCTGCCTTAACTCTCCCATAGACTATATGAGAAAAAACCACAGCCACGCTTAGGACAGTTTAGGTCAATAAAGAATCAATACTGTGGTTGAATCTGTAGAAAGATAAAAGACTTGGAACTCACTACAGTGTGCCCTATTGTTTCTCTCTATTTTGAAAAGAAGCTGAAGTGCCTCACATTTTTTTAAACTAGCAATGAATTTAGTGTTTGCGGAAAGCGAGGGAGGTCACTGGAGGCTGCATGTGGCTTCAGTGTCTGCAGACGAGGGGTCTGATCTTGTTCACCCACACCTCCCATTTAGTTCAAGGGGAGTCTAGGGAGCAAGAAGAATGCAGCCCAGGGCCCCGAGCGGACTGGAAACCAAAACACTGAACACACTTCCATCAAGCCCAACTCATTTATTAACTATGGAGAGACTACCCATAAAAACTCAGGAGTGGAAGGGGTTCTTATCATGATTTCTAGCTCCCTGTCCATTAGGAAGAAGAGAGCTGATTTCAAGCAGAGAAAGCTCTCTGATGTATTTGGCAATTGCCAGACACGTAGATCCCACTTACAGCTGTAGTCAAGCTCACTTTCCGCATTTCACATTGTGATTTGACCAAATTCGAACCCCTCGTGAAAAAACACAGGTTCAGGAGCAAATAAATATCTCAATAGACATACAGGCTTACACACACACACACACGCCTACACACGTGGTTTGGATTTGTTTGCCTCTGTTATATCCCTTTTCAGTGCCCTGTATACTGTGTTTCCTTTATAAGCCTGAGAACTGCAACCATATACCTGTCTGGAGAGTAACTGAACGTGAAAAAATATTGGTTTGTGTGGACTGGAGAGTTCAGATAAAAACAATTTATGAGCCCAAATCTTCCAAATTCTTTACTTGAAGATGCACTTTGTTATCCTACAAGGGGCAGCTTCTAACACTTCTCAGCTTACAGCAATAGCTCCTGCTTGCAAAAGCTCAGAGAAAATCTAGATAAAGCTGGAACTACAGCTCTTTACAAAAATTGGTAAGGAAGTGGGTAGCAACAGAAAAGACAGCCACAGTTTTAAATCTATGTCTGTTGAAAGAAATGGCTGCATTCTTGAAAAGCTGGGGCTCTCAAATTCATAGGGAACACTCTCACCCCTGCTCTGCAGTTTAGTTACAATTAGAAAAAACAAACGTGTTTTTAACATTGTAGACTGAAATGTTCAGACCTCTAAGATGCACTAATGAACAGTTAACAGTAACCCAAGTTGTTTACATGAAGAATAAATGCAATTGTTCTATTCAGCATGAACAGGATTTTTCAGCTAAATAACTGGTCATTATTAATAATAACTAATATTATTATTACTAATAATTGGTCATTATTAATAATAATTAATAATATTATTACTATTACCGGAGTAAAAATCTCTTTTAATTTAGTATATTGCCTGGCTCCTTTTCTACAGCACAAGATCTTCTAATC
Source organism: Ibycter americanus (assembly GCA_035590275.1). Classification (NCBI taxonomy): domain Eukaryota; kingdom Metazoa; phylum Chordata; class Aves; order Falconiformes; family Falconidae; genus Ibycter; species Ibycter americanus. Next base: position 3,544,353 of record JAVJGI010000035.1, on the reverse strand, counting down.
ATCCTGATCTCCCTCTCTCCCACTGCAAATACTGGAAACACGGAAATGCGTGGCAGTAAATGCACAACCATGTCAACCTTGGCATACTTACAAAAGAGTTTCTGAGGTGCTCCAGTTTGGAGCAGTACTTCACATCATGGAGAAGATTGAAAATATCTCCTCTTTGCTCTAACCCTAGCACACTGTCAGAGACAGAAGATATGTAAATAAGCAAATAATCAGAGTCTTCAGGGTAGAAGTCTCAATGGTTTTAGCAGGACATTGTGGAGGTCCAACAAAGCACTCAACTAAAGTTGCCTTGAACATTCACTACTGGAGTTCTCAGAAGAAAATAGCAACATTTCTAAAGTTCAACTATTTCACCTCCATGGCTCAGACTTCTTTTCTATTCAAAATACGCTCTTCCTCTGTTTTTTGTACCTAAACAGTGTCTTTTTTTTACTATTCTGTCGTCTCTTTCCCACAGTCTCTCCTTCCAGCCAAAGCGGCTGCTCATCTCTTTCTCTAGCCCTGGCTATACTTTTCATCCTTGCTGACCATCTTCTCAGCTCCTTCTTCAGGGCCTATATTAAGCTTTTTAGACCTTTCCGAATTTGTGGTGACACTCTGCCACAGCATTCCTTTTGGATGGCTCTTGCTACCTGACACTCATCCGGAGAGGTCTGATAACATCTGTCTGTGTGCTGGTATCCCAAAAAGGTTTGGAAAGGGAGATGTGCTGGGAGGTTTAACACAGATTGTCAGATGTACTGCAGCTTCACAGAGGGCTTCAAACAAATAAGACTTCATGATGGGAGGTGCGGGAAGAAAAGCAAAGTGCATTGACCTCTTTCAGTCTAATGACACAGAGATAAATTCACTCTGCAAATAGCCGGTGTGGGTTAAGATTTTAAGGCCCTCCAGTTGATTGTTACCACCTATCTGCTGGCAACTTAAATGGCCAGTGAAAGCAGCCTGTTGGCTTTTGTGCTGAAGCAGTTTAGGGAGCTATCAGACATTCACCCAGCTGGGTTACTGTTCTAGTTTGTTCTCAACAAGGTGTGCGCCCTAATTATGGCTGAGGTTAGTTTTTGGGTCAAAGTATGACTTCAGTTCTGAGAGACTAATTTTCCTAAACTTGCCACAAACTCATTTTATCAAACCCACAGCAGACAAGCTCAGACAGCAAGCCTGACAAGAGAGTAGGCTCTGGGTAGTCTCCCCCCTTAGTTACTCTCATCAGCTGAACAATGCCAGGACTAATCCTGCTCTCACTGACTTCCAGTAGCACAGGGTCAAGTGCAATATCATTATCTTTTGGTTTGATTTACACTAAAATATAAAATCAGGGCTTTAAATAGTGTGCAAATGTCAAAAACTTAACAGTTATTTTTTCCCATATCTCCAACAACATCTCTTACACTTCCCCTCTCCAATTTACAACACCTTTTTGAGCCAGTTCCTGAGATGCATCTCTATGCATTTGTGTGCTAGTGTACAGGGTATGGTGAAAGCCTGATCCTTATTATAGCCTGTAAGACAAAAATAGTTCTAGACTTACTTGACTTTTGTAAAAGGCAGAAACAACAAAAATTAATCTTTACACAAACACCCAAGGGAGCATTTAGTGGGACTTTTCAATCTATTCATGATCTGTAATTCCCAGCCCCCAAAGTTTCCATGTTACGGCTTAATATCTAGGGAGTCCATATGTTGAGGGAACACAGCAGAACCAAAATGAGCTGAAAAAAGAATGCATTAGATTCAAACATGGGATAAAACGGTACCCAAGGAGCCCTTGCTTCATTTTCTCTACCTGGAACCATGGGACAGTGCAGCCATCTCAGCCTCATTGAAGTGTGACGTTTCTTTTGAATATGACAGTGGTGGCGACCTTGTCATTAACTGATGCTGCTAGCAACATTTCAGCTTTCATAATTCAGTTAATTTTAAAGCCACTGGTTACTGAACTCCCAATATAATTTCAATATAATTAAACCATATTAAAAATAATAATAATAAAAAATCAGCACACCTTCTGATCAAATACCAGTCAATGTTTGACTTGGACTCACTAAAGCAAGGAAGTTTTCAGTTATGGTTTAAGCAGTATCCTTAACTTCTTGTTGCCAGGCACGCACACGAGAGCCTGTTACTCTGTAGCTTCTTGCTTTGGCTGAGGCGTAGATCGGAATTTTTCAGTTGTAATGCTAAGGAGCTAGGGCTGAATCTTTTGCTGCAGCTGTGTCACATGCATAAGAAGAGCTATGCAAAGCCATGTTTAATTCTTTCCTGCATACACACCCACATTCTGGGAGGCAGGTAATGCCCGATTTGGCCTGTGTGCAGCCTCTCTGGGCTAGAAACAGCCTGCTTCTCCTAGGTGACCCCTAGGACTGCTGGTGGCATTGCACTGCATGGTTAGAGGAATTCATCTGTCATGAGTCAATTCTTCTGTGTTGCTAGAACCTCCTCAGAGACCAACCTGTTCCTTGGATTTACTGTTCTGAAAAAGAAAAAAAGAGACAGGCTTCTGGGAGTAAATTCTGCCTCCCGAAGTTTTATAGACACGAAGATGGTAGATAGTCAAATGCAAGTGCTACCCTAGGGTGGCAAACCATCCACGTGCAGTCTGCCATTGCCTAGCATTGGCCCTGTAAGCACAAAAGCTGGTCTGCATGTGCATATGCCAATGGCTGTGGACCAACATGTGTGTCTGCAGAACCGAGGCAGGGAAGGCATTGCTGATGCCTTTGAAAACCTGATCCTAATCTCTTTTTTCCTATGAATCCTGTGTTAAGCACACTTAAATTTCTTTCTTTCTTTCTGCACTTTTTTTCTTCCACTATTGGCAACAACTACCAGAAACCTGAGAATGTTGCTAATTTCCTGATGGATTTGTCCTCTCCTGCTTGGCAAGACTAGTTATTCTTCCCTTCCATTTTGTTCCCCAAAATCACCAGCCCTCTGTATGTGCGAGCTTAGTGCACTTTGCAAGGCAAAAGTTGACGTTGCTGTCTTTCCATCATGGCCTCCACCTACCATTGCTGTGCTTCCTTGTTTCCCTGCACTTGGTTGGGAACATATTGCAAGTTGTGAATTCAGTAGAGGTCCTTTATGGATGCTCAGTGGCAACATAGTTAAAATTCATCCAAGAAAGGACGGAAAGAGAAACAACAGCTTTACTGATGCCACCAGTGCTCTGCAATGTTGCAGGAGCTGAGGAGCTAGTCTCAGGTGTCCCTCTCCTCTCAGCTTGCCATTCATTTAAAGTCTTTCAATTCAAAATGAGTCATTCTATCTCCTCCCCTTCTTGAGAAATAAACCCCCAAAAGAAGCTTCCTTGAGGAAATCTGAGGGCCTACGAATTCAGTCCTCTGAAAGTTGCAGAGTGATGTTAATCCCATCTAGCAGGACCCTGACAAGCCTGAGAGGTGGCCCCGTGCGAACCTCGCAAAGTTCAAGGCCAAGGTCCTGCATGTGGATTGGGGCAATCCCAAACACAAACACAGGCTGGCCAGAGAATGGATTGAACGCAACCCTGAGGAGAAGGACTTGGGGTGTTGCTGGACAAGAAGCTCAACATGGACCAGCAATGCGTGCTTGCAGCCCAGAAAGCCAACTGTATCTTGGGCTGCATCAAAAGAAGCATGGCCAAGTGTGGTTGAGGGAGGTGCTTCTCCCTCTCTGCTCCACTCTTGTGAGACCCCACCTGCAGTACTGCGTTCAGCTCTGGGGCCCCCAACGTAAAAAGGACATGGACCTGTCAGAGCAAGTCCAGAGGAGACTGCAAAGATGATCAGAGAGCTGCAGCCCCTCTCCTATGAAGACAGGCTGAGAGAGTTGGGGTTGTTCAGCCTGGAGAAGCAAAGGTTCTGGGGAGACCTTGTAATAGCCTTGCAGCACCTAAAGGGAGCCTACAAGAAAGCTGGAGAGGGACTTTTGACAATGGCATGCTGTGATAGGCCAAGGCGGAACAGCTTTGAATGGAAAGAGGGTAGATTTAGATTAGACGTTAGGAAGAAATTCTTCACTGTGAGGGTGGTCAGGCACTGACACAAGTTGCCCAGAGAAGCTGTGGGTGCCCCATTCCTGGAAGCGTTCAAGGCCAGGCTGGATGGGGCTTGGAGCAACCTGGTCTAGCAGAAGGTGCCCCTGCCCATGACACAGGGCTCGGAACTAGCTGATCTTTAAGGTCCCTTCCAACCCAAACCATCCTATATAAATACATTTCACTCCTCTCCTCTGCCTGAAATTCTGCAGCAGTTACAGTTGCAGCCAATAACTACAGAAAGGACTAGAGATAGTTATTTTTCAATTGGTGAAACAAAGATCTTATTTTTGCAGCAACTTTGCATGCTATGTCGCAGCTCAAAGACTTTTTTTGGGGCCAGGCCATATGTGACCCCTGTAACAAAAGATTTGAGAGGTAACACAGCCATGTCTTTAATTACACTGCTGTTAACAGATGCACTTCAGCAACACACACAAGATGACAGAAATTGGAGAACACGGAGTTGGATTCAAACTAAAAGAAGATGTGAGAGTTTCAATTAACACAATCCTGCATGATTTAAGAAAAATATTCACGAGTGGTATTTATTTAGCCTGCAGCCAAAGTCCATTACTGAGAATTACTCTTAATTAGAGTTGTGCAAGGTTGGGAATATCCACTCCTATCATGATTCTTTCACCTACCAGAACTACCAAGCTTGCTGTGCCTCTGGCAATTCTAGCTTGGTTAGAAAAATAGTTAGATGATAAAAGTATTATTTTAAACAAGATAATCTAACCACTAACACACAGAAAAAATATTTGTTTTGCTTGTCCTTTTAATCTGACATTCACAGCATCATCAAAGTAGCTCTGTTTAAAACATTGCGCAAAAAACCTCTGTGAGGACAAGGTTTACCAAAGACTGAACCACTCAAACAAATGAATGCTTTGTCTGAGGTTTTTCTGTCATTAATTGCTACTTTCTCTTTGGATGAACACAATCCAGACTGTTCCCTTTCCAGTGGCAGCTCTAACTGAATTCAACACCCAGTGAAATTTTTGGGTGGGGTAATAGATTGAGTACATGGCCTCACCAGCAACATGAAACAGGTATGGTGTGTGGGACTAAGGAGGAATACTCACTCGGGAAGATGGCCAATATATGAGCAAAAGTCAGCCTTCATCAATGACAAAATCTGAGAGGCCTAGGAGAGAGCTCGAAAGACTGACCAAACAAACCGTTCTCAAACACACCGTGTAAAACTTGGTTCCACCTTTTGAAAGAACATCTCTCATAATGAAGCAGGTCTTGTTAGTCCTTGAGTAAATGGCTGTAAATGGTTTTCACTAAGTGGAGGAGGTCTGGTGGGGCTCTAGGCACCACACAGAGCAGGGCTAAGCTCCAGACCTGTGATTCAAACTCCCGACACCCCAAAACAGGGGATATCGTGGTACCAGCCACAGGAATATCTTTGACTCAACTATCTTTTCAACAGAGTTATGTCAAGCCCACATGTGAAATAAGTCTTCAGATAGAGCTAGTAAGGACAGAGTAAACAATGATTAAATATTAGTCCATTTTCAGCATTACCAAGGGAACATAAGAATTAGCAAAGAACAAGACCAAAAGGTTTTGAATTTGGTTCAGATATGCTCAGGAAATACCAAGGGACTATTATTTGGGACACTGGGACATACAAAATGTGGCTTGTCTGCAGTTCACTACCTGTTCTTCATTGTTGTAAATACCCCTGCTTCCAGGGGCAGAACCTCGTAGGAGATAGTTAGCCAGAAAGAAAACACACAGACAGGAAATAAAGGAAAAGACTGAAGTTCAACAAACTTGAAACTCCTAACAACAGGCTCGGTTTAAGCCTAATGGGAGCTTGAGTCATTTCATCTGTTCCTAATTGCTTTGCTCACTCCTGGTGAGAGCTGAGAGCCATTGTCATGTCAAAGGATGGAAATGATCCAAAAATTCAGAGCTAGTGACTACATCATTACTAGAAGAGGAGGAAGCAGTTGAAAGCCAAACCATGATTTACCTTTTTGCAACTACCCACCCAAATCAAACTTGCAGATAAATAGTCACAGTCCAGATCTATAGCTTTTGGTGTTGATTCAAACTGTCTTTTGATTTCCCAAGTTTTTGGACAAGTGATCTATGAAAAGTACATGAGTCACACATGACAGCACCAGAAGACCATGCAAGAAGCTGCATAGTTTCATGGAGCTGAGAAAATACAAAAGGTACATGGTGCCCTGCAGGACAAACTGATATTCATGTGAATTATTTCTTTAAACCATAGTCTCGAATGCTGGAGAAAATTTAAGGGCCAGTAAGATTTTAAAGTGAGGTAGAGCCAGGAGCCTTGAGTCTTATTAAACAAAAACAATCAGAGTATCCACATTTTTGTAGTCCTACTGTGAAGTTCCAATAAACTTTACCCAAAAACCTCCATAACACTCCTTACCCAACTTCATGGAAAACGAGAAGTGATTCCAGAGGTTGGCTATTTAATACCTCTTGTAGTAGTTAAAAAGGCCACTTTCTTCTTCTCTCTCACACTCTTTTTTTAACTTTTACTGCAAAACCATTAAAGAAAGAACTAGTTGTAGTAATAAAAGCTAGCTATATTCCCACAGGGAGAAGGGGAATGGTGGTTCCTGTGTACCCTTAGCGCTCTTGGCAGGGGTACTTATAAAGAAGGTGAAGGTCACAGGGAAGAGAACAGAGTATTTTCTGTTCAATGGAAAATAGAAACTTCCAAACGTGAAAAGGAATTTTAGGCAAGTTTTATTTCCTTCTTTTACAGCCCTGACATCATATTTCTCTACAGTGACATCATGGATTTAAAGTCACAGCATCCAATGACACCAGTGCATCAGAAGCCTTACAAAACAACAGCATTCGGTGTTTCTGATTTTCTGAGACGCTGATGAAGCCTAGACCTGAGCAGATCTTCCTGCTCAGCTGAGTTTCTCTGTGTTTATAAAATCATAAGTAAACCTTGCAAGTAACGTCTTGCTAAAGTGCCCAGGGCTGGCAGGGTACCTTTGATGGAAGGAAGTTAGAAATACAATAGTAAAGAATACACAGTTGGGTTCAGCCAGTAAGACTTTATGTTTTCCACTACTCCCTGCCTCCTCACCCAAATCAACCAGCCACGCCTAGGAGGAATACCTTCTGGGACTGCTCCACCAAGCCCAGCTACCCAGGAAAGCTGCGTTACAAACCTACTCTTATAACACTTCCAGGAGAATATGTTTTTTGAACTGCATCATCAAACTTCAAGGCAGCTCAACAGCTATACAGTGTGAGCCTTGGTTTCGACTATATTTACTCTCCTGAAAAAGAGAGCAGGATTTGGCCTGCTTCTGTTTTTAACAGATCTTCTTAGTGACAGAAATTTGCTAGTCTCTGATGCTTGCTAATAAACAGATGCAATTGCCATTCCCAGTTTAAGAGAGAAGGAGCCAGAGCCAGGAGAGAGCTTCAAAGAGACTGAATTACCTCTCTCACCTGTAGGGATGTGATTATGTCTGGCAGAGTGCTCTGGGGAAACAGCTTTCACCGCAGCCATCAGCAGCCCAGAGTACTGCAGAGCTACAAGCTATCTTTTCCCCAAACTCCTGTACCCTTCCTGAACTGGAGTATTTATTTAACAGCAAGAGATAAAGCTGCACATTTTGCAGCATGGACGTGATAAACCAATGAGAGGCTGGAGATATTTTTGCAACCCATCCTGGTGGAAAACCCTCTGTCCACACACACCCCAAAAATACATGAAACGAAGGTAATGCACTGTAGTTAGTCTGCACCAAACTAATAAGGACTGCTGGTCACTATGCTCTGGCAGTCTGCACTACTGTTTTCCTGGCAGGCTCTTTTGTCACTGAGATTCATAGAGTACCAACGAGGAAGGGAAAATATGGAGCCTCCCTTTAAAAAGTCTATGTGTCTACAACAAGTAACAGCTGTTGCTATTTTAATACTGTCTCAGGACTCATATAGATGTGACATCACACAGAACTAAGGCTTGGCCATCGATTTTACTGCCAATATACCTTAAACTGTAGGGATTTTGTTACAAATTTGTATGTTGCATGTGTGTCAGAAAAAAATCCACAACTGGAAACCTCCATGTAGTTTCATCCCTTTGTAGTAATTCTGTGAGACATAAACTGTTCTCATTTTGGAATTAAAACCTTTATTAATTTTAAGCTGAATAGAAGTGAGCAAATTCGTTACTGTCAGAATTTATTACACATCCAAACAAAAAAGAATTTTGATATTTGACTGGTAAGCTGGCCAAGGAAGAGGAGGTGGGGATGGTTTGTATTCTAATTTCAAGCTGCAGGGCTCCCAGGTGTATTGTATAGGATTTCCTGTAATTTACAGGCAAAATAAGCAGTCTACAGGAAAATGTTTGCCACACTGTACATGCGTATTAATTACACAGCAGGATAAAATGATTTCTTTGTGATAGGAAGGGATGTGATCTACAGGCAAACTATTAAAATGATGTGGAAATACAGACGTTCTTCTGCCATTAAAAAGGGCTGTTGGACTCAGGGAAATAAAATTGGCAAGAGTCTTCTCACACTTTGTATTCCCAGGTCTGTGACGGAAGCGTATCACAATGCGCCAGGCTCCATGGGTACCGGGGAAGGGAGATGTCTCCTTACAAACACGCTCCGGGAACCTCGCTGTCTTGGCTATCCTGCAGGGGCTACCTCTGAACTAAGTTCTTCCAAGAGAAAGACCTCCCCCCTCCAGTGAGAAAGGAGGAATTTTAAGACTTCAGGTGTGTATTGTTCAGTATCTCCCCAAGCATCGTATAATAATACAATTGAATTCTTACTAGAATCATCAGATAGATATCACTCTTTCACCTACCACTGAGCACTGAGAAAGCATCGCTTTTCATTACCACAGGTTAGTGCAATATGAAACTAGTTGGAGAAAGACAACACGGCACATCACAACCTCTCTTAAAAAAGATGAGGGAAATTCTTTTTAGATATGTAATCAAGGCTTGAGACATAAAGGGATATGAGACGAATAAATAAAATATTCAGACTGCTTTTCTCAAGACCAAATTTTGTGTAACTGTACAGGCTTGTTCTCACTGTGAGATGAGCAATTCTTACTACACTTGTGTTCAGATGCAATTTCTAAAGCAGAACTTTACTTTTTTTTTTTCCTTCCCCCCCAACTGGTATGAAGAAGAAATCTCACCCGTCACATGCCTTTCCCCAAAGAACTGGTTTAGACTACATATGGTTGGCATTCAGGAGGGAGCAGCTCAGAAACACAGTTTTGTTTGACTAAAGCATTCCTTAAAACATAAAACCCTCAAAGCAAAACTTATGCCCATATTCTTTGAACAATACGGCCTGGATAGGGGCTGAGGATCAGATTACATCAAAGTTTATCTGCAGATGACATGTGGGCATTTAATGATGTTGAATTTTACATTGCATTTAGAAGGAACACTTCAGCAGCAGTCCAAGTTAGTATGTCACTGCGAGTTAGTATTTCTTTCCTTAGCTGAGAGGGAGGGCAGAACAACAGCTCTGCCCCAGAACATTAGGACAAGGCTTAAGAAAGGCACTCGCCCCTGCCTTTGGAAAGGTTCTCGCCTTTTTTCTCAACTAATGAAACAGAAGGTAAAGCCAAAAGAGAAAAGGCATATATCACTTATTGGCTAAACATCTGGACTGCCCAGAGAATCTGTATTTTGAAATGCAAACTGTCACAGATGCCTTCAAGAGAAAATCTACACATCTCCAGAAGATAGCACGCTCCTGACAAATACAAGTTTCTGGGTTCAACGCTGTAGCAGCTGGCTGAAATCTTGTAACTTACAGCCAGAGCGCAGTGGGTCTGCCCCATGCAGGAGAATCCCCAGCCCCTGCGGCCGCAGGACCAGGCAGGTCCTTGTGACAGGCCGGCAGCCCATGGGGAGTGGTGACTTCCCAGGCTAGGCCAGGGGCAGAGGTGGCAGGAGGAAGAGGACGGCAGGGCAGTGACAGGGCTGGGCACCATCTCGGAGGCGCCAGCGGCCTCTCAGGCACCCTGGGCCAGCCCCAGCAGACCCCGTGGGCTTAGCCCCAGCAGACCCTGCGACCACAGGCTGCTGTGTGCTGGGAGGGATGCGGCGGCCTCCGCTTCGGAGAGCCCCCAAAGGGGGCCACGTTCAGCTGGGCTCCTTGGCACAGTGGGTCCCCTGGCGAGGGCCTCTGGCCCTGCCACAGCCCCCCCGGCTCCCCCTGACACCAGGCAGTGGCACTGGGGAGGCTGCAGGCTGTACGAGCAGGCTAGCCAGAGGTGCATGAAGTTTAACAAAGACAAGTGCAAGGTCCTGCACCCAGAACATAAGCACTGGGCCCAGCCCGGGCTAGGGCTGCGTGGGAGGGCAGTGTCCCGGCAGGCAGCAGGCAGAACGCAGCCAGCATCGTGCCGCTGCAGTGACCCAGACAAACCAGACCCCAGGCTGCCTCCGCAGGGGCATTACTACACGGAGACACGACTGGCCCCCTCTACTTAGTGCTTGTCAGGCCACACCTGTAGTACCGTGTCTGGTTCTGGTCCCTACAATTCAACCAAGATGTGGACAGACTGGAGAGGGTCCAAGGAGGGCCACAAAGATGGTCCATAGGCTGGAGAATGTGCTCCATGAGGAAAGACTGAAGGGCCTCTTCTCCCTGCAGAAGAGGAGGCTCGGGGGACACCCCATCACTGTATTGCAGTACTGAAAGGGCGGCTACAGGGAGGACGGAGATTTTTTCTTCACAAGGAGCCAGATGGAGAAGACAAGGGGCAATGAGTACAGGCTGCTCCAGGAGAAGTTTCATCTCAGTATACAAGAAAAATTTTTTACAGTGAGAACAATCATTCACTGGAACAACCTCCCCAGGCACATGACAAAAGTCACTGGAGGTTTTGCAAAATGCAACTGGACAGGGTGCTAGATAATCTCAGCTAGGCTCGCTTTCCCATGAAAGGTTGGACTAGATGATCTTCTGAGGTCCCTTCCAACCTGGGCTGTTCTACGCTTCTGTGATTCTCTCCAGCATAAGAGACAAGGGAGAGGACAAAAGACAGAATGTTTTTGACCATGGCCAACATGGGTCAGTCAATGGGCAGAGAGAGAAGTAAGAGTGGAGACAAAGCTGCAGTGACAGCTAAAGCGTTACATGGATACTAGCACAGGAGCCATTCTCTGAGCTGTCTTTGCTGTGTACCGGAGGACTGGTGGCTTCGGTGTAGTGAGGGAGTAAGTGATCTCTGGACACTCCCTGGCTCAGCCTAGCTGTGCTGTGAGGACAGCAGTACAGCCAGACTCTACAGAAAACAACATCTCTTCATTTGCTATTACGTTGGTAGGACACAGAATCTAGACCCATCTTTAAATGCTGCAGCCCTTAATGGTCTCCACAATGTAATGAAACTTTAATAAAAGTGACTGTCACTGTTTCAGCTCAGTCCCTCTTTCTGCATTTAGAAATGCCTCCAAGGGAGTGTTGTTCTGCCATCATCTCTGAGGCATTCTTCCCCTCCTCTTCAAGACAGGAAGAAAAAAAATGTTGCTGAAAATTTCTAGAGAAAATAGAGTTTCTTTTTCTTAATTTCTTGGAGGTGTTTTGTTGACAAGAAAATAGAAAGCATGTGTGTCTGCTTCTCTTAGTGTACTTCCAAGTAATGAAAGTATTTAAGGAGGTACAATTATGGACTTGGCAAGCACTTGGGGCTCTTGGAACTGCTTTTTCACACTGAATAAACACTGCAGTTAATCTGTTTATGTTACATTGCACTGGAAAACTATCTCCAAGAAAAGACTACAAGTATGTATTTTCCACTCCTTTCCTTTGTTTTTAATGTTAAATTAATAACTTGTTTAAATAATTTGATTTTTCTTTTTTATCTTTCTACTCACAAGATGGCCAGTCAAAAGCAGTTTTTAATTAACAAAGATATAAACCTAGGGATTGCTGCCCTAGGTCAGACCAATGATCCGTTCTGGTTTTGGCAGTGGCCAACAGGAGACGCTTCAAAGCACCGTGTAGGAAGCACTGTAATGAAAAGTAACAGCATAACTTCCTGCAGGGACACGAGGTTCTTAACACACACATCTTACTGCTTGCACATGCACCCACCATGACAGTTTACATCCCTTCATTTAAACAAATATATACATATATATGTATAGAGACCATTATCAGTATCTATATGCATGTTGAATCTTTGATTCCATTTAATTTTTAAACCTGTTCACCCCTTAGAGTCACGTATATCTTGTGGCAGTAAGTTCTATAATTTAAATAAGCAGTCTGTGAAAAACAAATGAACAAAAAAACCCCCAAACCACAAACTACCTGGTTTAAAAAGCAACCTTGTTAGAATGAGTGGAGAGCACACAAGCCTACCTACTGCCTGCCATCCACACCTCTCGCATACCCGCAGCGCCTGTGGTTATTGGATCAGAGATATTACAGAGTATAGTATCTGTGCCTAATCCCCTTGGCACCAGGTTACGTTCAATTGTCTGTGAATTTGCCTAAGCCCCTTTTGTTGATGCTGTGTGCTCCCACAACTGCCATTGCATCCCAGTTCGCTAACGGCTTTGTAAATAAGTTCCCTCCTTTCATCTATTTTCAGACAATCTCTTACCAAATATAGAGTGCCTCCTAGCTCTTGTATTGCAGGATTTGATGGATTGTCCTTCTGCTTTCACCTCATTTTCCACTAGCTTTGTAAAACTCAGTCCTTTCCCCTTCTCAGCCTTCGCCAAATGGAGAAGTCCCAGCTTCTCTAGTTTCTCCTCATAAATGCAAGTGCTCCATCCCTTTAACTGCATTATTTAACCTTTCCCTGGACCATTTCTAAGTGCACTATGTCCTTCTTGAGATGCAGAGACCAGAATTGTGCATAGCATTTTTTTATTGTAATGCTGATTAAAAATACGACGATACTTTTGATTCCTTAGCACCTATGTGCCATATGCACGGACATTTCAGCTGGGTTTATGCATGAACAGGGGACACAGCATTGAAAAATGCCCTATTCCATAACCAGTTCCTTGGATAAGTGGGAACCTACTTATCTTAAACCCAGAGACCAAAGGTGCAGCTAATCTGCAAATTATATTCTTTCAGAGTATGGCTTGCCAACACAGCAGAGGTCTTACACAAGGCAATTTTGAATGTGGACAATATTAAGTCACCAGGACAGACTAGTTACTACTTTGTACATTATACAACAGAGCTAAACCATGCTTACCACAAATGTGCTGTGTAAACCAGAGTGCTTAGCTGCAGTATAGTCCATGGAGACTGCTTGAGTCATGGTAATATTTGATAGGAAAATTTACTATGCAAATGTTGACATGTGTGATGCCTGTATGGCCTCAGTACCTGCTGCCTCTAACCAACCTCTCGAAAGAAGCAGCACCCTGAGCACTGTATAGGAACCTAATACATGGTCTGAAAAGCAGAGGTCATCTTCCACCCTGCTGTCTAAATTAAAGAGAGTAATAGCTGGTTCAAATTGCCGAGTGCTAAGTTTGGCTTACTGTATTGCCTGGGAAGCAAAATCAGCAGCAGCCGCCAGTAGCAGGTGGAATAGACGTGGGCTTCTCTCTCCTGACTTTACAAGTCCCTGAATATGGCCTTAATATTCACATTTAAAAAAAAAAGCAACCTCATCCTTTGTTCCTGCTCTGAACTACAACTATGAACTGCAAGCAAATCTTGAGAAGATTACTCAAATACTACAAGTTAGCCAGTGGCTGCTGAGCCTTGATAAATAATTACTATGTCCTGCCCTGCTACTCTTAGACCCTAGAAGAGTAACCAAGAATTTGAAAACATGACTAGAAAATTTTCTTTTCAAAGTCCATAAAGCTGTACACTTCATCTTTTTCTCCCATTTTAGGCCCAAATCCTCTAGCTTTATTTGAGTATGAAGTACCAGAGCACAGAAGTCAGTAAGAGCCCTTTTATTGACTTCAGTTGGCATTGTATTAGGATTGTTGTTTTTAAAATCGTAACAGTACAAGGAGGTAAAAACTGTGCGTCCATAAGGTTAAAGAAAAGTGTGTGTGTTTAAAACATTGAAGAAATTGTTCTGAGAACAATTCATCTTTCTGAAAATATGAACCCTATGATGCTGCCAAGGTCAGGGAGAGCTGTGATAATTTAGTGTGTAAGTGCTAGTCATACAGCACAATGCCACATTATTTAATTTTGTAACACATTCATACAACTGCCTGACAATAGCCATGGACGTTAACACTACCTGTGGGCTGAGGTCAAGGCAACGTAGTTTAACGTTGAAACAAAAGAGCTAATTGGATTCCTGTTCAAGTTCTAGCTAATTATGTGATCGTAGTTACTTTTCTTCTTTCTGTCTCGGTCAGCTCATCTGGAAAGGAGGGCCACAGTGTGACCATGACTGAAACGTGAAAGAAAAATGCCGTGCATATGCCTCGCTTCTGACTTATTTGGCCATTCTTTCTAATTTCTCTGTCCCTTTTTTTGCCGTTCAACTCTGGTTTGTGAATTCCAGGCCATTTCCCTCGGAGAGCAGAAACACAGCTCACCTTGTGAAGTGGGAAAGACTAATATCAAAAAGGAGAAGCCATCTTCAGCTGTAAAGTTAGATGTCTTGCTAATGCCAGAACTAATAATACAGAGATATTGGAGGCTTACACTTCTTTCTTACAACTGGCAGTGCACAGAATATTTTATAAATAAGACTACATCACATACCCAAACCCTTATAGAGACAAATAATCGCTATGCCCCTTCCACAGAAGAAATGCATAAACACAGAGGAGTTAAATGAGCAATACAAGGACACTGAAGAAATTCGAGACTGAAAAAAACAAAACCCCAGAATTTTTACCTCCTTGTTTCTAAACTCATAAAAAAGACTTTTCTCTCAAAAAATTGGATTAAATCACTTAATTAAAGACATAACCTTATTTTATATTAAATTGCATGGAAAGCTCTCTTCTGTTTGCAGAGGAGCTGAGAGTCACCCTCTGAAATGGCTGTTGTATAGTGTGACTTTCAAAATAATATCCTTTCAGTGCACAAAAGGAGAGAGCAAAAGATATATGTCCGCTGGCTCAATGTGTATGGTTGTCTCCAAGGAGTTCATACAGATGATCAGACCACAAACTGTCAAATGCAGAGGAGTAGGGATGTCAGGAGGGAGAACAGTCCCAGCTCAAAACTAGAACAGACTCAAATGCCATCAAACTTCAACAAGAACCAGTGGACCCCTCACATCACACACCCTCTGCACTGCCCAGGTGCAGAGCTGTGCCCCAATAATACTGAGTTTTGAGCTGCAGCCTTTATCTTTGGAAGTCCTCCCCCCTCCTGAGTCGCCTCACATGCAGAGCTGCCCACAATTCCCTAAGCAGCGAATGCCTTAGTTTTATTTTTGGGGAGGACCACTGCAGGGCTCATTCCTGTACGCACAAACCGATAAACAGGAGTGTTCAGTCCCCACAGGCTAAACTTCCAAGTTCCTTCTGCAGATGTATTTTTGTTATAAGATGTGGTGCACTGTTGTGCCATGTAAAAAATGCAGTTATTCAAAGAAGTGGTTTTAAGTTCAAAGATAATGTCATGTTCGTTTGGAATATAAACATGAGCAACGCACTCACAGATACACTTTCTGTCTCCCTACATCCCTATCTCAGCTGTAGGCAGGGTGGTAATATATAAAGAGCGAGCAGGTGGGATTTTTTTTAGGTGGGGAAGAAAAAGTCTTATAGTTCTAAAGTAAAGTTCTCTGCCTATCCCACAGTTTGGAAATGAAACAAAAATGTCTCATGAACTGAGCAGGCATGCTGCAAAATAAAAAGAAACAATAGCATGCAGATAAATGCAGGAAATTCACTGATTAAAATGCAGGATTTTATTTCAAAAGAGTTTGGGCAGAGTCTCCATTTCCCCCCACTACTTCTATCACCTGTATGAAGAGGCCACTGGACTTACATGTCCAAAAGCTATTTATCAACTTATATTTGGTATCTCACAAGGTCTGAGTCCTCAAAGAGCTCAGAAATAGAGAGCTTTCAGGTTGGCACTTACCTAAATAGCCTCGCTCGCTATATGTAAATGGTCTCTGTCGCCACAGAGATTTTGCTGAAGGCATTTGCTCTATGCATGTAAATCTTGACACCATTCAGAGGAACAGGGTTAGGACTCTGATCTCCCTGTGTAGTCAGAGAAGAAGGATAAGCCCCGTAAGTAGGATGAGAGGGAGGCTGGAGGACTAATGATTTAACGTGCTTTCTGTGAGCAGGCAGTCCCCACATCTGAACTTCCATCCCCTGCCTACTAGGTTTTTATAAAATGCTTGGGAAAAACACTTTGCATGTCATCTTCTGCACATCAGCAGTGTAAGACAATTAATGAGGGATTCCAGTGCCACGTCATATATCATGGCACCTTGTGTCACTGACACCTGAAAGACAAAATGTGAGAATCTTTACTTTATATCCTTTATCTCAGGCAGAATCACTTTGGCCTTTCAGTGTGTTTGTGAGCACCATTGCTGGCAGCCCAAATGGTCCTGCTTCAGGGTCTGATCCTGATCTCACTGATTTGGTCATGCATATTAACTTAGACATTTTACTGTGATAAATGGTCACATACGTAAAAATCAAAATGCAGCCTTCAGCAGACTTTTTACAATAGCACAGGAAAATAATCTCCACGCTACTTATTCCATTATCACAGACTAATTGGAAGACCTGGAAAAGTCCCTCCATGTCATTAGCTGTCTATGAGATGAGACAGCTACAGCAGACCAAATTCTTCACCATGATGGCTATCGTAATGCAGGAGGGATCTGAAGTCCAGGCTGTAACTTTACCACTCCCACAAGAGATATGCTGTGGGGAAATATCCCCAAAATGGGATTAAACCATTATGTTTAGAAACACAAACACATAGAGACCTCCTAGTAACTCAGCAGAATCTTTTGAAAGTTGGCACTGTCAAAACAAACACAGCCGCCTGTAGCACCCTTCCACCGCTCCTGCTGACAGCACTAGTGAGGAGGAGGAGGTGCTGAGTACTTTGTTATTATGAGGAGGAGGATAGTGTTGGGAAAGGTGTTGAGTTTGACACAGAAGTATCAAGAGCAGGAAAGCGAAAGTCAAGGAAATGAGCCTTGTGCCATCTAAAATTGCTCTGGCACTAAACCTACAAAAATCAATGACTCTGCTTTCACAGGAGTTTTCACATAAACCTGAGGGAGCGTACAGCACGAGTTGCACCAGATGGAAAGTCACTGGAAGTAGAGAGCGAGACAGGAGCAGCATTAGTATCTATCAGCTACATCAAACCAGAATTCACAAACAGTAATTAGGGCTAGTCACATCTATCCCTGCCTTTTACATCTGCTGTATCAGTGTGGAGGGAGAGAGAGCACAGAGAGAAAAACAAAGTGTAATATCTGCCAGTAGTAAAAGGATTGTTTATACTCTTATGTATTTGTGCCTTTTACCTGAGTGAAAACTTGGTAATACAACAGTCTGAATTTTAGGTTAAAAGTTATTTTTCCCTGGTTGCACCTTTTCAAACCCATTTCATCACTGCAGCTTGTCTTCTTTTGCCCTCCCTCACTAAAACACCCCTCCCCACACCACATTTCAAACTTTCTCACAAAGAAAACTGAAGGAAAATAATTTTTGTGCACCTTATCCATCTTTCAAAGCAGCTTCTGGCAGAAGGGAACTGAGAGTGATGAGTCCATAGAATAATAAATAATAACAATATTGAGCAGTTTTGCAGAGCAAATATACATTGAAAAACTTCTCTCTTGAGTGCCTGACATTATTAATTTGTTCTCCAAATACACTGGAGAGGGGGGTCAGCCCATTTTTAGAGACAAGGAAAGTGAGCATACAGATTTCAATAATTGTTTAAGACACAGAGCAGTCCGTTCCAGAAACCGGGCAGAACAACTTACAGGAGATCACAGTCCATATCTGTGGCAATATTTGGGCAGAGCCCTGCCACCACAATAACTGCTACCGGCAAATGACACATGCTTGGGGGTTTTGACACCTGTGAATAATATCCTCCCTGAACTGCCCTTCCCTGTGGCCCAGGAGGAGTATGTTCTAGACCTCAAGAAGCAGCAAAGGCTGAACAGAAGTTCCTGTAATTATTGATGACAGAAGTATTTCTAACCCCTTCCCAGCTTCAGCTTAAAAGGGTTCAAACTCATACTAATCTACTGCTTAAGTAATACGTGACATCCAGACAATCCATTTTGAGATGCACAGACACCGATTTGGGACATCCTTTCCAGCACTCCCGCGGAACAGCAGCATTTTTAAAATTTTTTTACCATGAGTACTCTGTTTTCAGCCCCATTACTACACAGCAGAGATTTCAGATGAATTGAGGGGAGGGGGAGAAGACCTGAACTGACTTACTGTATCCACATGAAATGGTTAGTGAATGACCTTGTGTCCAACCTCCTAACATCTAAGACAAAAGCATGGAAAAGCTGAGCAAAGGAAAGCAGGAAAGCTCACTGAACACGGGGTGTGTGGGGTTGTGTGGTTTTTGTTTGTTTGCATAGAGATAGAAATTGAGGTTGATAAGCAGCTAGCTTAATTTTAAGCCTCTTCCTGTATTATAGTACTTGTAGTAGAGTCACAAAATTAACAACAATTTCCAGGACCACTCCAAAAGCAGGTAAAAATTTTGCTTGCCATACTCACACTAATGAGCTCTCAGAAATCAATGGATTTAGGGATTCCTGTGCAGACAAACATCATTTGTCCCAGGCTCCCCTGATAATGGTGGTGATGAAACCAACCTTCATCCTCCCTTTTCTTTACAGGATTCCTCATGAGCCAGATTATAATGCAAAAGTAACCCAGGCAGAGGGATGGCTCTTCTGTGTCACCTCCTGCTTGCTCTAGGCAATTGCTCTCACTGGCACACCAGTATGATATGGCACATGCTGATGCTAGGGCTGTGCTTTTGCTTTTTAGAGCTATTGATTTCCTGCCCTTTCTTGTAAAGGATTCTGTGAACTGGAAGCAGTTAAAGGTTAACTGCAAAGATTTCATTAAAAAGAATATTTTAAAATTGTTTAAGATCCTAAATCATTAGTAGTTAAATACCTACACCCAAGAATTGCACTGATACGTCTATCTTTAGGCAACAAAGTTCCAAGAGTTACCTGCCAATATGAGCACCCCAGACTCTGCTCACTGTCCTACAGCTCAGCACCCGCAGGCAGCCCCTAGCTCTGCGTCAGGTCCTGGCAGTAGTACCAGCTGTCACAGAGGATACTCCACTTGGGATCTCACTAATAAGAGGGTTTTACCAGCTGGCAGAGACTTAAAGTAATCAAAGTCTGGCATTTTGGTGAGCATGAAAAGTCAGAAGGAGACGCTGGGAGAAGGGGAAAACATGTCTCTACCAGCACTCCTATCCCTCGCATCTGTATGACCGACTAAGAGCAGGAAGACATGAGTCTCACCCTGTGGTAGAGAGACAGCATCTCCACTAGTCAACATCAACAACTCCTGGTGGGGTGCCTGGAGGAAAGGGTTAGCAAAAAGCAAAAAGAAACATTAAAGGGACAATATTCACTGAACACTCCTGACAGAGTGTAAGAGAAGTGAGGAAAAGGATTGCTGCCCAAAACAAAGCACACGCGTATGCGTGCATACGTGGAGGGAGAGTTTACACACATCTTTACAAGCTGTAACATTATAAACTGACATTTCTGTTATTGTGGTTGTGTTTCCCTATTTATGCTCCCTTTTTCTCAGCAGCATTTTCTTTGCTTTATGCACAAACTTAGGCCTTAGCAAAAGAGGAAAGTTTGCTGCCTGAGAGCACCAAGGGGAGCCATTTCACTCACATGGGGATCTGCACAAGTGTGTGTGTTTTTTAATTTTAGGTGGAACCTCCTGACATTGTGAACCCAGCATCCACTGCTGCTGATAGCACCTGGCATAAGGGCTACATCCTGTGCATCCATTGGCAGTTTTCTGTGAAGCGGCTACAACAGAGCTATAGTACAGATGGTCCTTCATTCGGGGGTGTTTGGATCCAGACCCTTTATTTGAGTCTGTCTGAAGGGAAACTGCCTTCAAGATATGCAAATATTTTGTTCTAAAATCTATATGGACGTGGCTCAATTAATTTCCCTTCCTTCCTCCAGTGCCAGTTCTACCTGTCACTCAGGCAATGCAAAGGCTTCCCCTACTATAGCCAAAAAATTCTGTACTTCTTTCTGCTCTACGTCACCATCCAAAGCCTAATGCTGGGGACACAGCCAAAGGGACAGGCTGTAAGGGCAGGGCACCCCAGCAGTCTTGGGGGGCTGAAGTTCCCTTGGGGACACTGAAATGAAATGCTGCTCTATGTTGGGGCTTAACCAGCCATGTACTGGTGGCTTTGAGGAGGAGCAGAAACGAGGGGCATGATGTGATATTTAAAACATACCCAGTGGGATCTATTCCCAGCAAAGGATTCTGCCACAATAGGTTCATTCAGTCATCTTCGTCATTAAGAGTATTTTCAGCATTATTTTTTAAAGATTTGTTCTACCTCCTAAAGAATTGCTTCTCAATGCAAAAGCAGAACGATGAATGCATCTTCCCTTTCCCTGCTGAATCCAACTTTGAAAAACATAATGCTTCTCATCTTATTTCCTCCCCAAGTCAAAATAAGCCAACCAAATCCTGCAGTATACCTATCAATACAAACAAAAGATGCAGAGATGGTTTTTTTGTAGCAGAAATAAACACAGTTTAAGGAATGATTTTCCTTTCATGACAGCTTAAGGTCCTTCAAACTTCACAGAATTGATTACTGAATCAAAGCAAAGGAAGGCAGGGAATGGAGTTTTCTTGCATACACCTGTAATGTTATAGCCTCTGCGTGCTACAGGGAAGGAAGTGAAATGCTTGAGCTATCGGTAAGGAAAACCCAGAGCGGAAAAAGAAGAAGGGATATCTTGGGATTAGCTTTAGTGTAACATCCTACAGTATGTTTACTTTTCTTTTCTTCTCCATCTCATATTTCTTCATGGGATCAGTCCCCAGCCCTGCAGACCCTCCCAGGAGTACAATGCCCCTTTCGTGTATTGTACGAGTGGCACTGAGAGTACGGCAGCTTCAAAACATAAAAGGAAAAAAAGAGTCTCCCTCAACGCCATCATCATTTTTAAAAAAGGCAATTGATGTCGCCTGAAGCAGCAGCTATGAAGCCCAATTATACCACATTTCATTCAAGTGTCAAAAATTGGAATAATAATAACCAACAACGAGAAGCATATATAGGAAATGATGCTGCCATCTTCTTTTGTTTTGGCCACGCGTTTTCATAAATTCATGCTTTGAGCAGACCCAGTGCCACATTCCTTCAAGGACTTTCTTGTTCGCTATTGTTTTCAGTTCTTAACAATTGGCTTCTCTGACTACTTTCCTCGTGTTGACAGTCGCTCACAGAGCCTCCATATGCTCTCACTACTTGGGTAGTCAATCATTTGTGAATTAGCTACCCAATCAAATATCTACAAGAGGCTGGTAGTGTTTATTCATTGCTGGTGTTTTGAGTGAGTGTATTGCTTGCAAAAGGTGTCAGATTAAACACGCAGAAATGAATTTCTTCACAGAATATGGACTGCATAGTTGGAAACAGAGACACAAGCACTGGCCTGAGTTTACACTGGTTTTCTGCTGTTTTTTTCCCCTTTGTTTTGTTGTGGTTTAGACCCTGCCTGAGCTAAGGTGTCCCTGGACTCAGGAAGACTTCAGCTACCTGCTTACTTAAAGTGGGATATTTGGAAACAGGCTGGAATCTTGGCTGGAAGCAAGAGAGCTGCTCCAGGGGCTGCCACAGGATGGAGGACAGAAAGGTTAAAGCAATCAAAGACATCCTGATGGCATGTTTTCTCATCTTAGATCATGGAAGTGCATACTGCAGCCCTGCAAAACACATTCCTCTTTGCATCAGCAATATTCCTGCATTCCCAGCTGCCTGGATGGAGCCTTCATAACCCCTTGACAAAGAACACAAGAAGCATTTGCGTGTGATGCTATGTATGATCTCAGACAAAAGCAGCCCCTTTTTTTAAGATCTGCCTTGAAACACCACCACAATACTTTCCTTAGCTGTCATTTTGGGAGAGTTTAAAGGCATTTTAATACTGGCCAACATAGCCCAAAACAAGCAATGCCAACCTGCAAAAGAGCCAAGCTTTGATACAGCAGAGATGTTCCAAATCAGGGTTTTCACTTGCCCGTCAGAGGCACTGCCTAATTCAGACCTGGACACAAACCTTCACGGGATTTAAATACACAACTCAGGTGAACTTGCCTCCTTTTATAAGAAAAAGGGCAAAGAAGTTGAAGTAACGAGGCTGTGTTTGGTGATGTCACTTTACAGCCCAGGTTTAAGCTAAAAGATGACTAACATATATATCCACAGGGGTTCCATATTTGTCACCTTTACCTGACTTTAGAGATTACCAGTAATCTAGTTATTTTTTTAAAAAAATAAAATAAGTAAATAAAAAAATTAACTGCCAGTCCAAAGAAAATGTCACTGGTGATGACAGAATCAAGCTCATTTCCTCTTATGAATCACTGTCACAATAAAGGGTCTGCATGACAACTGTGCTCTTAGCAATCATTGAAAAACCCCGTTCCTTTGAAGTTATGAGTTGGCTGGTCCTTATATTGATAGTACTCAGTGATGATGACAATGGTGCACAGGGAGAAACATAACTTAGCTGCTTGTCATAGTTCTTGCTTCAGCTGACTTCCAGCAGCATTTACTATTCTGTATTAATAGAAATTAAAATATTAAACACTTACTCATTAAGGTATGCAGATATAACTCACAGGGAACTAGTAAGAAAACGCTATTTTTAATGTTACATTGAAGAATACTTCAAGTTAGAGCTTCCCAGAAGAAATATAAAGTACTTGTTTATTCAGTGTCAGTTGGAATAACAAAAATTTGTTTTATTGGTAATAGTATATCAATACATATTAGGCCAGTGGCAATTTTCCTGAAGTTTTCTCTTCTTCAGAATTCACAAAAGAAATTTAAAACACTCAAGGCAAATGTTCAGTGCTAGGGACAGTAATGTAAAGAATCAAAGTGGAACTACCTGGATTGTACATTAAATAAAAGGCACAAAATGAGCACTGAGTGAATTTTTATATGTTCACATTACAACAAACTAGTCAAAGATTCTGACCCCTGGCACTGGAGAAATCTTCCCAGTTTTGATATTTTCAATAAAACAATTCCCAAGAGGGCTGGAAAAAACACTCTCTTTCTCTCTTTTTCTTTCAATAAAATGAGACCCCATCTGTATTATGAAAAAGAATACTAATAATTTGATAGTGTTCTGAAGTAGCTTTTATAAAGCTTTTGCTTGGGATTTAATGCTACCCAGGAAGTCCATCAGATTTTCATGGCTTTGCTGGAGAAAGAAATGCACAGCACTGAATATCAGCTCCTAGCTCGTGCAGTCAACAACTCGTACATCAGCAAAGATAACGCTGAAGGTGATGTGCTCAAATCTTTCCCAGCCAACCCAGGCTACAGTGGAAGGAATCTGGAGAGGAGCTAATTTCAATAATGTGGTATGGGTGGGTCCCATCTGTACACAAGAAATCACCTGATAAGTACGAAATGTGTTCCCTACACTGAAATGACTTCAGAACATGTCTGCTTTTAGGGCCCTGACAGCAGGAAAGCTTCTCAGCTGACTCCCTGTGAACTGATTGTACACAAATATTTGAGCATAGTGCAAGATTATTACTTGAAGAAAGGAAAAGAAAAAAAAAAAAGGCAAGGGAGTCAGGCAGCAGTGTGTAATAACGAATAGGTGCACACAGTCAAAAAAATTAATGTCACTTTGCAAGGTCTTTTGGAAATATATCAACAGAGGGAACCCACAGATGGCTCCTTTTCAGTGTATTTTGGACGCGGGTAGGATGGGCCACGCTACTGTAAATCCCAGGCTGAAAGATAAGGACAG
>JAVJGI010000035.1:3490210-3520213 GCA_035590275.1 Ibycter americanus | reverse complement strand
GGGAGGGGAAGAGGGAGAGAGAGAAGGCTAGTAAAAAAAAAGGTATCTTTTTGTTCCTCCTGAATTTGCTCTTCCTAAATAATAATTAAAAAAAAAAAACAACTGGGCATGTACAGCCAGGGCAAAGATTGAATCAGAGGATGCATGGTCTAATGCAACAGATACACCAAGCTGACCCACAATGCCATAATGCTGGGTAGAGGACCAGAATTTTCCAGTGCTCAGCACCAATTAAGGCCAGGTTTGCAGAAAATGTCCTTCCCAGGAGGGCCAGCATAGCAGAAAACCTTTGGCTCCCTCTTGATGTTTGCAGAAATGTTTTCAGAAGACCTTCTTTTCCTGGCATGCTGCCCTCTTTCTATACCTAGTTATTTAAACAGGACTTTGAAAGTCCAAATTATTGTCTCCCTGATTTTCAGTTTCCTATCATTAAAATGTGCATAAACATAAACTTCTTTCATGGCCGAGGAGCAAGGAGGATAGATGCAGAGGTGCTTAATGCCCAGAAACTTCACTGCTGGAGGTCAGATAAGGATATGATTTTTACACCAACAGTTCTTACTTTGCTCTTGTTGTGGTGTTACCCTTCATTAAGTACTCAAACATTCAGAATAAAATCAGATCCTAATGCAACAATGTTCTCTGCTCTCAGAAATTCTCCATTTCCAAAATGACTGAGCTGCACCGCTTGCTGAAACTGCCTCCCCCTTTCAGAGATCAGCCTTGGTTCCCTTCCTTCACCTACAGTTTGCTCAGACCTTTGTCCTGCTTTTCTCAAGCAGACACTGATGAGCTTGGCACATACAAGAGCATTACATGTGTATGTTTGTGGGTGTGTATGTATATATTTTTATATGTGCATATACGTAATATATGTATATATGTGTGTGCATGTTTAACCAGTGGTATTACTAGGAAAGGACGGACAAACAGCTTCAATGTAACTCCAGTAATTTTTGAACATCAGGTAGCTGGATATATCAGAGGGGTAGGGAACAACACTTGCTCAGTGACAGAAAATAGACTGTTTCTAGGGTTATTCTTGCCCTCATTGACTCCATGTACATAATGATGACCCAGTGTACTGTAACTCACAGCAACATTGGCAGACAGCAAACATTGTCAGAAGCCATGCCAAAAGGGGGAAAGATCGTTCTTTTGCTCTTACATTTTCAAGTACGGTCTTGCATTTGCCGTATTTATCGCTGGTCAGTTGAAGGGACAGAAGAGGTGAATTTACCAGATACAGCTATCCTGTAAGCTCTCTTGTTGCCTTTTCCCATAAACATTCAGAAACATTTTTAAAAATGTGGCCATTTCCAAGTCACAGAAAGGTCAGGAGCCTGTTGGTGAAGTTCCGTGGTATCTCCCAGCTCTGGCAAGACACCACTTCAGGTCTGAGTAAGCCCTATGCACAAAAGGAGGCCATACTGTAAATGATGTGGGCTCACCAGCCAGCCAGCGGGTGGTAGTCCTTAGTGGACCCAGGGAGGAGAGCAAAGATGACTAGTTTTGTGGGGAAGAGCTAGCGAGATACTCCATAGGTGTGTCGTGTAGGTTTGGGGTTCAATACTGTGAATGCTACACTAAGCAAAAGCTGCTAAGGAAGAACATAGATAAACAGTATCACTTCAATCTTTTAGAGGCAAGAATAAGTGGAATTATTTCATCATGTAAGTCATAACCACAAAAAGTCTTCCACCATACCAATTCCCTGTAAAAATATTTGAAGACTTGTGCAGGTTTGAAGGCAGGCCTCAGAATAAAAGAAGGATCTTCCTGTGTATTTTAACAATGACTTCTGAAGAGCACTTACCATGTTTTACTTTAGAAGTACGTTTCTGCATGCGTACAGGTGTAAGAAGTTTCATCAAGTTTGGAGAGAAAAGGCAAAAGCTTTTAACATTAGTCAAGGACACAGAGTAGTTAAAGTGATATTTTCTTCCCCCTGTTTTAAACAATTACTTTTGCACTCCTGTGTATGATTTCAGACTACTCTGGCTCAGGAAAAGCCTGGGAAGAGCCCTTTGCTGAGGAGGAAATATATATTTTCAGCATTTGTTAATTATTTTCTTAATAGCTTGGTAAGAAAAACTGTACTCCTCATCCAGAGCTTGGTAGAGACAGTGCAAAGAAGTTATTTCTGCTCCTACACTGACAAACAGAGCCTACGTGGTTTATGGTGCCCACCTCTGACTCTGTTATGGGCAGCCTTGTCTTCAGAAAGCTTCACTTTCGTCAGGACACCTCATACAACATTGTCTTACCAGTGAAAAGTTTCAGCATTTTGCAACACCTGAGAGTGCTGCTTTAAGCTGTGTTTAGAACAAGAAAATAACTCTGTGGCTTTTGTGGTGTCTATCACATACTAATCCATTGCTTCTCCTCTGGCCTTAAATAGATGAGCACCACAGTCCTCCCCTTCCTTTCTCCTGTCTAATTAAGATGAGGTTTCAGATTAAGTTCTTCTCCCCATCCAGATGATGATATTCAAGCTGAACTATGAGTGCCTTCAGTCACTCCTCTTCCACTTCAGCCCTCTCCATCCACCTTCTACAGTATCCCACATGACCACCTATTACATTTTGCTTCATGCCTCCTCTCTGCTGTGTATGAGGCGCTGAGACTGAGGAGATGCTAAGGGGGAAAGGCGCCTGCTGCTCACAGATGCTCAGGCAAAGCTAACAAAGAATGTTCTTTGTTCTACAGCTCCACCATCTCCAGGTCTTAACAAGCAACAACAGTGCTTTTCACTGAGTGCAGGATATTGGGTTTTCATGTTGCCAGTCATACTGCTCTCCCATAAGCCAACGCACACCTCGTCTAGTATTGTACACTGGATGACTAAACTCTGTAGTCTACTCTGTAGCCTGCGGGGGGGAGGTTTTCCTCCAGGATGTCAGGGCATACCTGGAAATTGAAATTACTGACGAGAGAAGGTTGCCAGAGGCTGTGGCATAAGTCATGAAGTAGGACCTAAGCCTTGCTAACCACCAGGACTTTCTTCTAGCTTTCTGCTCTGGCAGCTGGGTTCCTACAGACCTTACTTCAGTCATACCGCATCTGTACTCACAACTGAAAATGAGCAAACCTATTCCAGGCACCTCTCTGCCTCGGTTTTATGTCCAAAGCCAGACCAGGGCTATGATCGGTTTGCTGCTGAATTGCAGTTCTGAACAAGGACTTGGAGCAATTTTGGATTTCCCTTTTAACCCAAATCTTCATGTGACCTTTGCACAGATTTTCTAGGTTTCTCAAATGCAAAAAACAAGAAAAAAGTGATCATCTCACAATGGACTGACCTTACAGAAGTTTTCCTTAACTAGTACCAGTTTTTTAGTGATTTTAATGAATAGCTAACCTAGATAGCAGAATGAGGGCAAGAGGGTCATGGGGAAGATAAAAGATGGCCAGAAAACAACAAATATGGAGTGAAGACAGACAGACACAGAATGAAGGAAAATACTCAGAAGTCTTAAGAGACAGAATGGTGACAGGAATTGCAATCATAGCGAGAAATGCTGATGTGTTACCTCATTTGGGTCAAGTGGGCCAGTATCTCTCTCAACTCGTATTTTTTCAAGATTAAGGCAAGGTAGACTTTGTTTTTTCCTTCTTGTTCTGTGGTGCATTTTTTTCTTTTCAGGAAGTTCAGTGTTTTGGTTTTTTTGGTTTTTTAATTACCTTGATCTTGCTTTCTACATTCCCCATTTGGTCACTGTTTGAACAGGAATGAATTCCCAGTCTCCAAAGCCCATATGTGATTTCTATGGAGTGATCCCAAATTACCTAATCTCAGCTCACATGCCAGTGCACATTCACAGTTTAACATCTTTTTTTCCTTGGAATTGGGCACAGAAACTGCTAGTTGGCTCAGATGTAAAAATAATACTCAAAACACTGAGGCCAAAGCCTGCACAATAAGTCTACATATGTGGTTGGGCACTAACAAGCAAGAAAATGATCTATTTAAAGACTCACTTCTGATTTAGGCATTGCTTTGAAGCAGTGCGAGTAGCCAGAAGAGTCTGGTCTCCATCACAATTTTTCAAATATAAAAATTAAAAAATGATGATAATTATGCATTCTGAAAGCTGGATGGGGCCATGCTACACTGAAGCATATTTTCCAATGTAATTAAGGCTTTCAGCTGATTCCTTCCGACTGCAATTGTTATTTCAAATGTGAATTAATAAATCATGTCCATCTAGTTAAGAATTAAAATCAGTCTCAAGTATTCCTGCTTAGACCAGCAAACTTAAAGAGAGGAAGGGATGAATGCTCCCAAGAAATTCTCAGTGGGGAAAAGAAGAAAAGAAAAAATAAGAAAAGAAAAAGTAAGGGCCTCATCTTATTTAGGGTTTTCCAGGCATCTAAGAAACACACAGGATGAAGTTACATGACTTACACATATGGAACCATTTTTCTAGCTTTACACCAAAACAATATGCAAATTGTCTACCCCTACTTTCACTCATGACTGGCTGCAAATACAAAATTCAAGCTGAATAATGTTAACTGCCCACATGCACTGCTCTGAAGGATCCTCAAGGGCTTCTGGTCTCTTGTGGTATACACAAAGCACTTTAGCTATCACAGTGAATTAGTGTAAGGCCTGGTAATGCACCTTTAAGTATGTGAGCCCTTTTAAGGCACTTAGAGGTCAAGTCTGTGGCTATATAAAGTACAACCTTTCGAACATTTATTTTCACTTGCCCATCCAGAGGCTCGGATG
Organism: Ibycter americanus; assembly: GCA_035590275.1. Classification (NCBI taxonomy): domain Eukaryota; kingdom Metazoa; phylum Chordata; class Aves; order Falconiformes; family Falconidae; genus Ibycter; species Ibycter americanus. Next base: position 3,515,478 of record JAVJGI010000035.1, on the reverse strand, counting down.
GCACGCAAAGGCGGTGTTTAATTTCATAAGAGCCATTCAGATTCCAAATTGTCAGAGTCATCAGCTGGCTGTGATAGCCAACCAAAGTTTACAGTAATGTAATAAAGCAAGGTAAATATTGGCAATCAGGCAGCGACTACTAAGCATGACTGCTTGTTTCAGAAGTAATTGTCATTGTGAAAGAAAGCTGTCATTTTGCAAGTGGACCTCTAAAGAGCAAGGCACAAGGCAGAGCAAGTCCAGATGGGCCTCTTCCCTGGAACGTAAACACAAGACACTCTACTCAGCCCCTTCCACATTTCTCATCTATCCCAGGCCAAGAGCAGTAGCTCCTGATATGTCATTGATCAAAAATTCTCTTGGAGTAAAGGACTTCCAACGCAAACATTAAGTGGTTCTACAGACATTACAACAAAGAGATGCTCATGCAGGAGTTATCTAAAATAAAGCGGGACCCTAAGAAAGGACTTGTAGGTAGAAAAGTTAAAAAGATGCTACACTGTTTCCTCAGTCACCAAAGCAACAAGGTGGAGCTGCATGTAAAAAAGGCATTATTTTTTCACAGACCCACTTATAAATGAGCACGGCTTTGCCCTGAATATTGAAGTGCTTTTTTTTCTGAGAGTAAAAATCAAGTGTGAAAGGCACAGGATGTCATTGCTGTGAGATAACGAGAGCTGCCACGTGCACGCCTGGAGACACCTGAGCTTCCAGAGCTGGACAGCTCTGCAGCGCTGCCACGCCAGCTCTGCTCCTGGCACCGAAACACTGTCTTCTCCTATTCTGCTGGGAGGTCCCTGGGTCCTTCAGAGAACGAACCTGGATTTGCTCCAGGCAGCACCCCATCCACTCCCCCTGCAGAGCTTTCCCCTCTAACATCGGTCTCGTGTTGTTTATTGAGGAGGTGATTTGTTTTTGCCTTCAGTGAGTCCTGGATGGCTAGTAATTGAGAGAGAGAGAGAGAGAGGGGAGAGAGTGAGCACTTTGTACTTATGACTTACCGGGATATTAGCAGAAACAGTCAAATAAACAACCATTTAACAGAGGTCAGTGCACCACGTCGGTTGTTTTGTTACTTCTGTGTGCAGTTGCCACATTGCTAAAGCCAAAGAAACAACTTGCTGGGCAGTGTGTCTTTACAGTGCAGGTTTGCATGTACATGCAATATCTGCCTTCTCATTTATTTTTCAGTGCATCTCAGTCTCTTCTCTTTATTTAGTCCACATTATTTAGCTCACATTTATATGGAACAGGATTTTATCTATTGATACTTAAAAGGAAGATGAAGAGTTAGGAATCTGGTCTTACCGATCTGGATATTCATCATGCAAATGAACAAACAACGTAACAAGTAACAGTCAGAGAGGACGTCTGTTGGTTAATGTCATGTACAGGTATTATGTGGTGATAATAATGTCTTACAGCTTTTGTATAGACTTCTGAGCTTCTTTATCGCACAGAGGGTGCCTGGCTAGGAGATCTTGCCATTTTGAAGTTTTGATCATTACCAGATGCTTGTCCTTGCCCTGAAAACTCCCTGTGTCAGGCAAGATTTCTGTTACTTGCTGATTTTGTAGGATGAGGCTTGCTGTGAAAGCCACACACTGTTCTCTCAGCACTTCAGCGCTCCCACTACCAGCTTAAACCAAAGTGGATAAAAGAGGGAGAGAAGTCAAAATAAGTTGCATCATTTAAAATCTCACAGCCACTCTGGGGAGAAATATTGAGATTTAAGTTAAGACATCACTTGCTTGACATCTGGAAATGGGTGGGTAGAAGAGATGTTCCAAGAGCCAACTTCCAGCACTGGGCAGGGATCACACTGTGGGACTGATCTAAGAGAGATCATGCTACCCCACAAGTGTCTCTTATTCTTTGGTTCTTATTTCAGAGGAAGCAGGTTCTGCTGCAGCTCATCACATGTATTTTTAGGGTAGGCAAGGCAGCAGTGGGCTAGCTCGGTGCAGTGGAGCAAGAAGAGGCAGTGATGTCCCCTTCCCTCCTCTCCTGCTTGTTGATTCTTCTACAGCTTTTCCACCTATCTGCAAATAAAACCACTCTCCCAAAGTTACTTGAAATGCTGATGTGAGGATATTCAGTACCCTTGCATAGATAAACAGTTATTCAGTTTGCTGAGTGCCACTGCTGTCAAGGACAAGAAATATACTCACAACTCCATTCACTGGCTTTAACAGTATGAGTTTGTTTCATGTCAAGAAGCCCTACAAAAAAATATTGCAGGGGAGGACAGTGGAAGAAATACATTTAAATCAAGAAGGGAGAAAAACTGTTGCACCCTTACCCTTCTTGTTCAAGATAATGCCCAGTGAAAACTGGAAAGTGTCACAACACCACATTGAATAACAGCAGTCAAATCAGTCCCTAGTTAGTACAGATTCCAGTAATCACTGAAAGGTAGTGCTGCAAATACACAAAAGCTTATATTACTAAACAGAGAGGGTAGACTTCCATTTGCAAAACTCATGAAGACAAATATCCCATGAGCTCTCAGCAGTGCTTGTCCCTCCCTTACAGCAGTAAGCCACAATATTCACTCCACTGTGGCTTCCTCTCCCAGGCAGGCGAGAAGCAGCCATGCCAAGCCTCGAGCGACAGCGTAATGTCATTAATTTTCCAGGCATGCTGATGACAGCTCTGTGAAGGCTGGAATTTGAGTAATGCAGGTCGCACTGCCATTGTCCTGTCTCAGTGCAAAGGGGTCAGTCTGCGAGCAGACTCCAGTAGCTTGCATTATGTGCAAGGCACACAGCTTGAACTGAAGCACACCCTATCAAAACCCAGCAGAAAAGAAACGATACACTGCAGAAAACAAGGCCGTTTTCCGGAACTGATAAAAGGTGTCATAACTGACTAGTACCAACATGTCCGTAACACAAGAATAGGATAGTCATTGTCCATGCTGCAGCTAACAGTTGATAGTTGTGAGATTGCCTGGCTTATGCAGGAATGAATATTTCTGTTTAGCCCAGGCATGTTTTGCAGCACAGCTCACTGAGCTGCTGACCTTTCCAGGCAACCTCTGTAACAAACTGACCAATAGGTATCTGGCTGATGGACAAAAATAGTCACATATTCTTCCCTATCTCCGCTTTTCCCCTTATCCCATTCCAAGCTACATGTAACATTTCTACCTAATATAGCCTCCTGGTAACTTGCTGGAGTCTGTCATCGCTTACAAAATGCATATGAGACACTTTGTTGATCTTTCCCATTTAGAGTTCAAACTCCACTGCTAACAGCAACACTGTCCAGAGCAATTGCTAATCCTCTGAGTTAAACCTGCAACACTCAAGTATGGCCAATTAAGCTGCAGATAACTGCCTGCCCAACTGAAAGGAGAGATCAGCCCAAAACTCACTGATGATGCAGAACCGGTGAACAATGACAACTCTAAAAAAAGCAACTTTTTTTCTTTTTTTGCTTTAAGGCCCCACCACCACACTCTTAGCAATACCTTCAGCTTCCTCCCACAGCCATACGCAGGGGTTAAACCACTGGCAGAAGGCTGTGGGAGAAGATGGCAGCTCCCCTCAGCCTGAGGGTGCCCACAGCGATACCTGAGCAGCACAGGTTCAGCTGGTGGAGGACAGCATGGGTTCCCCTCAGCTCGGGACTACCTGAGGTAACTTCTGTACCTCTGCAGCAGGGCAAATCAGGATTGCAGCAGGACAGCGATGCATTGGCCACAGCAACACAGAACTTGAAGCAGACCTGTCCTTGGCAGGCATCTATTGAGGCAGCACACTTTATTTGTCCTCCTCCCTTGTTTAATTTCCAGCTTTTTTCATGCCTAAGGTGTAACTTGCCAGCTTCCCCAGCCTGCCCCAGCTCACTGACACATAAGTCTCACTGTTAGGTGTGTCATCCATGTGCTTGGTCATTACTGCTACTATTGATTCTGGCAGCAGATAGCTACAGCACAGAAGAGAGATATGTGCAAGGGTTAGCTGATTGCCATCTTCTAGAAAGGGATATTTTAGCCCCTGAAGACACTGCACTCAAGACTGCTCAGCTACTGCTTCAAATCCTGAGCAGATGCTCTATGAAAAAGTCTCCAATTTTTAAAGAAATATGCCTGCCTCTCTCTGAAATTAATGACAACATGGCACTGCATGGGATTTGAAGGTTTGAGATTTAGCCAAATAAAGATATTCTTGGCTTTATCATAACCTTTTAAGAGCTACCAGGTTTATCTTCCCATGCAAGGTAAAGAGTGATTTCAGGAGCTATACATAAAGTAGGCCAAAATAAGTGTTACAGCTAAAATTTTCACAGTTCTCAATAAATGTTACAAATCAACATGAATTGCTGGTAGCTGATATTTGTTATATTTAATCATTCAGTTGGTTCTTCCTTGACCAACTCTCCCATTGCTGTATAAGCCATTCCAAAGTAGTTCCCCGTTCTGCCATCAGAACACGAGACATATCCCAGTGTACCTATCAAAGTAATTATTAGCTCCAATTAACATAAATGCTATGAAACAGAACCTTCAATAGAAGCAGTACACCAGTTGTCTTCCCAGTTCCTTCACAGGGATCAGAGAACAAGAGACTTAAAAGTTTCTTAGGGTCTCTCTAGTGATGTTTTAAGGAGGTGAGAATGAGTATGGGACCTAAGACCCAGCCAAGAAAGAGCTGTGGAAGAGAATGTTAACACTGGAGAACAAGTAAATCATTACCTGGAGACCAACTCCTTAAAGAGGAAACAGAACTCATGAAACTCAACGTTTGTTAGGACAACCAGGGAAGCCAAAAGTGTTGGCTTCTTTCTATGCACCTATTCACCACGAAACCCTAAGATCTTCCTGCCTTATCTAAGGAAGGTTAGCTCAGGGAAAATGCAAGTGAGCAAGTACAGATGAAGCTCCTATCCCCACATCACACAAAACCCTTCAAACAAATCTACAAGGTTTGGTTTGTTTCCAAACCCTGTAAATCAAGCAACACGGATTAGTTTGCAAACCTCATCATGAATGGAACCCTACAGGGCTCACACAGCTCTAATTTTAACCCATGTCCCCATACTCTGCACAAACACATATATCCATGAAACAGAATAGCATCCATATCCAAGACTGCCTATTTCTTCATTGCCAAGAAGTAGATTAGAGTTCAATTCATTCTGATTAAAGGATTGGACTGATGTGTGAGCCAATCCTGATTTTTGCCCCACGCCACTCAGTCGCTGTTCACATACTGGCCCAAGTTGCTTTTGTGTAGGCATAAAAATGGTCTCCTCCTGTTTTCAGTGCTTACTTAAATGGGAACAACCACAGCACTCAGTTGCCAGGACAGATCATTTATGGTATGTACCCACAGCAAAACAATCTGTCCAAAGGGGACTGTGGCCACAACAAACACACTTGGTGTCTGGAGGAAAACGAACCCGCTGTGTGAAGCGCTCCCTGCACCTTCTGCATGGGTAGTACACCCACTACCCACCCGCAGCAATCCCCACACCTGAACCTGCTGGAGCGAATTGCTCTTTCCATCCTGCCTGCCTCCACATGGGTCCCAGCCACCCACAGTGCCCGAGGGGAACTCATGGAAAACAAAGCTGTCATCCATACCCTTGTGTGCCTTCACACCAAAATAAGAGAGTCCTCTTCTGTCATTCGTATTAGAAGAAAGGATGTGAATCTGTGAGCTACTTTCACTAGCAGTGCCAACCAAAACACTCCAGAGGTAATTGAAATATATCTTCTCAATGTATCTAATGGGAGTAGGCTGTGTCTGAGCTGCTGTGTTTCCCTCCCCTCTGTAGCAGCCACCTGGGATACGAACCAGCATGCACTTAAGCTCCAGAGGTGGCATTTGCAGTCTGCCACAAAGGTGCCTAGGACATCTCACATCTGATGCAGCTCCCTCCTGTGCCTTGTTCAATGGGACCGGCAGGACACATCCCCATCCCCACCCCCCTCCTGCTGCCCACATAGCCAGTGCTGCATGCACAGGCACACTGCACGGGCATGTAGTGTGGGGTGAAACAAATTCAACAGGATGGGAGAAAACGGCAACTCAGAATTGAAAGAAAGGCCATTGCTTGAAGCTGTGTGAACTCCCCAGCCACTGAGGAGGGTGGAAAATAGGAAATGCGGGCTCAGTTTCCAGAAATACATATCCACAAAAATAAAACACAAAGTGACTCAGAAAAGTGTGTTCTCATACACATGCATACTGTGTATTTCCCTTTTGCCAATAATGGGAGTGAACAAAAAGGCACAAATACCAGGTTCATATTCTGCACACAGCGACAATCCTTCCCAGCACAGGCCTTGCCATCAGCAGCCACTCATCACTCCTGCCACTGACGGAGCAGGTGCCCCCTTGAAGCTGCATTAGTTTGATCTCCATGTTTTATGTCAGCAGTCATCTTTTTTCCTATTCCCTTATTGCTATTTTACTAGCTTGTTCTCTTGTCTTTGTTCACATAATTATATTTTTCTTTTCTTTTTCCCACTAACCCTTAACTCCCCTTACATGTCCCCCAAGTAGCTAGGTGTTAGCATGACGTGGCCAAGCATGGTCTTAATCAGAAAAAATGTGGGTGATGTGGAGAGCAGCAAGATTTTAAAGGGGTGCCACATCTCCGTCTTTCTATAGACCCAGAAGTCCAGTGAGAAGAACACAGCCTTTCTTTGAACAGACCCACTGATACTTTTTGTCATGTGTATGAAATGACTCAATGTGGCACAGACCTCTAAGTCCAGAGATGCTATAGGCATGTACACTTGTGCATGGACCACATATAAAAGATTGTAAATATGTATGTCCTATTTATCATGATAATCATGGCAAGCACTACACCAATGGCCTTTACGGCAGCTTTATAAAGACAAATCCTTCCTCAGGAAATGTTTCTTCTAAGTCCAACAAGCAGGAAATAGCTGGTGAAGTTTGCCACAGATCCTTAACATTTATGTGTACTGTTCTTTTTCCTAGCCTTTCTTGCTAGTTTTGGAGAGCAGAAATTGTGGGCTGCTTTCTAAGATTCCTTGGTTGGATGGTATTAGCACAGACAGACTATCTGGTAAGAATGGCTGAAGAAGGGAAGTTTCATCAGTGTGGGTAAAACAATTAGCCTGAAACAGTGCTACTCTCAAGCCTTGTCAACTATGTACTTGACAGTCTGAAAAGAGATGGACGTTTTGAGAAACCTGTAATTTTGGCTTTTGTTCCTTTTTACTGACCCAGTGAATCATTTGTAATGCCTGTTCTCATATAGCCATGTCCAGTGACTATGGCTGTTACACTAGCACATCTTCTTTCTCAGTAAGGAGGGTAGTGAGGGAAGAGACGAAAAGGCTGTTTTGGACCCATTCATTATAAGTGTGTTTTCTAAGGCAATACATGAAACCTGTCACTGTCTCTCCTGTAATTTCCCTCCCCCTTTGCTGGTTTTTTTTGGTTGCATATCATGACCAAGAGGCTGGATCATCACGCACTAAGGAAATATTAATTCCTTTGCTGTTGCATCTAAAAGCTAAGATGACGAATTTCTGTGCCATGCTACATTATACGGGGATAAAGGAACAAAAGGGTGAAGGACAGTGGCTGCATGGTGTCTTAATCAGATGCAGATCAGCCTAAGAGCATCAGACCATCAAATCCCTGCTCTGCAGCAATCGTGCACCTTTAGTCAGGCTCTGAATGGGCTGAGATAGATTCGGGGCTTTATTGAAAGATCATACAGGATGACTGCAAAATCCCATTACTTGTTGATTAAGTATTGATTGCCTCGGTATTAACAAGCCAGCTAATATGAAGTGACCTCTGAGGCCACTGGTTGGAGGAAAAAAAAAGACAATTTACTAAAACAGGCAGGCAGATGAATAAGAGGGCTAGATCTGCTCTTGGCTTTTAGCTTCGGTTAAAATGTCACACTCGATAGTGCAGATCAATGCCCACTTTATTTCCTTGCAGCCGTCTTATTACCATCATGAGGCTGCCTCCTTTGATGCTTTTTAATGACCCTCTGAACCGCGTGCTCTGCTTACCCACTGCCTTTGACTAAAAGGAAAGGAAAAGCTTTTTTTTTTCCCCTTGCTGGTGATGGAGTGGCTGAGAACATGACATTGTGCCAGTATAAGTGGAGCAATGAGGTTTCTCGGGTCACCGGTGCTGCGACTCTGCTCTTTCACTCGGTTTCTAGCTTTTCTTTCTTTCTTTTCTAGATTTCAAAAAGTCTTGCTCCTTTTCATAACTTCAAAACTGGTGAGATATTAAGAGACCACCTACTGACAACTTCTGTCCAACACTCTTATTTGTGTTTTTAAGTGCAATAAGTTTAGCAGTTCTTGTTACCTTAATTCTCCTGAAAAGCACCTCACCCAATTATTTTGAATCGAACTTTTTTTCTTGTTGCCACTTGCAAATATAACAATTACTTTTGATGGTGAATAAAGAGCACTGGGGGATACAGTCGGAGTCTCCTGAATCAAAATTGGACCATATTAAGAATCCTGAGGCTCCGAGGCTTTCCCCTTTAATACATACACAGTCTTTTAAGCTAAGTCTATGTATTGAGTCAAACATAAACTACACATTAAAGAGAAGACAACAATTCTTATATTCAAATGCTGCAATTCTGTAAAGCATTTAAATAAGCACATATAGTTCCCATTTGATAGTTTAGCCTGTCAATAATTCAATGTTTGCAAGAAGCAGACAAATGCTATACAGAACAGACATGATTCCATACCTATCACAAAAAGACATAAAGGATATTTGAAACTCCTGGAGAAATTAAGGACATAGGGAAGACAAGGTGAATTAGGGAAACAGCTATTCCAACAACAAAGATTTTCTTCTGCTTGTGAAAGCCTGTAAAGCTTGTGAGCCAAAGCTGTAGGATGTAATGTAGAAATCTTGTGCACACATTTGTAGGCTGGAGACTTGGGGGGGGAGCGGGGAGCTGCAGGCAGCAGAGGGAGCAGAAAAATGAAATGGAAGGCAAAAAAAGGATGCCTGAAAATACCACATCTGTAGGACGGGCCTTAGTTTTAAACAAATAGCAGCAGCAGTGGCAACTTCTGCCTTGGAAGTAACCAGTGGGAAGGATTACGGTAGTAGTATTGTCTGATGACTTAACAGCTGCTGGCCTGATCCAAAATCACTGAAAATCTTCCCACCAATTTCAGCAGACTGTGGTACTTAGAATGGAAATACAAAAATCTCTTATTTGTTCAGCAGTAACAAAATGATGTAATTCACATGCCTCATCTCTTTAATTTCTCTCTCTCCTCCCTTGCACTACCACTCTTCCTTTTCTGTGGTTTTGTGGTAGAAACATATACAAGAAAAAATAATAAGCAACATCAGGAGACTCTTTTGGGAGCATGCAGAAGTTTTGGTAGTATGCAAAGCCACGCTCGCCCTCAACTGCTGAATCAGTCACAAATGCAGAATCTGGCTTCTTATTTCCCCCTTTCCCTTCTCTCCTCTTAAATGCGATGTTCTTAAAAATCATAATCATGGGGGTAATCTTTGGAGTGTGAGACCTTGATGGAATGCCTTAGATTATTCCTGTATTACTATTATTTATATATTGCCATAAATGTGCATGATGCTTAGCAGAATAAGACACCACCTCCTGCACCAAACTGCGCAGAACCCTGGTTAATACAGATGGATAATTTTAAACACACACACGCAGAAGCATGCACACCCCTCTCCCAGTTCATTTGCAAAGGGTTCCACAGAGCTTAGGGAGCTTGCTACTTTTTTTTTCAAATTAGTCAAGAAAAGTTCCTCCTTAAACCGTAAGCCCAGCTTGAAGGCTGTTGGCCAAATGGAGGCGTGTAGGGGCTCAGATCTGGAGCACAGCCTAACAGGCTTGTCCATGAACGTATGCCTCTCCAGCATACTGCTTGCTGCAGCTCTAATTATAAATTACCCCTGTAGATACACAGGGGTTCTAGTGAATTAAGCAAAAAATTTAGACTGGCTGATAGGAAAACAAGTTTTTGCACAGCATTCCCAATAAGAAATTATACACTTGTTATGCATTACAGTCTGTGCTCAAAATGCTATTTCAGCATTCTGGGTATTAAAAAAGGAATCTTATGTGGTCTTGTGGTGAAAGACTGTGAAGGATTATTTAAAGTAAACTGTAGGGAAATATAAAACAAACCCAGTTAATTTATCACAACAGTGAAGATGCATAAATAAGATGTTTATGAACAACAGGACAGTTTACCTATTATTCCAAAGAATTCGTGTTTTTGGGAGAAAAATATTTTCTTTAAAGAAAAATGGTACCAGTTTTGCTCAGCTCAACAATCTAAAAGTTTGTACGGGAAGCTGCCTGAAAATCTTAGTTCAATGTACTATTCGATATATTTAATTATAATCAAGATCTCTTAAGTCTAGTGATAGCAGTATGCCTCTCTTGAAAATATCTGCATTAGATCAAAGACAGAAACTGGTGCCCAGCTGGCTTAGTGAAGGTGCAGCCCAAGAAAGGAAACATATTAGGACAAGAACCTCAGCAACAAGAACCAGCCAACATTCATTGTCTTCAACAGTGTTAGTGCAACTCAGTACAGATGAAGTACTAGCTAATTACATATAATTTGTGTAGATCTTTAAAACAATATCAAACAAGTGAACTCATATACCCTGTCCTCTACACTAAGCTTCCTCAATGCCAGTACTGCAAATGATGTCAAACCCAACAATCAGTGCCTCAATACCAGCTTGATAATACATCACTTTGCTTTCCATGATTCAGCCAGTTTCCAAAGGTGAAAATCCTAAAAGCACTTGAAGAAGTTTGAACCGATACATGATTGTGGACACTGGCCTTCATTTTTATGAGCACACTTTATAGCAGAACTGCCCAAAGCCCATCTCTGGCTTATCTGGATTTATGTCAAGGTGGTGCTATTCTTGGGTTTCCAAATGGTATCCGCAGCCCGATATTCTTTCTTCCATGTCAGCTGTCCAAGAGGTCACACCTCTTTCCAGCAGGTATGGCCCTAGTCATGGTGAGCTATGCACTTGCCCCCTTTTTAGCAATTTGCTGAATCTGAGACTAAAGATGAACTACAGTAAACTCCAGAGGGTCAACATGTAGCATTCAGCAACTAGAAATGGCATGAACAGCACATTAAAGCTAGGCAACTCTTGTAGTACAGTGTTATTTTACCTGCATGCCATTCATTTCACTGTCTTTAAAACAATGAGTTTTTCCAATCGTTGGTCATTTAGTAACACATGCTGTACTCTTTCCTTACAAACTACTTCTCTGACTTGTTCACTTTGACTGTGAGCTCCTCATGAAAGGGTCAGGCTTTTATTTTCAGTTTGTGATATTTAACAGCACGCCACCGTGCTTTGTTTAGAGTCCGTACATACTACAACATGAGTAAAAAAAGAAGGAGGTGGAAAGCCAAAAGTTTGTCCTCAAAACTTTATGGCCAGCAGCATTGCTCCAGGTTAGCAGGCCATCAAGACGAAGCAGGGTACCCAACTGCTCACAGGGTTCCTGTTTCAGACCACATTCATACTCACACAAATATCATTGTGTTGGTTTATGATTTCTTTCCAACTGAGAACTGGCTTTCTTAACCACACAGGATAGGGAATTACTAGATTTGAACCAAAGGGGGCACTCAGAAACAGGAAAGCACAGCCATGAAAAAAGCCCCAGCATACCAAACTGCTCACGAGACAGTCAAAATCCACCCTGTAACAGCTCAGTTTCTTCCGAAAGAGAGGAAATGCATGTTTTCCTCTGCATCCCGTGCCGCACTCCGTGAAGCAAGAACATAATCCTTGGGCAATTACATGTTTTTATAATTCAGATAGCACTTCTGCACTAGGGTGTGTGACAGACATTCTCAAACACGAGTGGGACAGTCAGATAGATAGATAGAATAGATAGATCATATTTCAGTAAAATGGCCGCCTCCTGAGGAATGCCAATTGTAATTTAAAAAATGGTGACAAGTGCTTCTTAGCCTGTGAACTTTCATATTGCTGGGCTGAGCAAAATGGGTGCAGTTTTCCTTTAAATTTTACTAGTAATGATATGGTATACAAAGTGACAGACTACAGGGTTTGGGTTGAATGCTAACATTGTTCTTTTTCCCTTTTAAAGGTCATGTGCAAGAAAACCTCTCTAGTTAAATCTACCCATTTAAAATCACCATTAGGTCACAAAAAGCAGCCTCAAGATGCTAAGAGGCTTCATTTGAAAATACATGCCAGGGTCTACCTTCTATAGATCTGCTTTATGAAGTGATACGTTGGAAGGTATGCTCCAGTGCTCTGTTACAAAATCTTTGATTTGCTTTTGATAACTATTTTCACCCTTTCAGAAGCGACCAGATTTCTGTGCATATCACATTTTTAATAAGAAAGGAAACAAGCAGGTGTTGATTTGTGGCATGTAACTGCAACAATTCCAACTACATTTGTCTAATGGGGATGAATAACACTTCTCGGCAAGGTATACACTAAGGTATAACGAAAATAGGACTGAAACTCCCTCCTGAATTGGGATCCTATCAAGTATAAATCTAAGTTTCACTTTAATTTGTTACAGGACACTGTTGAAAAGTAACAGCATTTAGAGATTGCCAAGCAGATGCTAATGTGGTTCAAACAGACAATATTAATAATCTTGATATTACTTAATAACACATTTTCCCTTCAAAGACTTTTACTGCAGAGCAAAAAGCACTCTGCAATACTGATACAGATTTCACTTGCAATGCAGATGGCACACTCACCCAAAGCATGGGGAAGAGAGAGCTCTCCAGCACAAGAGTCAACTGCACGAGCTACACCGGCATTGGATACATGGCTATCTCATGTCTGAGTGAAACCTAAAGCACTGACATTGTTGCTAATTAAGAAATAAATTGTTTTTTACTTCCCACCATTCTTTTACGCAAAACATTTTAACAACAGTAGCAATTTCACAGAAGAAATGAATGAAAACCCCCACCATTTCTTCCAAGGAAGTTGCAAGTGTTCTGTCACCAGAGGAAAATGTATCACATTTGATAAATCACTGTGTTCTCAGTCTTCAACACCTAACTTCAACCTAGATGCAATATGCAAGAGCTCAGGAAAGAAGAGCTAGACGGACAACAGATTCTCTCATTTAAGGAGTAAAAAAACCCCACCAACATTCATCCGGTCCTTGGGAACAAAAATTCCATGTTAAGACAACTGCTTTGCATTTCAAAATGAAATAATATTAAATACTTTGGTGTAGTATTGCTGGTTGGCTAGCACTGATTTTACTTACGCTAAGCAGTGATTTACTTTGGAAGTTGTAAAATTTTTTCCAAGAGGTCCGTTGATGTGTGGATGTCACATGCTGTCCCATATTAAAGATTACATTTTCTGCAATTTTGTAAGAATCAAAATTCATAACACTTTATATTCAAAAGGGTTTTAATTAAGTGCCACATTATGGCTACTTGCATTGCTTTCTCATTACGGACCAAACTTTCAAATGAGCTCACAGACACATTTTCAAGTGCTCAGTATTCTCTAGATTTTAAAAAGAGCTCAGCTCCTATTTTAGCACCTAAAAAAAGAGCTAGTGTTTCAGCAGTGCTCAGAGATGATCTCTGTTAATAAACCTGTCCTATACATCTGAAATAACAGCAAACATGCATGTCACTCTATATATTCTAAACACCTTCTATTAACACCGCCTTCGGAAAAGCAGTATGCTGGAATGACCATGTCTTTCACTGTTAAAATATTTGAAAAGCTCAGCTGTTTCATTGGACTTGTAGGCTTGCAAAAACAATCCTATGAAAAAAGCTCTTCAGCTTCAATTGGTGATTATTAAAACTTTAAAAGAAACACATCCTACAGAAAACAATTAACAACATCTGAAGATTCCTCTGTCTGCCAAGATGCCTTAATCCGGATGGTTAATTATAAATTAAATTTATCACATACATGCAAAAATTATACATATAGTCACCCAACAATTTGAGATAATGCAAACATGAAGGGAAAGACTTCTGTAAAGACGACTGTGAAAAGTAAAAGGATTAGCTTCAAATGATTATCCCTGGAATCTGACAAACCGTACACACACCTTACTTTCGCTCAAATTTGCCTTGCCAATCAGGCTGTTAAATTACATAACATAACAATTTGATGCTTCTTAACAAAAGATAGCATCCCGGGTGTTAGCTTCTATTGTGGTAGTCAGAGAAATTGATGTCTATTTCCTGCCTACAATCTTCCCCCTGCCCCCATTTTACATTTTTACTGGGAGATATATTACTTTTTTTTTTCTCCTCTCTCTTTTTTTTTTTTTTTTTTTTTTGAGACACTCAGTATTCCCTACATGTTGTTAGTCATTTTGTTGTGACCACATACACATAGAAAAAGAAATAAATAATTCTTTTCAATTCTTTCAGGGATACAGATGAATGTAATCTGTGTTGTGTTCACTTTGCTATTACTTTATGTAAGAGGTGACACAAAACCAGCAAAGCCAAAGCAGAATCAAGAAATACGTATGCTTTCTTCCTGCCTTACACACATGCACACTCACAAATACATGACACTTGTTAAATAGCAGCGATGTACCATGAGCATCTTGTATATTTTATCTTCATACCTTTATGCTGATTATTAAATATGAGAGGTTAAAGAGTTTTCTGGAAAATGCAGTGGAAAATGGCTTTACTTTGATTTGCGTGTTGAAAACACAAATGAGCCAACACTGTATGAAGAGCAGTATTATCATGACAGTAACAAAGGGAACTGCCAAGCTGGAAAGATGGACAGCAGCATGCTATTCTCCCGCCTGCCAGGTCCCTTTGGGGGCAGAGCACAGACCCTACTGCACAAACTAGTCTATATCACTGCCTTGCTTTCCTTCTTGCATCACAGAAGCAAGCATTGTATCACTCTGAAAGACCACAATAATTTGTGGTTTTGTGGCTATCAGTTTATACGTTAAAAATAATTGAAGGCCATGCTTCAACTCTATCAGTAACGTATGCAAATTTTGCATGATGGCTTTTAGAATTTATGAATATTTCTATGCCTGTTACAAGACATTGTGAATATTCTGCGTAGCATGTATAGATAGAGAAATCTCAATGCAGCATACTTTGAGGTTGCTAATAATTGATTTGACTGACCACATGTGAAGGGCAGGGCAAGCCTGAACACTAGACATGCTGCTCGTTTACAGGAAGACAGCACATTCACAGGCAGGGAATTTGGTTAATTGCACAGATCAGTATGTCAGAAGTCCCTCACCATACGCTACTTAAGGTCAAAATCTTTCTTTCTGGGTTCTGCTTCTGCATGTGACTCACCTTCGGTTACCAGTATCATTAAATATATTAGAGAGTGGAAAAAGGCATTCTAGTCTGTGTATGCCATCCTGTATCCTCACATGGTGAGATCAGATCAACCCCAACTTTCACCAAATCATGTGCCGTGTTTTCACTTGCCTAGGCTATTCTTTTGGGGTGTGTGGCCTTGATTCTCCTTCTTCCTTTCTTCATGTTAAGCAACTTCCATTGAGAGAATAATCTTCCACTTTGACCTCTGATAGTTTCCCCTTCACAAACCTGCTGCCTGTCAAAGAACAGTCCCCAAATGGCATATTTCTGTGGTGGAGGGCTGCCCCCTTGAGTATGTTCTCTAGTGCACCCAGTCTAACACCAGATTGAACATGGAGGGTCTGCAGACACCTGATAGAAGAAAACAACCTGAAAACAAGAGATTCCCTCCCTCTGATCTCCAGCAGTAAAAGTAGGATTTAGTTATCTGGTCAAACACCTGCAGTATCACCAGGAGTACAGGGAGTGCGCTGCAGTGGTCAGTCCCCAGCATTTGAGGACAAGTGGCACATGCTGTTAAGATGCTGCTGCTTTTCCCTTCTATCAAGAACAGAAAACAGTAGTGTTGAATTTTTACAGATCTTTATTCTGCACTGATCTTTTCTCTGATTCTAAGGCCATATGTCTCAAGGCTGGTTTGAATACTTGGTTGCCAAAAGCCTCAGAAATGAAGCTGTTTAACTGACATGTATGTTGCTGTGCAGCAACATATGAGGAACACACCTAAACCAAATCTGCTTCACATACAGTCTTCAAAGCAAAGTGCATGCTAGGAAAAATATTCTCATCATGAGGGACATTACATGAGTGAAACAGCAAAGCCCACGGCTATACTATACTATTCAACCTAACTTTACTTCATAATTGTGCAGAAAACCACAGAAAAATCTTGTCATGTTATCCTTAAAGCTGGTAGCTTCAGTAGCTGGACACAATTCCTTCTGAAGGACACCTGATAAGCAGGAGCCTTAGAGGACTGGGCATGAGATTTTGCCATCAGCAAAATAATTGCTCTCCTACAATAGCAGACAATGGGTTCCTCACCATTTTTGATCAGTCCAAACAGTGCATTGAGACCAAGCAAAGCCACCAAATCCTAACTATCAATTCTGCTTTTCACATACTCGCAAGGCTGTAATGCCCAGAAGAATGATGTTGAAGGAGAAAATTAAAATATGACCCATCTTCAGGCATTGTAGGCTCTAAGAGAGAGATTCAGATTTATAAGGAGAAAGGGAGTTTTATGTACAGATAGCTCTTCAATTTTGCTCATTTACAATAAGCAGGCCTATCTCCTTAGATGCTTTTTAGTTTAGTCATCAATCTAAATGCATTATCTCAGGAAAATGAAGGATCTCATCTTTTGCCTGTTTGAACTATTTCTTCCAGAGCTAAGTTCAGCTGGACTCAACTCTGTCACACTCCGAGCAACCTGGTTACTGTTAGGCAGTGTCCTCAACTTCCCTCTAAGTCCCCCTTCCATTTCTCTTTACTTATCTGACTTCGTATTGGTAGAAGACAGTGAGTATTAGAGGACACTGTTTTGGAGGAAAAGATAAATAACCTAAAAAGAAGATGAGATTTTCCATTCACCTTAAGGTGGAAGGAGGGCTGGGGAGGGGTGAAATAAGAGGAAAAAGACAGGTAGAGCTGGAGGAGAAAAATGAGATTCTGCCTGGTGTTTCATTAAACAAAACAAAAAAAATGCAATTGGTTTGGAAAAAAAGAACAATTTAATTTTGTAGGCAAAAGGCTCCTGGCTTCACTTCCTAGTGGAACAATTTGGTTTTACGAGAGGAGACTTTCCAAGCCAACCATGACTGTACATATGGCACAGCTTGATACCTGCTCTCTGTATCCTGATGGCTCAGCTACTGAATTTGTCACATTCTTTTGCTACTCTGAGTTTTTCAAGAAATGCTGTAGTGCTTCCTGCTTTTAAGAGTTATTTACAGCAAATTTATGAGTCTGCAGAACTATCTGCCAGAAAGGGGGAGTGGGGTGGGGGGGTGTTGGGGGGGGAAGAAGAAAAAATAAAGTAAGTTATTAACTGCAAATTATTTGTCAAGCTCCTGTTGCCAGCTTTTCCAGACATCAACCAAAATGTTACCACATTAAAATGTTCAACATACTGTCCACAAACTCCCTTTCTTCTGAATGAAAGTGCTGCAAAGACTGCCAGATAAACCATAGCTGCAGGAGCATGGAGAAAGACCACAGTAAAAGAATATAGCAGTCGCTGTACCCACGACCAAGATTCACCATTAACATCCCAGCTGAACCACCTCTCAACACTTTCAGCTCCCACCAGTTTCTTGTTGTAACGTCTATGCCTTTTAGCTAGAAAAAGAGGCCAGAGTTGAAAGTATGTCCCAGATGTACTCTCAGCACCCATTTCATCCCTCCACAGGTCTTTCCATAGGGCCCGTGCTGCAGTTGACTTCTCAGGCCCCACCTCAAAATGGTTCTAACCACAGTCAACATTAATGAGCCTTCTGACACCATTCAAGCATACGCGGGTTTCTAAGCGGTGAGCTGAATCCAAGCCTCTATGCTTTGCTTTGCTGCACTGGGATTCACAGTAAGAAAATGAAGAGAACTTAGCTACAAACTTCTTCAGCTGCTGCTTTGATTAGGCTCAGCAAATAACCCAGCTGAGTTCAGGTCTGCCTTCTATTTTCATCTTAGTGCCTCAACAGCTTGGTCCTATACTTCGTGGCATGCAGAGTAATGTTTATCTGAAGTACTTTAATACTCTATTAGCTCACATTAACAAAAGCCTTTAGCAGACCTACGGGTGTGCATTCTTCTGGCCAGAGGCTCTCAGGGTACTTGACGAACTGGCCTGACAGTCCTGCAGTAATATGTAGATTGCATATTTGTGCGCTTACCATATAAAACCACTATGGACAATATATTTTGCTTGCCTTCCTGCATGATGAACAGCCAAACGAGAAAGAACTTCTGCTGGGATGAGCCAATGAAATCCTTTTTTTTTTATTATTTTATGTTTCCTGTGTCCATGCGATTGGAATAAACTGTAAATTAGGTGTTACAGCACTGTAGTTTGGGTAGATGTGATGTTTTAGAAATGTAGCTTTAGTTTGTTATAACATAATAGCAGCTTTGCTTTGTTGTGACAGTGGCAATAAAATAAAGTTACTACAATGTATAATGCTGTAACCAACCAAAACTAGTCTAACAAACAACAAATCAAGGGAAGCAATACCCACCCAGCGCTTTATGTACAGAAATATTGATGATCTGTGCTTAAACTTCCCAGGTTAGAAAGTATCCATTTTTCAAGAGATCAGATGATGGTGATCTGCTCCCTCTGCTCTCTGAGGTGAATGCCAAAACAGGGTTCTTACCATTTTCATGCAGTGCTAATAATTGCAAACTAAAGAGGAGATATTTTTTTACTTATCTTTTTTTTCTAAGTAAATAAAGATTTCTGCTAGTTCGAACAGCCTTGTTCCTACTGCACGTTAGTCACAGTTTATTCACATCAGAAGACCAGTGGAATGTTGAGACAGGCAGGGGACTAAAGATGGATCTCTTATAAAAGGATTTCCATTTGTTAACAGCTCTGCCTATGAAGTATGCAATGACATTTTCCTACTGTGCTATTTTCATGCCTCCTGAGATGCCAGGTTATAATGCAAAACATCTGAATCATTAAATTTATACAGTTATTTAATAACCCATGTAAAATACATGGCAATGTTGCTTCTTTTAAAACATATGCACCTCATAAGAAAACAATTTCCTGCACTATGTGGTGTAGTCAGTTTTCAATAGTTCCTCTTGGGCAAAAACGGTCCAAACTTCCATCTTCTGTGCATCCAGGAGCCACAGCACCAAACACCACCTAGCTGCTGCACACAGACTCTTTTGGAGAAAATCAGCTCCCTTTTAGAAACTATTAGTTTTAAATAGAATATATACTATATAAAAACATATATAGATATAAATATATATCCAAAACAATAATAACTAGCAGCCAGCAACAGCACAAAGGTGAAACGTAAGCCTCATCTAGCAAAACATTAAACATATTCTTCACCTTAACTGTGTGTGTTTTTTCATTAGTCTTAGCAGTACAAGACATGTTCTCATGAACCTCCTAAGACTCACTCAGGGTCTAAAACAGATTTAGTTAATGGGAATATGCTAAAATTCTACCTGCTTTCAATAGGTACTTTCTAGCTCCCATACTCCAAGGCAAATTCTCTCAGTTGCAGAATAGCTGTTCCTTTAATAGAGTTTTTACAAGATCCCATGACAGACAACTGCTAATAGGGAACATGATGAGAGAATAATATCGCTGCCACAAGCAGGATTCAGCAGAGAGAGGGTCAATTCTGTTTATAGACTTGCTGAAGTTTTTTGGTTGGTTAAAAAGCTGACAGACTGCATTACAGCTAACATTCCCATATTGATTATACCATTTCTAAACCTGCCCTCACTGTGACAGGAGTTGCATAATTAGTTTTTTCCTTGTTAAATATTTGTAAATCATTTGTACTTTTACGGGTTACATAACCTGGCTGTTACCTTCAAATAATCATCTTGTAACTTGTTTAAACATGGGAAAAACTGCCACAGTATGGCATGGTTTCTACCCTCCTGTGAGGGTGGGCCAGCAGAAGGGAGGAACTTCTTCTGGGTACAGCAGTGCCATCAGTGCTGTAGCAGTGTGCGGCAAGGGCTCAGCCGTGGATGTGCTCCAGGAGGGAGGAGAAGGTACCTGCCATGGCCTGATTGTCCCTTCAGCCCTGTGCCGGGCCGGCAGCAAAGGGTGAGAGTAACAAAGTTTGTAAAAGGTACAGCAGCAGTAAACACTGCCAGGAATGAGCCTTACAACTGCTCCAGAGCAATGGTGATTCTATTTATGATGCAAATCAGGGCCCTAATTCAGCAGGCACTTAAGCACACGTTTGAGTTTCTTTGACTTGGGTGGAATCAAGTGAGTGTTTAAATGGTTTCCTGAATCCTGGACAACTGTACAAGGGAACAAAGTGTGTGTGTGTGTGGGAGGGGGGGTGTAAGCTAACATAATGAAATTATGGTTTTTAGGGTAGAACAGTGGAAGTCGTTTTAGAGTTATTCTAGTAAAGATAAACGTCGGGTGGCTAAACACACAAAATTAGAATTTCACAGTACAACTTTAGAGACTAGGTTATATGAATGTATTGTTCCAGAAACCTTTTCACCTCTTTGGTTTAGTAAACAAACTGAAATAGTACCATGCCACATAAAGACAGAAGAGTTACACTTGATGTTTCCTTGGATTTTAAACATTCCTTCTCCCTTTGCATTGTATAGACATTTATAGACAGGACAAGAAGAGATTAAGTTCTTACACTCACTATTGTCAGCATTAACCAGATTTAAACAATGATGCAAGTTGAATGAACCTCAAAAAAGTTTTTTTTTTCATTTCAGATAACCTTTCAGGAGTGAGGTCTTCAGGACTTTCTTATTCTGGCAGGGTCAGAAATACCTTATTACTTGAATATTCCTCTCCCTTATCTTAACCAAGAGGTGCTGAAGCATGTAAAAATATGGTGAGAAAACACTAACTTTCAAACTGCAAAAAGGATGTGTTTAGCAGGGGTTTTGCTGATGGATGATTTTTACCACACCCAGACTGACTTGCTTCTCCCAAGTATCAATGAGGGAACAAGTCTTCTAGTCCACAAAGTACACACAGATAATTGTTTTTTGTTGTTGTTATTCCACACTTAGTTTTCCCTTTTACACATTTTTATTTATCATACCTCTTTTTTCCATAAAAGACCATATAAATAAGCCTGTTGCATCAATAGCTGTTTCCTGATCTATCTGAAGCAGATACAAGAACCCATGGAATTCTACAGTGGCCAGAATCCAAACCTAATTCTGGGTCACTTTTACATTTGTCAACTATTTTTGTGATTGGCAACATCAGTGTTTTAAATCTAATCTTGAATTTTGGGTTGAAAATCCAATTTTAGGTTTAAAAGCAAAAATCCCAAATGCAAATAGGCAGTGACTCCTGCCTATTGGGTAAAAAAATCAAAGCAAAATATCACATCCAAACACCCTTAAAACTTCAGAAAAATAGACTAAAACAAAAAATAGACCGGACTGCTGCTAAACCCTTTGATGGCAGAAATCTGGATCTGGATTTTGAATTAGGGAAGCTGCAGTAGTATGAACCATAGTAGTTTTAGAAAATATAATACCAACCTTTTATTGTCTCTTCTGTAGATAGGTAGTCTAATTACCTTGAAGGTATTTATTTGCATATGTCACATAACTTGGAAAGTATGTTCATTTTATTGATGCAACACACAGAACTGTCAGCAAAGATCCATGTGTATTTGAATCATGGTCAGGGCAGCTATACCAGAAAGCATTCCCGTTCCTGAAGTGGGTCCACAACCCAATAAACTCCACTCTAAAGTCAGCAACGGCTGGTTTTGCAAAGCTATTATCCATGCCCAATCCTGCTAGCTCAAGGGTCTATAAGCACTGCTTGTTATAACAATCACTAGAACTGGGCTTTCCACATGATGCCTCTGCCCTTCTTCACATATGATGATATTTAGATAATTGTTTCTATCAGAAAACAAAGGATACATACGTAGTTTTCACAATTAAAAAAATAATCATGTTGCCAATGATATAGATTTGTGCATGGTTCTCCGATACAGCACACACATTGACATGATGTTCGATGCAGGAAGTGATTGATACAGTTTTGAAGAATCAAAAGAGTTTTTTCCTATTTCCACCATTTATTCTATATAAGCTATTGGAACCTGTTCAATAAGTGTAATAAGCATAAACTGTGGCACTTACAATACTATTCACTAGATTAATGTAATTTTTTTTTAATGCCACTTAGAAATAAATGGTTGGATATCTTTCAAACTCAATGTATTTAGACTGAATCAATCCAAACCTTGAAATCAAATTCAGAAACCAAAATCAATATTCTTGCTGCTAATTTTCTATGCACACCCCCCTTCAGAAAGCACTTTACAAGTACTAGAAAGTAAAGCTGTATCACTGGGATGTCCAATCCTTTCTTGACGGGATTTTCTTTTTCTTTCTCTTTTTCTTTTTAAACCATTTCTCCAGACTTCTGTACAGACAATTCTCTCAGCCAGTATTTTTCAGTTTTATTCTCTTTAGGTGATTTGACATCTGTACTGTTCGGTACTGACTAATTTCCAAGTCCTGGGAGGCAATTTCTTAGCAGTTGCAATTCATCAAAACCCTAATGAATTCTGATGGAATTCTTGGGGACTGGTTTTCTGTCCTCTCTGTGGAGAGATTGCACAACACACCCTACGTATTTAAACCACATTAAGAGACTGAACGTATTTAATCAACATGGTTCAAAAGAAACCTGAAGAGCCACATACTAAACACCGAAGACAATACCCTCAATGCTGTCACCAAAGCGATGATACTACAAGCACAGCTGAGACTGACTACATGCGCCAAGAGACAGCCAAAAAGGATGGACTGAGTGCGCGCAAGCGGTCAGGAAAAAGTCTAAGTGAATGATGATCTACAAACATGAAGGGGATCACACTGAGGAATAAGATGTAAATGATGTAGGCAGAGAGGCTTTTTTGAGGGCTCCAGCAAAAGTATTGCTTCAGGTACATTGTCACATTCAAAATAACTTGGATATCTTTAGATATTTTGGAAGCAAACTGGAAAAACTAGGCACTATACCAGCTGCTTCTTGGTTCAAAAACAAAGATCAGGTTTTATTTAGATTCTCAACCTACTTAAGCCGGTTCTCAGGGGAGCTGCTGTGGGGACTTGATCTCCATGATTTGGAGAAAACTTATTGGGAAAGAGGGAATAAAAAGGTAGTTCATAGAAGCCAGATGGGGAGGCCAAGAATCTGGCAAATATCCCTTTCCCACATTTCTTCTAAAACTCAAAATAAATCTGAATCTCTTTGACATTTGAAAAGAAGTCTGGCTATTTCTTCCCACATTATGTTTTCTTTTTGCTCGCTTTTGCACAGGGTCTTACGGGAAGCAGAGACTAGTGCCAAAGTAATGCAAGGAAGCAAGCTGTGCTGATAATCTCAGAATGGCCCCCTTTTCTCATGAGACATCCAGCCCAATTTCATGTACACAAGCAATTCAGAGGGCAAGACTCACTGGTGTGCTCTGGCTATTCTGGCAACATAAGGCAGCCATAAACTCTGCTTAACTGGCCAGCCCAACTAGATTTGCAGCTGCTTTGTATCACCAGAGTGATGTAAAGCTGCCAGAGCATACCAGTGAATCTGGCTCCGGTAGTTTCTACGAACTCAGCACCAGTTTGCGAACTTATCAGCATTTTTCCAAATCAGACCTCCAAATCTTCTGAGATTCACTTATCACTGTAAAACAACATGTCTGTGGAAGAGATTTGTCATAGGACACAGGACTGTATCCAGCTTCTCAAGGCAGAAGAATTTTGATCTCATGGTAGTTTCACTATACCAAAGCACCTAGCCTCAAAAAAAGTTATTATTCAAAGTGCCAATGTATTTTGGACTACGTAAGTGTGACAAAATAAACATAAGTAGTAACTTCTGTTACTTAACAGACAGATATTTTTTCTACATCTGAGAGCAGTAACAAAATTCAGGGCATTTCACTACCAGTGAATCTCTAATGAGCGGGTAGTAAAAATGCTTGCCTTACTGACTGTCAGGGGATATCAGATTTGTTCACTTATGACTCAGTAATTACCCACCAAAAATGTAGATCAAGTGGTCATCACCCAAATTAGTACCTGCCAAAGATTACTTTTGGAAAGGCTGTCAACTAAGAAACAGGAAATGAGTTGCAAAATATTATTAAAACTTGAAAATAACAGCTTTAAGGTATGAACCACCACTCAAGCACACAATGGAGCAAGGGCAGGAAACAGAGCCCATGCGGGGAGCCAAGCACAGACAGGGGTTGATGGCTGGGGACTTGACCTGCAAACAACAGGGGAGCAGTGCAAGCTGCCACGTCCTCACCCCATTCTGCTTCCTCCCACTGGACCCAGCACATTAATCTCCAAAGCCCTGATGTAGTTCCTGCTGAACCACACTTACATGGCATTCAGATAGAGCACCATGTCACGTAGCTCAGCCCGGGACAAACAGCTCAGAACTAAACAGTAGGTCCTCCCTAGCTGTTGGCAGAGAAGGTTTCAGTCCCATGCTCTGCCTGCCACAAGCCACCTCTGCAAGCAGTCAAAATCTCCACGTTTCAATTTCCCATTTACAAACTGAACATGTCTCTATTTGACAAAAGAGCTGTAAGAGAATTAATTTCAATAACTGGAACAAACTGTAGCCCACTAAAGTTATAATAAGTGCTGTATATTGACAAAACTGAACCCAGGCCATTAAAACCATGTGAGAAGAACAAAGCAGGGGCTGACCATTGTTTTCCATGTTCCAGCAACATTCAAATATGAAACAGAGGTGATGATGATAATAATAATCACCGTATGATGCACATTTCAGCACCAAATACTTTGCAATTAGCTGCAGGCAGCACCATGGGTATGTCAGCTGTCTCTTGTGAAAGGTGGCAACCAACCGGCTTAAAGCAAACTCAAATAACAGTTCTGGGAGCAGGGTTATTTTTTCCTGCTCCTGGAACCTCAGTGCAAACCATCAGTCTTACTGCAAGGGGCCTCATGGTATATATCCGCTTACCCTGGCTGGGTACCAGTTTTGTTTTTAAAGCCATGGTTTAAATTGTGGGGTGGGAAGAGAAAAAAAAAAAAGAAGAAAAAAAAAAAGAGCTACACACATCAATCTCTCCCGCGTCTCTCGTTTTTTGTTGGTTTTTTTTTTTTTTTGGGGGGGGGGGGGGTGGGGGGGGGCGGGGGGGGGACT
>JAVJGI010000035.1:3457679-3490200 GCA_035590275.1 Ibycter americanus | reverse complement strand
CGGCGGCGCGTGGAATATGGATAAGGCTGAGTCAAACCTGCCAGTACCTGCATCTCTGTTTCCAGGAACTAATCAAGTCTACTTCTCTGCGCCAGAGCTGACCTGTTTGTAGCCTTAACAGATTTGTGAATGCTGTATTAGAGCATCAGTGCTCAGTATCACTGGACATTTGAGGTCAGAGTTAGGCATTTGTTCCCACACCCAGTGGGAGGGCTTTCAGCAGAACACTTGGAAATAGCAATGCTTTGAAAATAAATCTGTATGTTAAACAAAGGCAGCCAGAGACAGAAACAAAAGCGTAGAGATAAATTGTTGATTGCTAGCTTGCTAAAAGGCTCACCATGAAGTGCTTCAGCAGTCAGTATTAGGACTGGTGTTGTTTAATATATTCATTAGTGTTCTGGAAAAGAGAGGGGAAGGTGACAAAATTTGCACAGGGCGCAAAAATATTTAGGTTACTCATGATTACAAAAGATTAGAAAAACTAGACAGATGCGCAGAATGAAGACAGATGAAATTCACTGTTCATAAATGCAAGGTAATGCATATTTGAATGAATAATTTTGAAAACTCATGCACAAGGCTAGGTTGTAAATTAACTAACCACCCGGGAAAAAGAGAGGGAGGAGAAAACATGTGCCACTTTGGACAACTCAATGAAAAAGCAAAAGAATTGGAAGCAGCAGTCAAAAAAAGTAAATGTGTTGTTGAACTGTATAAAAAACAGGATGGAAATTAATACTGAAATACGTCACTGAATAACTGGATGGTGTGTCCTATCTGAAATGCTGTACCAAGCTACACTCAACTCATCTAAAATAACCATAAAGCTGAAATAGAAAGGGGCAACAAAAATGATTAGCGGCAGAAGAAAACACTGTGAAGATTGGGGCTGCTTAGTTTATTGAAGAGAAATAAAAAGGGGACATGAGAGAGTTAATGAAAGTTACAGCGAAGATCAATTGCTTGTTCCTGGTTTCCTCTCCTCCTAATGCAACAACACAGAAAAACAACAGATTTAAAAACCAATAAGGAAAATATTATTTTACACAGTTCATAATTAACCTATGGAACTGATTGCCACAAGATATCCTTCTGGCTAAGGACTTAATATGATATAAAATAGTTTAATTTAGACGCTTATGTGAATAATGAGGACATCCTAGCTAGGATTAAGATAAATATCTTAGAAAGGCTGAAAATCCTAATGCTTTCTGACAGAAATGAACCATGGGCTGATGGAGGTTGGAGAGAAACATCCTCTTTGGGCAATAAAGGATGTCTTTGTCTTTCCTTGAGCAATTTGGTACTGAGTACTCCCAAAAGCTGGATTTGGGGCTGGAGAGACTGACAGTCCAGTCTCACCAGGCACATCTAAAGCAACGTCCCTTTGCACTGATCTGAAATTGGCATCTCCACTGCCGTCACTGAGGCCAGGATTTCAGACTTTGATTCTGGGAACAGTGCTGTTTACTGTGGTGGCAAGGGGAGGAGAATTTGGGATATGAGACTGAGAACTGAATGACTTCAAGCAAATTAACACCAATTACTGGGTGTACTTCAGAGTGGGGAAAACCGTGTTTTCTACTTTATGCCACCAAACCTGTCCAGGTTTTCTGATTTGCTTACCATGCTCATTTTGTTTGGTAGATGATAACATCGTGTTAACACAAAAGTACAAATAAAGCTCTATAATCAGTTAAGGTGTCAGAATCCTGCCACTTTTCAACACATCTATCCCAACCTCTGTGAGCTAAAAAGGGGAAAAAAAGTTTAATAATGATAAAAGAGAAAAGCTATTGCTGCCTAAATCCCTCTGAATGGGAACCTGATCTCTTGGGTACCTTTGCTAAATCTGATCTGGAGCTTCATAGAAGCTTTCTGTAAAAATCACTTTGTTTAAAACCTGGCCCACCCAAGCACAAACAGGTCTTTTTTCCCCTTTACAGCTACCCGTTAAGGAAATGTCTGTAGTACAGAACCAAATCTGATTCAGTGATTAATATGTAAACAGAATTTGACTGGCTCTTCTTTTGTGCTTATCGCCAAGATACAATCTGGCACAACAGTTTTGTTTGATAGACAGCCCTGGCCTATGCCTGTCAACTAGCCAATATAAAATAACATTATTACTGTATAATCTCGAATTAGGCTGTAAAATACTTCAATTGTGTGACACACATGATGAAAAGATTTTAGAGTTCTCACATGTTTACATAATTAGCACTGCATATTTGTTAAATTAAGGTATCGCTATTACCTTTATTACCATATCCCTCCTCCTCCACTGCAGTGTTTCTTGTGTAGCCTCACGTCTTAACTTTTCAAAGGCAACAGAAGGAGCCAGCATCTCTGTGAGGATTCTCCTACTTCTGTGCAATTCTAATAAAAGGTATCAGAATACCCACCCTTTCTCACAGCCCTTCAAAAAAATAGCTGCTGAGGTGCAACTCAAGTAAGGAAAAGAAAGCACAAGAGGGAAATGGCCTCAAAGACCTGACTTCAGGTGTATTTAATCCTTCCACTACTGGTTTAAAAGTATTAAGTAGCCATAGGCTATCCCTGGGTAGAAAGATGGTTCAGTGACATCCCTTTTGTAAATATGTAGCTGTTCAGCCTCCTCCTAAACTCCACATTGAAGTCTGCTGCTTTTTCAGATTAATTCAGTTTGAATACTGCTGACTGTCTGTCACTACAGTCATATGTCACTGGTAGCAGCTCAGAAAGCCTAACCCCCGTCTCTAATGTCATTGCACACAATTCATTTTTAAATGCAGTGTAATAGTTTAGGAATACCAGTAAAACAGTGGGGGAAAAGGCATTTTCAATTTAAAGGGTGTGTAACGCAGTTTATAACACTGTATTAGATGAGCCAAGCATGTTTCCTTGAGAGGGGCACATATGGTACAGGTGAGACTTGCAAAAATATAGTTCTAATAATTACCATGATTGTTAATAAGAGTACTGCAGTTTTAAACCAAGTGGTGCATTATTACCAATAATACTATTTAATTGGGTGATCTTTCTTAAAGAGCTAGGTACTGCCTAGAACAAAAGCATCTAAATCCACCCCAGAATAACCGCAGCCCCAAAACCAGGCTCCACCAGCACCGTTGAGCACCAGGCTTGGATTCTGTTCACCTTGCAAGGACTGTGTCAGAGGTTCAGCTCAGTATACACAGACATCGGCCACAAGCCGGGAACAGCTGCAGAGAAGGTCAAAAAGGTTTGGCTGCAGGGCCCTGACTGGGACCCATTTCCAGAAAGACACACTTGGTTCTAAATTTACATGTTCAAAATACTTGAAACTTGTACATAAAACAAAACCCGGACATTTTATGACCCCAGCTGTGCTCATCATCTCCCCCACAGCTTCGTTCATGTCAAGGAGGTTGCAAAATAAATGGCAGAATTAGGCCCTGCAAGATAGGTGTGCTGCCCTCACAAAAAAGTCTGATTCATTCCAAAACAAACATGCAGCACTAGCAGTAACTCGACCCAAAGAACTTCTAAAATGTGGACTAATCTATCCCAAAACTTCAGCTTTCTGGCTTTCTGATTTAATTCCAAGTGCAATAATAAACACACTCCTCTGTTTACAGCTCCATAAATAGCGCCTTGTGTTTTCTGAAACAATGCAGCTCTGGGCTGCCTCTGTAATCGTTTATTTTATATCATCCTTAAGTTGCCATTTATTTACATTTCTGGAAACAGCTACCCCATGAAACAAATGGCCTGTTTTGTTAAGTCATGGTCAAGGATGTTTCCTTCAACTTATCACATCTAGAAATGCCACAGACAGAAATGCTTTCAGGCTATTTGCTAAGAAAACTAACATAAGCTCCTTATCAGAAAATATTACGTTTCCCCGAAAGGTGAACTGTTCTGTCAGTTTTTCAGGCCATGTGAAATTCCTTCTTTGCTATGACAGGTCACTGAACAGAAGTTGATGGCACACAGTGGTTGCCCAGAATGCAAGCCAAAGCCTTCAGCTACACATGACTGCAGGTAGTGGCACAGACACAGCAAGCCTTTTCCCTCTGACACATCTAACCCGAGGGTTATATTCCGGGTTGAGGGCTTTTGTTGTTTGCTTGGAGTTGGTTTGGGACTTTCCCCCTCCCTTTCACGTTTCTTCTTAGGATGCATCCACAAGCAATATAGATGTAGCACTGAGCTACATCTGTGCACTGAGCTACTGAGCACTGTGTGTGCCAGCCTCTTCAGTTCACATCCCAGAAGCAGCAGCCAGGAGAACTGGCCCCTTCTAGACCTCACATGCCCCTATCTATTCAAACTCACTTAAGAAAGACAGGAGAGAAGCTATGTCTCATTATTTCTGGGTTTTAGAGTGTTTTCTGGATTTTCATGCTACTAAAACCAAAATATTAGCAACTACAGAATGACAATTAAAAGTTTAACGGAAGACACAAGAGTTCAGATAGTGTAGCTGTTTTCCTTAACCGAATCAGCTAATTTCCAGGTAGAGTTCCACAAGTTATAAAGGTTGCTCATGTTCATAAGAGCTGAGCAACAGCCCCCCTGGGATCAACACTGTACATGCTTTGTGTTATATGCATTTGCATTAAGCTTATGAACCTTCAGGAAAAGCTCTCCCTAATGAAGGTAAAAGCTCCAGTTGGCAAAATGCTCTGATTTTGTGGCGTTGTAGAAATTGCAGCAGAGGAAAGCTGCCCTGCTAAATCCTGATGCACTGGCACACATGGCTGTGTGACAACACAGAACATACAGGCACAATTGATTTAGGCAGGTTTCCCTTGTGTGCTTGCAGAGATCTGCTAGATGCAAGGTTTAAGATACAGACGGACTGTGGACATTAATAGACAAGAAGAAATCCAAAGGAACAACTGATGAGACCCACTGTTTTTTTCAGAGAAACTACTGTTTTTAATCTTTTCAATTTGATTTTTTTTCCCCCTGTCTATTCAAGTTCAAAACTCATTTCTTCTATTTTCAGGAAAGTATTTTCACTGTGTGATGATGAGGGGCAGTAATAGATAAAGTCTGAAATAAAAGCTTTACTAGCTGCCATCCTTTGGTTCATTTGTGACTCTTACTACTCTGTCCTTTCTGCCAATCGTTACCCACACGCTGTTCGGGATTTACTGCTACAGAGAAGCAGCCAGACTAGGCATCGCTATATTCCATTATCACCAGCTGATTCTATGTATTTATTACAATTTATAAAAACATAAATGGCCTTATACTTCAGCCTCACCTCAAAAGCAGCACCCATTAAAACACCCATCATTTTCCTGCTGGCCGCCTCCACCACAGATGAAGAACAGGCAGCTCTGTGACAGGAACTGGTCATGGCTCTGCTGACAGATACCAGGCTGATGACTTCCAAAATCGCAGACAACTCATTTAAATAGGCCCCTCACTTCATTGCTGGGGCTCGGGAGTATCAGTGTGATCTTGGCTAGGTCACAGACAACAGGAGAGAGGCAATTTTACAGTTTTACTAAAACTTTCCCTTTTAATAACCCATTCCCCTTTCATGAGAGCAACAAACACCCTCTGTTACTGGTATAAATGTTCACTACAAGATGGGAATTAAAGAGGCTAGTGTTTATAGCAGCACTGGTATTTGATGCCAAAAATAAGTCTGATGTTTCTGTTCAGGAATAGGAAATAACACTCTGAACAGGCAAGTCACTCCCCAATGGACTTTCTTTGAATTTTCTCCAAAGGCTATTTCCTTTTCCTAAATGTGGGAAATACTTCCTGTCTGTGAAAGAGTACAACCCATATGCTAAGAAGAAAATTAATAAAACAAACAAAAAGAAAACAAACAAAAGGACCTTTGTTCTGGAAAGAAATGGCATCAGCTATGCTCAGGAAGCATAAAGAAACCCAACGGATGAGAGAATAGACAAATCCTAAATAGATTTCATGTAAGATGATTAAAAGTGCTTCCTTTGCTGTATATTTGGCAACACATGAAATTGTGAGTCAGAGATATATCCCTTTCCTTTTGGTACTTTTGCTTGTAGTTCATGAATAAGTTAATGATTAAGAAACTTCAGATTTGGCATTATCAGACGTATTACCTGTCTCTTGTTGTTTCAGTCATGCCTACAGCTCTGGCCAGCGCAGAGGTTCCCTACATCTTCAAGCTTTGCTCAGCTCCATTGAGTAGGAGGAGACACTTCTGAGTCCCCCACACTCAATGCTGTACCTGATCTGTACAGATTTATAGACCACCACCTTCAATTGAGACATCCTTCACTCAATTCCAAGCTGGATCCATCTATACTCACTACTCCAGGGCTCGGTCGTGCTTGTTGTCTGCACGTACAGTACAGCACCAGTGATCGGGATTTCAAAGAGAAATCTATCAAACCTGGAAATTTCCAAAACTGCTCACAAAAGTTACCATACATGGATGTATATCATGGAAGAAAAAATACCTTTTTACAACATCTATAAAACCCTGATTATAATAAATGTCTACTTAATTAATACATCAGGACATAAAGCCATTTATTCTCCTCTCATTTGCTATCATTCTCCCTGTTCAGATTTAATAATGCAAAAAGGTTGCTCAGATGCCAAATGGTAAAAATAATAAAAATACATTCATCATTGATACGAAAAGCAGAAAAGCCTGGCAGTACTGCTGGCACAGAGAATACAGCCAAATTTCTTAACTGAAATCCAAATAGCATTTCACCCAAAAATCTTCAAAACATACAATGAAATATATGGTACGATAAATAAAGCAGCCTGAAAAATGCATGGAGAACAGTGGAACAGGTGCCCAGAATAACCATTATTACAATATGCACACTAAAAGCAGGGGAGAGAAAGGGGCAGAGAGAGAAAGAGAGAGAGAGAGGGGGGAAAGCTTTCAAAACAGTTAAATTCATGAGGGCTACAGAGCCTCAAATTGAAATTATCTCACTCTGCACTGATAAATAAAGTGGCTCTGGTACCTAAATCATGACACTAACTATATGTTTCGATTTTTTTAAGTAGTGATTAGGTGGATACTCAGGGGAACCTACTAGCCTTCACAGAGATAACAGACTCAACTTAATATCAACTTAAAAAGAGACTTGAATTCTAACCAATCTCATGTAATGAATTGAAATTCTATAGCTTTCAGAGGAAAAAAAAAAAAAAGATAAAAAAGCGATGTGGCTCCATTCTCTAACTTGCTGTCAGGAAATATAATTTGTGCTCTCGGTGATTCACCTAGCTCATATGCAGCATGCAAATTTATTTCCCTAATAATCAGACCTGGAGATTGCCCAAGAGGATTAATAGCATCATTCCTTATGACCGCCAGGATATTATGCACCTCTGACATGGAAAAATTGTGTTAGTTCTACAGAGAAAACGCAAGGATATTTGTCCTGCTAGACAATATAATAGGCTGGTGCATCATCAGATTACAATGTCATTTCAAAAACCTTGAATACAAATAATGTACAGTGGGGGAAATGTTGGTACAACCTCCCTTAATTCAGTAGCCTTGAATTCACATGTATTTTTTTGCCTGTGGTTTTTTTTTTTTCCCTCTCCCCATTATAGTCTGTAGAACACTGCAAGAAAAGGCAAAGGTATTTTATATTAAAACCATATCTTTTTGTTTGTTCCTATGTTATTCTTTGAGAATAGCCTACATGGACACTGCAGGATAAAATAACATAAAATCCACAGCTTCCAGTTTTTCAAAGAGCTGAATACACCCACAGCTCCAGTATACTGTATTCCATATGTGAATACAGAGCAATTTATTTGCACAATTGCTTAATTTTGATTCGCAAGTCAAAGCAATGTGTTCTGCAGGCTCTGGTATTCACATAGGAAGAATTTTAATTTTTAAAATCTTTTTAAACGAGTTGGTCAGGAATTTTCTAAAAAAAAGAAATGTTTCCTGCTGTACTTTAGACCAAAGAACACTGCCTTAGAGACAAGACAAAATTTCATTATTATGCGCATGGGAGCAATAAGATTAGCTCCTATTGCTGCCCCTAAGGTGGAGCAGCAGGAGGAACCAATGGGACGATGCTAATGTGTATGTTAATAGTATTCTCCCAGAAGAAGTTGGGATAATTAAACATGTACCATCTCTTTAAGACAGAACTGCACACATTTTCTTCGGATGGGTGTTTACAAGATTTCCAATTTCAGGTCACAGCCATTTCTGAGATTGCTTAAGAAAGAGATGGGAATAACTTATCTTATTCATGTATTCAAAGAACCTTATAAAATGTGCAAAACATAACAGTTTTAAGGGGCAAAACATGCATCTTGCCTTGACAGACCTGCTTTGTTATGTGTAGTGTTGTACACTGACCTAATATATTGAACATTTTTAGCTAATATACCTTGTAGGAACCAGCCTTTAATGTGATGGATTTTATAGTATCTCATTAGGGTGTGTTTATATAACCTGATACTAAACACATTTTCAGATTCATGTTCCTTATTAAAATTGTGAGCTGTATTGATTTTTAGTTGAACAGCAACAGAGTCATTTTAATATTAAGAAAGGCTGCTCTGAAGTTATTTTCACAGATCACAACTACTGTGACACAAACAGTGCACATATCTCTCATCTCTCTTTACAGCCTCAATTATAAGAATCAGGATGTGTTCCCCCACCTGCTTTTCTATTGGTTCAGTAATTCTCTGCCTCCATTTAGAACACCAAAAAGCATTTTTATTCATTGGTTTGGGGAGTGTTTTTTTTAAATATACATTCATGACAAGCCCAGAAATGGTATTTATATTTTTCTTTATAAAGAACCATGTGTTTTTAAAAACAAAATACTTTAATGCATCTGCTTTTCAAGTTTCCATAACAAACTGAGTAGCTACAGCAATGTTTACTCTAATACAGCAAACACAAAAACTTAGCATTCTAAGCAGCGTAAAAAAAAAAATGACTTTCACATCCTAATGTCTCCATTTTGTAAACCAGTCTTCAAAGGTAAATCTAATGTCAGCAGTAAATAGAGTGGCTCCAATATTTCTCTGAGGAGTCATGGGGAAATAATGATCTTTGAGGCACTGTAAATAGTTTAAATTATTGGAAGGTCCTTGTAAGAAATGAAATATGAGAATTAAAAAAAATAAACTTGATTTCTTTATTGTGAAGTTAGGGCACTTGGAGGTAGCCCAAATTTTAAATGCAAATATTTAGAGAGAGAAATTATCGCTTCTGAGACAAGCAAATCATACACTTATTCCTGACTCTTATTGATTTAATGAACAGTTTGTTAATATAATGCCATTTGAGAAACAAAAAACAGACGTAGAAGAGTAGGTGTTCATTACATTCCTGCATTTTTAAAAGCAACCTTTAAGTCTTCAGCAGGGAAAAGGCTTGAAATTAAATTGCAGCATATAGGAACTACTAGATTTAATACAGCCACTTGTGAGCTTTCAATTTAACTGCACCTGTTACTTTTGCTACAATACCACAGAAGCAGTTCAGGAGTCTCAAGTAATTGCTATATTTGGCCTAAGAAATTTTAGGTCTGAACTGGTTCTCAGAAAGCAGATTTCCCTTTATTTTGCCCCTGGCATGCTATTCATTATTAAACATTAAAGTTGTGTCAATTACTTACTTCCATAGTTGATTATTATCCTGGTTATTCTACCAGCTAATCAACTCTTTTCTAAAACATGTCTAGCAGTGACTTTGAATTGATGTACAGAATATAATTATTTGTGCAAATTTCTTTTGTTTCTTGTTAACCACTGAAATTGGTTAATTACTTTAATCCCCGCAGCCCCTCAAAAAGAAAGTATCCTGATTTACCAATTTATTTTTAATCGATATTAGGCTGGGCTTTGAAAGTTGACTATTCAGCCAACGTAAGACATTGCACTGAGAGAAAAAAAAAAAAAAAAATTTATACATGTCCTTTAAAGCAGGCTGAAAACACCTTCATGTGAAAGACTTTGTTAGCTTTATCAGATCCAAGGCTCTTCTGTTTGAGATGTAATTATTTTGCCATTATTATATGCAAGGCTTTTAACAGAACAGTCGTTCCCTCTATTTAAGCAGTAAGTTTCATAATTTATTACATCTCTTTGGTCATC
This sequence comes from Ibycter americanus, assembly GCA_035590275.1. Taxonomy (NCBI): domain Eukaryota; kingdom Metazoa; phylum Chordata; class Aves; order Falconiformes; family Falconidae; genus Ibycter; species Ibycter americanus. The sequence continues at coordinate 3,480,117 of JAVJGI010000035.1, read as the reverse complement.
AACTCACTATACAAACAGTTGGTCACCAGTGACCAATTACGTTAAGGTTAAGCAACATAACTTTAAATTAGAAATAAGCTAATGTATCTTCATCAAGGGCCTGCTGTGTTTTCAGTGCTGTTTATAAGATGATACTAAATGTGGATATGGAGCACGCTCACTGGGACCAATTCCTATCGGCCTAAAAATGGGAAAGTCTTGAGCCTGCTCAGGTCCAGAGCTAATTAATGGGATAACATCTGCTTTACACATTCTGCTGTAGTAATTTCTATCAACTTCACTGTGAAGATGCATGGGAAACTATCAGAGAAATAAGTATCTATGCTGAACCATATTAATCTGTAGTGAGTCTGAAAATGGGAATTTCAATTCTCCTATTATCCTAGGGATGGGAAGAGGAGGGGAGGAAGAGGGCACAGGGCTTCTTTCTTAGATTATACAATTTCTGTATTTGTAGCATAGGATATATATTTAGTTCTGTCTGCATGCACGTGCTTGCATATATACATGCTATTCAACTGCATGCGGGCTTGTTTTGTGTGTGCGCCGTTGGGTTTTTTTTAAGAAAGAACACAGCAGCAGCTGAAGATGACCATGTTCCTCATGCAATAATTTTATATAGGAAGATGGTGAAGTGCTTTTATTTCATTACTTAAAAACACAGCATGAATTGCTGAAGAAAAAATATAGTACTGTAAAACAGGTTTCAAAAGTGATAAGCCCACTTACTTCATTTTAGCAGCCTGTGTACAACACACAGTGGTACAAAGGGCCAGGCACCTATTCTGATTTGAGAATTAAATAAACACAACATAAAGGAAACATTAACACACCCCCGAAAAAAAGAAAAAAAAAAATAAAATCAGATTCTTCTGAAAAACACACAGACTTTCAAATCCAGGCACCTTCTCACCTGAATTTTATCACTTTGTCTGAAAATTACTGGGCAATTTAAATTACAGTGAGATGCTTAAAGCTACATTTTGCTCCTGTGTTTTTCCTGGTGAAGTCCTGTAGGGCACAGTCAGACTGCTGAGGAGAGACATTACATGTTTACACATGCATGTTTTTGTCTGTCTGCACCTACACATATGTAAAATATATGAAATGAACGTACTTTTAAAAATGTCTATATTGTAAAGGTATATATGTGTATGTTCATATAAAGCATATATATACACACATAAAAATGTACACAAATATGCATGTGTCTGCGTGTATACAGAGAGAGAGAGAGAAAGAGAGAGACAAAAAGCTAAACCAGAAACAGGTATGCACCAGTAAGTGTCTGAGTTTGGAGTGCAAAACCAGAAGAAATCATACAATTTTCTTTATATTATTATTATTATTATTGCCTAAGCTATGATTTACAGGTTTAATTCTTTCAAGCTAATGCATACGAATGAATTGCATACGAACAAAAAAAAGGAGGGAGGTCCTTATAATAATGAAATTACATTAATAGTCATTCACCTTTGCCTAAGAGGTTATGAGTTCATATGTCAACTCTATGGAATATTTTCCATAATTTGTTTGCCATTGTGTACATTCTATTTATTTGTTTGCTACAGGGTATTGAAATATTCAGGCTATTGGGAATTAAATGCTTATTTGACTAACAATGCTTATCTGTAAATTAATGGTATAAAACATGGAGTTTTCTAAAAGGCTGTCACTCAGTTTTATTTGTGGAGATACTATTGAGACAAGATTCAAGGTCTTTCAAAGAACTCTAACATCTCAGGCTTAGGGGAGAAAAAACATTATTTACTTAACATTTTTAACAGTCCCATATAATTGTGTAAATTACTGAAATAGAATAGTGCTTGCTTTTGCCACATCCAAATGACAATGGCACAATGAACCAGGAAGGTACGTTGCACATGCAGTAGCCAGAACGGCTTTGTTTTGAACTTTTATGTGTGCATGTGTCTGTGGGGAGGGAGTTTGGAGAGTGAAGGAATGCGATTTAAAGACCTACATAATGCAAAATTCTTATGTGACCCATTACATTTGAGACCAGAAAACACATTCAATTTTTAATTTGCTTAAGCATACAAGATGGTCAACTTCACCACTGTTGCAATATTCTCATTTGCAGGTAGGAGTAATAAAAAGCACACAGCTACTGTTCTTTTCCTTTCTCCTGAAAATGTGCCATGAGGCAATAGAGTTGTAGCAGGGGTGAATCCTCAATTCCGTTACTCTGTCTACCCTGTCAACGTTATTTGAACCCTTATTTTCCTTAAGGGGCTGATTCAGCTGTCCTAATATGTATACAGTGATAATATAGTCATACGCATAATAAAAAAGAGCTTCAAAATTATAGTCAGCTTAGTAATAATGCAGTGCTGTGCCAGAGCGATTGGCAACTGTTGATCCAATTATATAACTGGTTGCTTCTTCAAATTCAGGGATATGAGATTGATACATAACGTGCTGTAAAGTGTAAAAGAACTGGACAGGAAATAAGGCGGGTTGAATTTTTTAGTGCTTTGATCAAATTAGAACCAGGTTGATGAAAGGAAATGCCTTGGGTTCTCTGCTTGAAGTTTTGTGTTATACAAAAGGCTCTTGAAATGATCAGTTTTGTACGTCAGTCCGCAAGTTTAGGGCGAACTAGTCTTTCTCTGTGCCAGAGCCTCTGCAATGGCTCACTCACAATGCCACTGTGCACTGGACACAATATTCAGCAGATGCTCAAAAATGAAAGTGACGAGCCAAAGGAGGGACAATCACAAATCACAGGAATAACCCAAATTTGCAGGTTTGTTATACAGGTTTCCTCACAGCCCTTACTTTGGCTCAAGAAACACAGATTGGGAAAGACAGAAAAGGGTCATCTGGTGAATCCCCCAGAAATAAATGCAGGATTATCTTTGCTGCTGTTCTTTTAAGCATTTATCTAGCTAACTCACTAACTAGCTTTCATCCATTGTAACCCTCTGCCTGTCCCCTGCTTTTAAAACAGCTACTATTATTTATGAAGTGCGGTACATGTGCAGTGAGAAGCACAGGGACTTTTTGCTCTTATTTTTCCTTGAGGACAACTTAAAAGGAAAGAAAAAAGCATGTATGAAAAGGCACCTTGCAGGTAAGGCTGTGGTTCTTCTGTCGCTTGGTCTGTCTCTGAAGAATGACTCCATAGTGGTTAGGCCTGTATGAGACACAACCTCGCTGGTACTTTCTGGGATCAATCTCTCTGTACTATATGCTACTCAATGTAGTGATTTAAATCCCACGGTTTCAGTCTTAATGCATTAACATTTCAGCACTCCTCAAATACATCCTGGAAATCTGTCTCCTCCTCATAATTCTTATCCCCAAAATAGGAATCATGTAAGATTTCAAGTGAGGCACCTAACCAAGTCCAGTATACATCCATCCCTCTGCCAAAAAACATAGTATGGTGATTTACTAATAAATACACTCGGGATGGAGGAAAGAGTGGGGCAGAGAAAGAGTTACATTCCCAAGCCAGGTACAACAAAATTTCTTCTCACACGTGCTACAACAGAGAACAGGGAGGAACTACTGAAGGAGCCAATGACATTAAAACTTGCTGAATTTCCGTTACCCTCAGGATAGTACCTGCATGGAAACTCTTTTGTTTTGGCATAATTCCCTCTACAAGAAACTCCTCCAGAAAACAGGATTTCCAGAAATAATATTACAGGACAGGGAGCACTGACGAATTGGTGCAGTAACCTTCACCTAGGCCTTCCAATTCAGTTTTGTGTGAATTACATCAAATTGCGGTGGGTATTTGTGTTGGATGCAGAGTAGTTGAATAGCTGCCCATTTCTACACCAAAGCAGCTCTTTTGAAGTTGATTGGTGTTCCCCAGTAACAGAAACACTGCACAGCATTGAAAATGACAGGACATCACAGTGCAATTCCACTAAAAAAGATGCATGGGGTGTTATATGAATAATATAATATATTTTTCTGAGTTCCAAGATTGGAGTTAGAGAAATGTCTTTACTATTTGTATGTGAGATACTCCTTGACTCTAGTGGCAGACATTCACAAGCGCATACGCTAATAAGGTATAATTTGACAATACAGTAGAGGTCCGTCTTTCCAGTTCTATTATCTGTGAAAGATACAGTTCCTTGTGCCAACTTGGTCGCACAGCAGCAGCATTCTGCTCTGCAGCCAAAAAACCAAGGATCTGGCAACAGACTGAATGCTAACACGCTGGGCCAGCAGAGATGAGAGTATGCAAAGGGGACAGCACTGCACTGGGAAGAAGGCATCACCTCTAGCACTGCCTGCTGGCTGATGGACGGCAACTCTCACCAACTATTTGGAAACAGGCATCAGCAAAAGTGCAAAATAGCACTGGCTCTCAGGGTGCAAAAGCAAGAGAAATCTTCCCTGTGCTGATGTACAAGCCTGGCGGTCCTTCTCCAGTGCAGGAATGGGAAATGCTCCTCTAACAGTCCCCCTTCCCAGGCCCCCAACACTGACATGCTGCGGCATGGTCTAACTGGGCCTGTTTGCTCATACTGGCACAGAAACGCAGAGCCATGGATCGAGCAGCAGCGGTGGCACTTGAGACACATACCAAGGAATGGTGCTAACCTAAGTTTTGATTCTCACCGTGTTCCCTGAAAACACACTATATCATGACAACTTGTTATGTTATGAAAACATAAAAAACAGCATACAATGAATATACTTATTTAAAGTATTTTTCGTAGCTTTTTTTTTTTTTTTTTTTTTTGTTAGCTCACACTTAATATGATTCCACGACATCAATGCTGTGGATGAAATTGAAAGCTGTATTCTTTTAAATGTGTTCCTAACATTCCATTTTTTACAAAGCTGCCAGGGGCTATTCTGCATTCCCACAACTGCTACAAATGTAACATATTGTTTTGCAATAAAAATTAGCTATAAAAGTGTGAAAAATGCCAGATATCCAAATGTGAGAAACAAGAGAAGGGGGTACGGCTTTCACACCCTTTTAGTGGACATTTTATTTATTTTTCAAATGGAGTAGACATATTTATAGCTACTGTATTTCAATTATCTCTAATTTCACACATTTTATGCAAATTCTAGACATTTTAATTGCAAATCAGAAGGGAACTTATTTTTAAAAGTGGAGCAACACAACATTTCAGATCTCAATTTTAATTCCAAATTTATCTACATCACTGTTAAAAACTTTTAAAACCACATTTACACTGCAACTTAAAATTAGGTGCAATTTGAAACAAAAACAAAACAAAAGACCTCCATAGCAATTAGTCACATCACCAAAGCCTTCTTCACACATTCTTAAATCTTTTCTTTTTAAATCAAAATTTTTAGGTAGGAAAGTTTAGGAAGTTGAAATGACATTATTAATCAGTGACACATTATTTCAACATGAGTCAGTAATTTAATAGTATTGTCCATAACTGATGAAAATTAATACATTACCCGCCCTATTTTCTCTTTCTGTCTCCACGACTTCAATAACCTAGGGCATGGGTTATTAGCTCAATCTGTGCTTAGCTGTCACTCAATGGGAAATTCTTTCAAGAGGATAAACACTCACACACAGCCTTTGGCTGGATAAAAATTCCCACTATATGTTAAAAGCATTAGTGACAAATGTCGCTCTTATCCAAGTAGTATTCCCAGTAGCGTACTCTTACTGAACGTTAATAAGGATATGGCCTTCAATGCTAAATCAAATGTTTGTGACAAATTCAAACCAGTTGAACCTGTGCTGGTTTTAAGGAGGGACAATTTTCTAACGGATCTTAGGGCTCCAAATCAAACTAAGGGTCTGGGGATCTGATCCATGATGCTGGATTTGAGCAGACCATGTACACTGCATGTGAGAGACTCCATACCTGTGCAGACCCCTGCACACTATAACCTGACTGCTTTGGCCCCAATGAACCAGCAAGACCTGTTTTTTCGTAAATAGTGCCTTAAATTTTGCTATCCAAAATCCATCATCTAGAAACACTATTCCCAAACCATAAAATATAGTTTGAAAATGAGCTCTCTTTAAGGAGAAGTACTGGCTTTGGTACCATGCTTTGCCCTCAAGCAGTTATCCAGTCCCTATTTTTTAATACACACATGCTCACGATGTACACACACACAATCACAGGTTTAAAATCACGAATGTGTCTAAGGAGCTCTCTAAGCTGAGAATCCAGTGTTTGACTTCTCACTATCCAATGAAATAGATCTTCAAAAGTTTCAACTATTTACTGAAATCCATAAAATAATTTTATTATAAATGGAAAATTTACTGTCTGAAATGTGTGGAGTTTTTCTCTGCTTTCTTTCTATTTGGTAATTTATTTAAATGCATTCAAAAATGCATTCAAAAAATGAGACATAGCACTTCGGTTAAGACATCTGTATTTCAAACCAACATCTTTAGAACTGTGAGCAGCTCTGTTAATAGTCTTTTTATTTGATTAGGGTAATCTGCTGCTGTGCTGTCTTAATCTTTATCCACTACCTTTTAACCAATCAATATTTTAGGGTTATAGATTTGGAAGGTAGACGATAATTTTGTAGATAAACTCTCTAGGCACTGCTGACATGGTATGGTTGCATATTTAATATCTTTTCAGAGGATTCACAACTCCAGCAATGTAAGAATCTTCCCAGAAAAAAAAAAAAAAGTCAAACCTTAAATTTCCAAAGCTGTGTGCAGAGATTTGGCCACCTGACTCCTATTAATGTCAATGAAAATTTAGAGGTAAGAAAAGCAATGTCTTTTCCCTCAGATCATTTCTTCTTTGAAAGGAACCAGAGAACAAGAGAGAGGAAATGAAAAGCAACTTTGTACCACAGGCTCAGACCAGCAAGGCCTGCTGTTGAGGCAGGAAGTATACAGAAGTAAAACATTTATTCACTAAATGAGTGAGCATCTCCACAGATATCAGAATAGCTAGGTATGAGAAGTTCAGAAGGAAAAAAATTAGATTTTGTGGTTTTAAAATGTCATTAAAATATATATTTTTTAATTTTGCTCAGCTAAAATTATCTGTTGCTTATGATATTAATTTTGCTGCAGATAAAATTAGTTGTCAGACCTCTGTTTATGGCCTAATTACCTTTTGTAAGGAAAAGAAGAGGGGGAAAAAAAAAAAAAGAGCAGGAGAAATAACTGCGTTTTATTGCTATTCCTTTTATCTACCTTCCAGCAAGAGGGGTTCTTCTTAGTGATGTGTTACCTGTGTGGATTTCACTAATGCTATGCCTGTGTTTCACGTATATGAAACCAGATCTGCTTGGGCTGTTTTGCCAACCTGGACAGTGCCAGCTTCTGCCTGCCCTCATTTCCATGCCTAGGGACAGGCAGGACAGGCCAAAACACCCTCTGTTACTTCAATCTTGAAATTATTCAAGCCTCCTATAATATAGGAGCAAGTCAGGAAAACCGTGGCCAACATCTTGAAAAAAAAGCCACTGTAAATAACTGTACTTTCTTCTTGAAACGTTTGTACAGTTTGATTCCAGTTTTGCAAATAGTAAATGATATTTTTTTTTATTGTTAGAGTGGGTGCTAGGCACGCCACTGAAAAGCTGCAAGACTTGTAAACAAATAGACGGAGCCCAGTGTTACAGTGCTACAGATGTTAGAAACAAGCACATTTTGGTCTCATTTCAGTCCTCTCTATGCATATTGCTTAATCCTTCAGCAAGGAACAAGTACCGTAAACACTGAGCATATTTCTTAATAGCTTTTCCTGTTACATTAATCTGAAAATTTAAATCAATTCATACAGCATGCATGTTAATCAAGTTGCAGCCACAATGCCATCTAAACTACAGCTCTGCCTGGCAAAGCTTGGGAGCAGTGCATATAGATGAGTGAATCTGGCCTCAGACAGAAGTTGTCCTTTGAAGCGTTCTGTGCTGCATTGCCATGAGATCTGCCCAGCTACATATTTGAATATATTTGACAAACAAAAAATTTATATCTGTGTTCATTTCACAAGATGTAAACATCTCTTTCGTGGTAGGAAAAAATCCTGTTCCCTGGAAGTGATTCTAATCTAATCTGACATGCGGTATTTGTAAACGTACTTTAGTGTCCCAACCTATTTGCAGTGTTTACATAAAAAAACCCAAAATCTCCACATTCCTTGAAAAGTTAATCCAGTACAAATATTGACTGGCTGTCAATTGAGCATTATTGACTTGCTACAGGACTGTGCTCTATTGCCTTAACTGATGAAACTTGTTTTCTTTGCTAAACTTAATTCTTTTTGGCCCCATTTGGATGAAACACCATCTACTAGACTACACCTTTTCCACTCACTGCTATGGGGCTGCCTCTTCCAGTTAGCTAGAGTGGTAAGACAGCCGAAGTACGTCGCTCTGTGCAGCAGGAGCTTGCAGAGGGAAGCCAACAACCCAGTCTGTATTTTACAAAAAGGACGTGGGCCAACACCCGTCCTATCTCATAAATGTTTGGTCCACACCAGCTCCGATACAACGATTGCCCTCTTTGCAACCACATATGATTGTGCAGAGCAGTGTTTCCAGAAAGGCTCAAGCATTCACAGACCCTTCCAACAGGGTCTCTGAAAAGTAACTATGAAAAGCAAACTGATAACCAAGAGCTTAAATTCGCACTGTGGCAGTCTACACCTTCACTGGGAGATGGTTGTTTTGGGTTTTTTTAAGAAATTCTAAAATTCTAAAAGTCAAAAACCTTGGATGCCTTTGCATCTTTTTATCAGAAATAGTACGAATTCAGCTTGTCCAGAAACCAAAGTTCATGAAACACACACACTCATCATATTTTGAACAACCAAGAAAACAGTATCTATCATTTCATCTTTTAAAATCTATTGATTCTAGATACAGCAAAACAGAAACCAAAAATAGCAACTTTCACAGCATTCCCTGATTCTGCAACAAATTCCATCAAACACTAAGTTCTGACCCACAGGGTCAAGTGAAACTGACAATAAATCTTAGGAAGGATTCAATATCGTTAAGCTGCAAAACCCAAAATCTATTATGAAAGATTTATCAGAACTTCTAAAAAATGAACCCAAAATGTTTCAGTCAATGCAAGGAAGGACAAAAGGGTGGAATAGCAGACAGAGAAGGAAGTGTAGATCTTGAATGACCATAGCAAATTATAAAGCAGTTTTTTCTCTCTGATCTCAAAACAACATTTAGGAAGGAATTTCCTGAAAACTCCAGTTAAGACAGACATAGGGGGTTTATTTGTTGTTGTGGGGTTTCTTTGCAAAGGAATGTAACAGTGGACACTTACGCTTTGCAGGAGCACTATCTGCTTATCCACATGGGGACGCATTTTGGCACCATCTACAACTCCAGGGCAATATTTGGTGCCGAGACAGGATGGTGCCACCATCTGTTCCTTCTTCTGTTCTCATCAGCAGTCTGGTGAAAGAGGGGCAAAGAGAGAAAAAAATGGGGATATATCATATTGCTACACCTTCGTTTAACATTCTTTATAACTTTTCATGTCTAGCTCAGGTGATGAGACAGTTCAATTCTTTTAATCAAACATACTCTGATTACCGTTTTGGGAACTGAACAGAGTCATGACAGTTTCGCTCTCAGATTGCCAACCATACAGCAAGTTTATTCTTGCCTAATTTGTTTATTTTTTTATTTTAGCCCTTACAAGTCACTTCTTCTACAAGACTTCCTTTCCTTTTAAATGAAAGGTTTCTTCTAAACATCTGACAAATGGAAGAATCTACCCTATAACACCAGCTATGTCAAGAATGCACCTGCCCTGTGTTAAGATAATTTGGTTAACTTAAACAAGGTTTAATGCTAATATTTTAATTTAGTTTACTGGTTAATAAGTTTTGGGGGTTGGTTTGGTGTGTTTTTTAAAAAAGAAAAGCAGGTCTTATCACAAATTTTACTTTTATTTAAAATAAAAAAGAGCACGATTTGTGATAAGATTTCTTCTTTTCTTTTAACGAATATGTTATCTTTCAAATCCTGTCAAATTAATTCAAGATGTCTAAAGCAGTTTAGCTAACAGGTTCCATAAGCGCCACAGTAGAACCACCATATGTCCCAGTATGAAGTGACTGTCTCCTCTGCTTTTCCTTCAGCAGATCCTGTGCTGCTCACTCTCATCCCCACTGACCACGTGAGGAACAAGAACAAGCACTGTGTCAGACAGCAAGAGGGCAAAGCAGCACTGCCCAACCAAAAAAAACCTGCTAGAGAAGATGAACTGATTTAACAGTGGCTATTCTGTGCCAGATGTCACTAGGAGTTACTGTTTTCCTGTAAAGTGATATTTGGATATTAGATGTGGGATGGGAAAATCAGCATCTCAACCGGCCACTTCCTTTTGCAACAGCTTTAGCCATAGAAAATGAAATTCTCGATTTATCCAATAGGTCTGATATTATCCTCATTCCTATAAGTGTGCTACTGCATGAAAAGTCATTGTGCATCTGCAATTTAGGTAGCTGATGTAATACCTGCAGTCATACCTCCAGCAACACAAAGTCTGCTGCTCTGCAGCAGCAGTGCTACCAAATTCTCCCATCCTGCCCCAGTCACTCAGGTTTCCTCTTGCATGTACTTCTGTGGGAAATATGCTCTGCTGCTTTTCCACCCTCAGACACGCTTCTGATGTGTGAGCTCAATCAGAACATGAAACACTCCATGATTTTTTTACTGTTTTTATCTTTCTTTCTTTCTTTTTTTTTTTTTTTTTTTTAATTAATTTAACTGACAATAAAACCCCGATTTTTTTACGTTTTTTTTCTGTGGTTGGTTTTTTTTTTTTTTTTTTTTTTTTTTTTTTTTACGTACTGTAACTGACACTAAAACCCCTTTCCAGTGCAATATGTACAACTACTTTCTGCAGGTACCCAAAAAAGGATTAAGAGTATACACTGTAGCTGTTTGGGCCATTTTCATCTCCTGCTGCTCATTCACATAGCCTTCCTTCAGGCACGAAAGGAGGAGCCGCGCTTGTGCTCTGAGTCATGGGCTCACACGAGTGCAAACAAACCCAGAGCACTCCACAACCTTCACTGGGGCTGCATGGTGCCCTCAAGAAAAAAAGCTGTATCCCAAAGGTGTGCACACACAAGTGCGTGTGTGTGTACACACGTGTGAGAGACACAGGCAGGGGCTGCGTGGGGGCCATGGGAGGGGGGATGTGCAGCATGACAAGCCTGGCTAACACTGGGTTTTTAAGGTGAGACATAATCATTTAACATACAGATGGCATATCAGTTTACATCTCACACTGACAGTTCGTGCTTGGTTATACCAGAAAAGGGAGAAACAAATTGTAACAGAGTCAGAAAGCCCCTGAAAAGCAAGGCTACGGGGTACCCCAGATGCACTTGAACCAACCACAATCACACCACCATCAACACGAGGTGTAAAAAGCACCACAATAACATGAAAACACTGACACTCCATATGTTAAAAAGCCTGGGTTTTGTTTTAGCCCAAAATCCTTCCCTCCCTACATACCTGTACATAATAATAATAATCATAATAAAAAATAAGCCCTCAAGATCAAATAGTTATCCTAAAGGAAAAAAAGAAGACAGGCTTAAGAAATGAAATCCTTGTAATAAATAATATATTATGAGTTAAGGAGATGAACTGACAAAGCGGTGCACCTCTAATCGCTTCCCTGCAACAGCAAGAAGAGCTGAATCACACGACATTTTTCTTTAAGCATGTTCAGGGATTGCTCCTACACTCCAGCTTCTCAAAGAATATCATGCTTTACTAATTTACCAGATTGACTAAGTTACATACCAGCAGCATAGTCAGTTTTAACCTGTAATTTTAAATTGTAAAAATAACATTTCTCAACATTCTCTTGCTAAAAGATAATTGACTATTTGGGGGCAGGTTTAAATCAGGGATGAGAGAATCAAGCCATTTAACTGATGCAAACTCAGCTCTCTTTTTGGGGTTCAGAGGTAAGGCCCTTCCTCACAAATCTCTGACGTTCAATGCTAAGTTGTCAAGCCCAGCAGCTGTGGCAGTCTCCCGATGGCTCTGACATCAATCTAATGTAAATTTTGCATGTGGCCCATACTCGGAGACCCCCTGCAGCCCTGCAGTGCATCAGGGGCCATCTCACTCAGGATTCCCAGTTATTCATTTATTTCAAACTTGAAATGACACCTCCACCTGAACAACGATTTTAAATAACAAACTATATAAGAAAAAAAAATTCAGCAGCACGGTGAAGATGCCAGGCACATAAAGAAAAGTAACTAGTCCATATTTCTAAGCAATAAAAGCAATGTCACCTTTTTATACCTTCAGCCCCCTTGCCTAATGTCACTCAACAGATTCCTACCAGTGTTGTGCAGCTGTTTTGGGCAAGGCAGAGGTGAAGTCCATAAACAAGGACCTCCCACCTTACACCAGTCCCATGCTTTTCTATCAAGGGCACACCCCTTCAGTTCCTTCCTCTCTTATCTTTGCCATCTGGGGGAAAAAGGTCTCTACAACATTCAGGACCTAAAAGCACCACACTGAAGTGCACCAGCTTTCACAAAAAAATATACACCTTCTGAGCAATAGTTATTGAAGGAGGGAACACTTTTTCTGTAATACCCCACAGATGAATCTTCTAATGAAAACTCAGGCAGCAGCACAGAACAAAAGACCGCACAACATAATGTTTATTTTTAGAATGAATGACAGTTTGGCATTCTGGTATGATAGGTGTAAACAGAGTAGAACCTCCATTTTGCTTTTAACAGCCCAGAAGCTGGACAGATTTTTTTGTTGTTGTTGTTATGTAATTATTTCTAGTATGGTGTTAGCACACTTTCATGCCTACATGAAAATTAAGAAAATTCTGCAAAAAAGCGGAGTCAGTGGCAAGTAAAGGTAATTAGTTTTGAAAGTTTGAGTTTTCTTCAACAGTGTTAGAGACAATCCAAAAAAGAATTTAGAAATGAGAACATGTTTTGCAAAATATTTGCTTGTAGCACAGTGCTTTTGGATTGAAAATCAATTCACCTACCAAATAATTTTTGTTTGGAACAGAGTTTTTTACGCCCCACAGAATTCACCAGCAGTCACCAATGCTCCCAAAGCCATGTTCTTTCACACTGGTGGAATTCTCTCATAGAGAAAAGGAGAAAAGAAATAACGAGGCCTGGAATGGCAGCCTCATGTTCTGCCCTCTGCAGCCAGGATGTGCTGGCTTTTCTCTAGAATTCATGCTTTTTCTCCTATACCACATCCCACACTTCTGTTTATACTTTCTCATTGCTGCTCCATCTTCTTTCCCTACTCAAGTCTTTGCATCCTCCTTCCAACTGACTCTTTTTACAGCCACCCTCTTCTTCCCCATCTTTCAGTTGGCTTAGTTTCTCACATGAATGAAAACGGATGCCAAAACCACGAGCTGGTTTGGCCATCCCCGTGCAGAGCAGTTGGAAAAGAAGTCATCGCTACAAACCTGCACGAGTGACAGCTATTGCTGCTGGCAAAGACAGGAACTACAGTTAGATTTCTAAGAAGATTAAAAAAAAAAATTAAAAAGGAAAAAAAAAGCAGGAGAGGAAAGGGGGGAAGACACCATTTTTTTTCAGCCCAGCTATTTGAGAGATAATTGCCGTAATTTTGTCTCTCCTCAATCTTCTCACTAGGCAAGCTTACTAAGGAAGGCAGATTTCTAATTCTTAAAAGTGCAATAATTCACACTTTTCTAGAAGAAGTTTTATTAGTTTGAAATTTACACTTGACCATTTTGAGTTCTAGGACAAGACCTAAAACCTGAAAAAATGTCAAAGAAAGAGAAACAGGAAGACAGACAGACAAGAAAGAAGATCAAACCATATAGTGCTGGGGCCGGGGAGGGCGGGGGGGGGGACGACGACGACAAGGATTTTCACTTTGTCTGGCACAGTGTTTTTATGTTTTTTAAATTGTTCTGTATTTTCACAGCTTCAGCTGATATTTCTGAAATATGGAATTTGCATTTTCTAGGTGGGGAACGCTGCCAAAGCTGCTAATCCCAGGCAGATGTAAAGTTGCACCGCTATATTGTGATGTGGCTCCTTAAAAACAACTTAAAAGGATAAAAAAAAAAAAACCAACAGAACAACCACCACAAATATTCACTAACCCATATGGTCAATAATTGCTCTTTAATAGTCCTCCTATTACAAACCTAAAAAGCAGCAGCCAGAATTACCAGTAGAGTATTAATAAACAGGAATGAGTTAATAGTGCATAAAGACCTTCTAGTGGAACAGTGGGGGAGTTGAATATTCTTTTCTTAAGTCAGCTGTAAGTAATTACTACATGGTGTGCTTCTGACTATTACCATAACAGAGCAATTGGACGTGAAGAATGGATAATAGTATGGACATGGAGGTATTTTTAGAATATCAGCAGTGAGGCAGGTAAATGCCCTACTCAGGCACAAACCTTTAAATAAGTTTAAATAACTTTTCTTAATGACACCTAGCCTGAGCAGAATTTTTAAAAGATCAATCTAATAAATTATTTAAAGTAACTTTATAAAAGACATGCCTGTGATATGTAAATAAGGGAAATGGCAAAAAAATCCCATGCAGGCATTAAGCAAGCAGCCAGCATTACGGTAACTTCATAATCACAGGTTTCTCTCTGTTCCCTTTAGAGGAGTGCCTTCATCTGTTTGAACGCAGACTGTGCTTCACTTGCTTCCATTGGCTGCTCAGGTGAAAACTAAAATATTCAAATAAGAACTGTAACTGTGATTGCAGTTGTGGGTTTTCTACAATTGAGTTAGTCGTCTTCAGTGATTTAATGATGCATATCATTTATTTTAAAGTATTGTTATAGAAGCATTCACTGAGATGCAGCTTCGTGTTCAAAGGACTGTCCATTATGTTATGCAGCAGGGCTTTTCATGTACAACTACAGGCTGAGATATTGTCTATCGACACAACATATGCTCCCATATAAAAACAGCTTCAGACTTTTGATTCAGAAAGTAGTAATTTTGTAAATGTACAGAAATATAATTTAAGGAATATTTTGAATTTTTCAGGCTGCAGGTCTTTCTCCTGCGATGTTGCTAACACAGGGCAGATGTTGATTTTTCAATTTGCAGGTTTGTTAAGCATCATGGAATGTTTTGGTTCTCAATCAAGAATATTCTTCCCAAGTGGTTGCTAAGTCCTATGCCTGAAAATAAATGCATGTCCTTTTTGTTTCTTAGCAGCACGTGTTCTGCATTCAATAGAAGCATAAAACAGATAATGTGAGACCATTTATCGGACCAATATATACATTTTAAGCCATAGTATCTCAAATTGCAATGTATTTGCAGGTTATGTTTTATAAACACAGTTTATATAAGACAAGAGGCAACTCCATTTACAGTGTGTCATGCCAACCGTTCTATTCAGAAAATGAGTATATACCCTGTACTATGATGTCCTTGATATTGCGTCTGTCCACTGATATGCCACTATACTGGTCGGCTACCAATGACCTTATAAGAGCAACAGTCCCTGCATAGATAATTGTAATGATGAACAGTACGACATGTGAGATGTGCATACACATTCCCTCTTCCTCAAATTCTTTGTTTCTCATTTGCATGCATACCAACAAACAGGTTTGGCTCCCCTAAAGACAACAAAGATTGTGATGCTGAGTTCCCCCACAGTATTTGCTGTCTTCAACAGTGGTTTATGACTAATCTGCTGCAACGTCACTGTTATTAGTGCTATATTTTCATGTAAGAATCAGATACAGCTATAGAAATCACACTGTGCCAGATCCACCTCTGCATAAAGTTGCTGACTTTAGGGCATTTTATCAAGATGGGTTTGGCCCTTTGCAGTCTTCTGCCCCATTAAATCTGAAGATTATGTGTTGTTCTTAGTCCACTGTTATCATAATGGAGAGCTGATGTTATAATGTGGGTCAAACAAACAGCTAATTGTTCTTGGGCATGGCTTGAGCAAAAACAGAATGGAGAGGCTGAAGACGTTAATAACAGTACTTGGCACGATTATAATAGATAGCCTCTATCAGAGGATTTAAAATCACTTTGCAAGCTTTGCAAGCACATTGCTAAGTGTTTTTGATACTCCCATTTGAATGTGAGACCATCATCTTAAGACCATGCTCATACATTTAGATACTGGAGCAGTGAGAGTTGAAACAATTAAGAAAGCAATACATGACAAAAGGCAAGCTTTAGAGAGTCATGCTAAATGAGCCAACTTGGAATCAAAGCAAAAGTTTATGAGAGCATTTTTAAATAAACAAGCTGAATAAAAAGAAAACAAGTAGGCAACAGTGAAAGAATAAAAATGTATATGGGCAAAGGTTGTTTTTTTGGTTTGGTTTTGGTGGGCTTTTTTTCCCCAAAGTTAAAAAACCATGTTTTCTGCTTTCTATTAGTTTCCTGCACTACTGCACATCCAGCAACTGCTTTTGTAAAGGATGGCACAGAGAAACCTATGTGCATGGTTAGAGCTCTCCAATCAAGACCAGGACTCAGCACAATATGCTGGATTGCAGCAGCAGACTTTCATGTATGATGTAAGCAGTTTCAAGCAAAGGACTGACTTCTCACATGCCTAGAAAGGGTTTAGGATATTTCTGGTACTGTAGATAACACACGCACTCTTTCACACTTACGCACACATTTATTAGAATATGAAACAACAATACCCCAGGCTACATCCTGTATGGAAAAATTCTATGGAAAGATAGAGACTTACAGTCTTAAACAGGCAAGGCAGAAAAAGGGTGAGAAGGGAAACACAAAGTGAAGCGGTGACACAGAAGTCACAAAATTGCAGCGGGAATGAAGGTCACCCAAACTGACTCAGAAACTGATTACGGGCAGAATAAATCTGCTGCTCTGGAGCTGACACAGGAAGGAGGGGGGCAAAAGTATGAAAAATAAGGTGACTTAACACTGCTGAAAAAGTTTCAACACACAGAAAAACAACACAAAAACCGATCTAAAAATTTGTCAGCCAGAGATGAAGGCATGGAATGCATGAAAGCATGGCAGCTGCAGAGACAACCGTTTTTCTCTTTTGGTAGATAGTGTTACAAAAATATTATTGCCCAAGTTCCCTGCATCTTTCCATTCCCTAGCCACATTCTTCAGAGGTCTTTCTGTAAGGTCCAAGACAGATGTAGTCAGCAAAAAGATGACAACAGAGGCATTACCACTTGTCTAGGACATTTGACGTATTTATGGAGAATAAAATTCAATTGTCTACATTATTAGCCCTAGGGAAATTGTTTTGTAGTTCTCATTCAAGCTGTTACTCAGGATGCATTCTGTCCTTCAGAACAACCTGAAGCTAGTCCTGAAGTGTGAATTCTTCAAAACAAGGTAATGGGTTATTTTAAAATGACTGTTCAGGAAGACTGGATATATTTTAAAGTTTTCCAGTGTGGCAAACTGGCTTTACATCTTCCAGTTTAAAATAAACTGGAAGCACTGAATCAATAGTTATATGTAGAAGTATTTGGATTAACAAAACAGTCCCATTATACATTTCTACAACACTAAATTTCCAGAAGAATCCCCAAGTCACCTGAGACCAAAACACAACTTTGATTAAGGTATCAGTCTCTGCTGTCCCTGCAGCGTCCCTTGGACACCTCTTGAGAAAGTACTGAGCATATTCAAACCTCTTTCAGTGATTAGTTCAGTGTTAAGGTGTTTTTTATGTCCATGGTTATACATCATTTCCTTAAAATGGCCTATTTTGCTTTCTTGCTCTTGAATGAGATAGTAAAACAAAACACTTTTTTAAAAAAATCATAATTGAATCATTCACGCATGGCTGCAATTGTTATTTGTATTTCATTGGCATCTCAAGATTTCAGACAAAAGTGGGACACTGGTGTCAGAGCACATATTAAGAAACATCACCCTCCCCACAGAGCTTTCAGTTAGACAAGAGACACACACATGGGAGGAACTATACAGTATCTTTACCCAATATTGTACAGAGACAGCAATTTGTCCGAACACTGAGCCTTTATAAAGTGTGCAACGAACTTTCAAAGGGTGGTGGAGGAACAACTTCAAAGATTGCAACAATTTTTAATTTTATTCATCCATCTACATTTATGTCTGATATACAGTAAGGGCTGCAAAAAATTGCCTTCTGTCCCCACTTTTGCAAACGTAGTCACTTAGCTTATTCACATACTGGGGGATATTTTTTGATAGGGAACAGCGTAATTGTTTTGCAAGCTGAAGCACATATTCTAGCTACAAAATTTACCACAGCAATCCACTGATCATTGGGCAGAGGTCTTTAGCTGAGATGGTGCCTCCAACTTTATTAAACACTTTTGCCCATGAAACTGCATCAAAGTTGCTTTGACCACATTAATCTCAAGTCAGCTGCTTTTTGTTTATGCCTCAGCTTCACCAGGACACAGTATCAGAGAAGAAAGTGATCCAAGGGGATAGGCAGTATTGACTTAGTCATGAAATTATAGCCCATAACATTTTGTGGTCTTCAAGTAAGATTTCCACATTTTTACTACTGCTTTTCGTCAGCCAGGAATTAATCATGTAAAATTGCCATTCATCCTATACACTACACAGCTGTGTGTATGCTAACACTCAGGTCCAACTTCTGACTTCACGCAGTATCACTCAATAACTGAGCAAAGCTGACACCAGCCTCATTTATTGGAATATAATAGCTAGGCCTCATTTTACTCACTTGCACTGACATGATGACCTGGAAATATTCCCACCTCTCCTGACCATTCTTTTTCTGTTTTTTCTTCAGCTGCTTGAAACACACTGCGCTTTTTTACCTTCTGCTGTGCTATCATTTCTACTCTCCAAACACACTTTTATTCTTCTCCCACTTAATTCATCCTTCATAATTACATATTCCCTTAAGATCCTTTCTTATTAGCCAGGTTTTTTAGTTACCCCTAATGGGCCATCTACTTACAGGTACCATCATTTGCCAACCTGATCACTTTTCTCCATGTGCTGCAGTTTGACAGGTAGCTTTCATTTTCTCTTAACTCTTCACAAGTTATTGTTTTTCTTAAGCTGTCCCCAGACTGCAACGCTTCTCAGTGCTTTTACCACAGTCCATGGCAGCAAAGTTTTAAAATTACATCTCCCATTACTTTTAACTTCATGGCAAGGTGTCCAACAACACCATAGCAGCAAGGAGGTCACCAGAAGACCAGAAGTTGACAGACTCTTACCAAGCCTTGCCAGATACATACAGTTTGGGACAAACCTCCTCGCTGCTTGCTCAGTTGGGCCTGTAATCTAAATTTTTAGACTAGTAGATACAATGAGGCAAAACCCTCATTGTCTGACTTCAGTAGGTCTGTATCAATTCACAAATTCTGAGGATTGCCCTGGTCAGTTTAATGACAAGAGAGAGGTACCAAGTATTGTTGTGAACATCTCAGAAAACATTTTAGTCATTTTCAACATGAAGCTTTTCAAGCTTCTTGAAATAACGCCTACACAGCCGGGGGTGGGGGAACTGAAATCCCAAACCAAAATGCTCCTCTGCCCTGTTCTCACATGGACTGCTAAAGAAGTTCAAAATTCATGGGAAGTGAGCATGCAAAATCAACCCTGAAGACCAGAACTGACCACACTCACAATGAAGATTTCTTGGAGGAAAATTTAAGATTTAATCAACTTAAAGTCAAGCAGTCAATTGACAGCCTGTTTGCCACTGAGTTCACTTATTCAACGGCAACAAAAGTAATGCAGGAATTACACTCATAAATGAAATACTACATATAAAGGAATGGCTCAAGCTTTCTGAGCAGAATTGTACTCTCTAAAAGTCACATAGCCTGCCTAAATATACCAAATAAAGTCTCACTCACATGCACTATTTATTGACGTTTATATAGTGCCAGTACATAAGCAAATATTTTAATCTTTTTCTACGTCTCAGTATTTCAGTCTCAGTTTCTAATAACAACATTAAGGCGTTCCTAAATTAAAAGCTACTACACTATTTCCCAAAATAGTGAAAACAAACCACACAAAACCAAAATACAACAGTATTTTTTAAAAGATGTAATGATCAGCAAAAACAATGTATAAAGCCATTATTTTTTGCTGGGCTTTGTTGTGACAGTTACCATGGCTAACCCATTAACATATTTGCTGTACAAGTATGGTCATTCTACGGCCTTAATTAACTTTCAAGTGAAGAGTGCTGTGGCTTACCACTTATTAAATATCCACTACAATAAGTTACAGTTTTACCCTTCCAACCTCACTTAGCCAAGACACCTAGAAGAACCAGCTTTCTATCTGACTATAATTTTGTAATTGCTTTTTACTGAAATTATGTTGAAACTGGACCCCCTATGTAAATGTATTTTGCCTGGTTCATCTAAAATTGGCCACCCCTAATCAGATCTGGTTGATATTTGATTGAATAAGTGGAAAATTAAGTTTCTCTCTGATAATGCTTTGCTTTTTCTCCCTTTCATTATTTATAATGTAGGCATTTTTTTGTTGAAATTTGAAAGCATGCCCCCTAGAGAACAGCAGAAGACAGACACATCGGAAAGGCTGCTTTGAAAGCTAATCTACTTCTAGTACAACACACAAACAGTGTAGTTACACTAAGCAAAGCTAATTTCAGCAAGCACTTTATTCATGAAGAAAGCAATGCGATTTGAGATTTAATCAAGTCAGAATTAGGTTTTGTGATTAGCTAGGCTGAGCTGTTAAGGTATAGTCATAATGATATCATTATTTCCACACACCCATGTGGCATGAGCATCATCAAGTAGCGTAATGCTCTGTGTGTTTAAACTTGTATACTGGCAGCTAAAAGCAAGTGAATCCACCTCCATCAGGCGTTCCACTGAGTATAAAATAGGACTTGGGTTCAAAAAAAAATAATTCCACAAAGGGAACACGTGAAAAGGCCACAGGAGTGCACAACTGAAAAAATATATAAAAATGCAAATTTCCCTAAACTTCATCTTTGGATGGACTGAAGCATAAGTGAGAACTTCAACAAAGCTATAGAAAAAGATGACAGGTCTGAGTTTCAGAAATTTAAGACAGCAGTAGGATTAGACACTTTGGGTTGTCTTCGCATACATTTCTTATGGGAGTTAATTCCATTTGACATGCAAGACCAAAGCAAGATTACAGAGGCATAGCCCCATGGCGAGGTGTATGCTGTAGCTAAAAGCTGGGATTTGAATAATTGTGCAGGCTTACTCCAAGAATCAGGCGAGAACAGAATGAATGGATTATTACAAGGAACTTTGTACATTTTTAACTGCTGGACTTAATAAAATACCCTGTGTGTAAGACTGGTATTATGGTCCTCTGCACTCACTCTAGTTGAAGTTTGTGGTAGGATCTATCAAATATGAGAAAAAACAGAAGCCGTTAAAAAAGAATGTGTAATGAAGAATTGGGCAGGGCCGTGCTCCACGCAATTTTCTGAGGGAAGCAAATTTAGAGTGCTTTAGTTCAAAATATTCAGGCCCAAAAAGTTAAAGGGAATTAATTTTCTTTCTAAAAGAAGGTTGAAGGAACACAAGAGATTAGATCGGGAAAAATGAGGGGACCAAAAAAAAAAAAAAAAAAAGGTGAGTTTTTATTTCACTGTTTCAGCTTGTTAGCTAGGTCATTTATTATAGAGAAAGATTACTAATCCACACATCATTTTTTTTTTAAATTGACCTCTTCCCTTTGTGTCTGTGCAAGCACTTGTCTGTAAAAGGAGGTAATAGCTGACTGCTCCTTAGAGTCAGTGATGCTTAATTAACTGTCCAGTGAGAATTATTGAAATACTTATATAATTCTTATTTAGCACTCATTAAAGTGAGGGATACAAATGCTGGACAATGAGAGGTTCAGGAAGGCTTTGAAAAGAGGGAGTTAGTACTCTAATAGCAAAGAATTATGAAAGCCTGCCCATTAACGGTAATAGAGCAGACCTTTCATTTTAAAAGTCACTGACTCAGATCTGGACTTATTTGATATTTTTTTAAAAGCTCCTTCATCTAACCCCCTAGCAATAGACAATCTCCAATTCCTCCTGCCACTGCTAACCAGACTGCGCAGTAGGTGCATGGAGGATGTAAATGAAACTTCTCCACGATCCTGTGACGGTGCCGTGGTCACACAGCCCCATGCACCCTCGGCTCCATTTGGCACAGCTTTCACCCCTCCAGCCTGCTCGCAGTCCCCACGCACACAGAAAGCTCATCAGCTGCTAAGAGCATACCGAGATAGGTAAGAGAGAACCAGTCGCAATGATTTGTACCGAAACAGTATTAGCAAAGGACATGTACTTTCTTAATGCAGGACTTCCCTTGCATAAAACATGTCTATGAATATCAGTAAACTACATACAAAGAAAACCTCAGGTGATGATCATTTTGCCCTAAAAATAATCTCTATTTCATTTCGGGGGGGGGGGGGGGGCTTTGGAACCCTGCCATA
>JAVJGI010000035.1:3429786-3457669 GCA_035590275.1 Ibycter americanus | reverse complement strand
CGCCCCCCCCCCCCCCCCCCCCCCCAGTGGAAGCCTGCCATAGAAGGTGATGAATATCCTGAATAATTTGGCAGCTTCCAAAATGGAGATGAAGAACCTGCTAGGTACCAAGCAACGGCAAGATTCAACACCACCTATAACTTACTCTGTGACATGGATTAAGGCAGCAATAGACTATTGTACAGAAAACAAGCTAAATTCATAAGTAATTTTTGCAAGACAAAAAGAAAATGCATTTGCATCTTCCATGCACAGTAAAATCTTTTCAGAAATAGCTGGCTAAAAAGAATTAATTGGCCCAGTTTCAGCGTGTTTCTTGTAGCAGAACTGGGTTTGCAGAGGCCACATGCCTCAACAGTTTGTCCTCAGAAAATTTACCAAAAATAGAGAACAGTGTTACCATCATCTTAGAGACTTTGAAGGTTCATTCCTCCACAGAAGGTGTGCTCTATTCCTCTCTAATCTGTATATTGTCAAAAGTTCTTGCATCTACAGGAATTCACTTAGAAATGAAGCTCAGATATCCTTTCTATTCATATAATGATTGATGAAACACGAGGGAAAATAAATTGAATTATGTTAAGTCTCCCAGGGAAACATAATTAAGCTGTAAAGCATTCCCTTGAAATCCTGGTATCACTCAGGCTGTGTCTCCTACTACTTGATCAATAATAATATTAAAGACAATTATTTTGAAGCACTGGCATGAACTTTCAGCTTTTACTATGTTTTATACTATTAAAAGCTAAGGATTTGTTTGGTTATCACATCTGTGAAATCCTTCCATATTTCTAGCATAAGGTTTCTGGCTGGGATTTTTGCTTTCTGTTTTAGTACCTAATGCAGTTCTTAAGGCTAATATCTGTATGTCTGATTATAGTTCAGTATACATTCATTAGAGAAACCACACTGCAGATAATACAAACATCAGAACCTTACTCTGAATACAGAAGCTGGCCGATTGCATGGATTATGCTGGTTTCAATTTCTCTTTAACTGGAATCCTAGGCATTAAATATTTGTACATGACAGTTATATTAAATGACCACCAACAACATATGCCTCCATCACCAAATAAAAACATGGCATGTACTTCCAGTTCTCCAAGCAGAAGATGAAACAAGAGTTCCAGGAAAAAAATCATGGCAGACATGGCTCAAAAAAACTGGGATCAGGAGATAGCATGAAGAAACCAGATTTGATAGTAAAAAAGGAAATAGTGCCATCAATTTTCCAAAGGAATTTTACCATAGATTAATAGAGAATTTGTGGACAAAAAGGCCTGGGATAAAATTTGAGTGGTGAACAGTAACTCTTATCAGTGCTACAAAATTACATAGAAGACGATTGTGTGGTTTTACTACCTACGGTTAAATATAAATAATTACTGTGTGTAAGTACACATGTATTTTAAGTATATATATTTATGAATACATACAAAAGACTATAAATATATTCTGGTTTTAACACCATAACCCTTGCTTATGAAGGCTCATGCTAAAAAAAATTTAAAAAATAATATATTTTTAAATAGTCCCTTATATTTGGCCAGAAAAATTAATTCAAATGAAATTGTGAAAATGGCATAAAAAGCATGGCGTTCTGAGTAAGTCTAAAATTCAGTCCCAGACACCATCCCTAAAGAGTGACCAAGATTTTCATCAAATGTCATAAGTTCTGTGCTGTGGATTTTTTTCAAAGAGAACTCTCACTGGGCAAACAGTTTCACAAATGCTTGTCAAACTCACATATGGAAGGGAGATGGACTTCTCAAGTATGAAAGCATATATTACAAAGAATACAGAAGGCTTCTGACAAAGGTAGACTTGGTAGAATTTGGAATGCTAAATACTATTATGAAAGCAACAAATGGAGCAACAATAATTAGAGTACCTTGGTATTCTTGAAACTGCAACAATGTTTTTGCAGTTTAGCAAAGTAAAAAGATCCAAAATATAAATATGTTGGGAGTTTGCTTTTTCTTTTAATAACAAAGGCATTGGGAAGGCAAATTTCAGACCCTGCGGAAGAAGGCACATAATTTCTCCCCAAAGGCAGAGGAAAGATTTCTCAAATGAGCTTCATCCCAGAAAAGATCAGAGTGAAATATATGAAGCAAGATGACATAGTGGGCTGTTGCTTAAATGCAGCCACCAATAGTACCCTATTCTGAAAACTAGGCTGTGGGTAATTGAATGTAAGACGAAGCAAAAATACAGAAAAGGCCAAGCTGAAGCTGAAGAATAAAAATGCAGTGTGTGTAACAGCATTGAGAAGAGTACAGCTCTGCAGAACTGATTAATAAGAAGAGCAGTGAACAGTTCAGAGTGGATTTGCAGAGATTAGAACGTTGCAGGCTTTGTCCAAAAGATTGTATAAAGTTCTTATTGGGTTTGAATTTAAATAGGGTAAAATTTATCTAACACTATTAATGTTTCCCTTTGACCTTTAAATATATCTTCCCTCCACCCCCAAAAAAGGACATTTTAAAGTAAAATATGTTTACATTCCGCTCTTTTATAACGCCTGCGCACACATGTGCATATGCACACATGTGGACAGTCTATTATATTTCTTCGTACTATAGTAAGAAATCAGTAAGCCATTACAAACAAACTGCTTTGACACTGGCAGTCAAATTCAAGAGAACATACACTTCAATAAACCCTTCAAGTAATGTTCCTGCGTTAACAAGTCCAAAAATTAAAAGCACAACATTACACAGTAGGAACTTGGCAATTTTTGTTTCAAAGCTCTCACAAACATTCCACTGGAACATGCATTGTAGTGTGTGGCAGCACCACTTCAGGGAAGTTTAAATCAGTAGTAAGAAATTTTTATAAAGAGGTGAAACATAAAAAATGGACTAGGCAATAAAATTGAAGATAAGATTAAAAAATAGAAAACTACAGGCAGCAACAGGACACTGAGTGGAGACGGCAGCATCAGAAAAACATAACATTCAGTGAGAAGTTAATGATAGATACCATCATTACAGACAGAATTAAATATTTAATGGATAGATTCTAAGGGAAAGACACCAGAATACAGATTTAATTTTCTGGTTACAATGCTGCTTTCAAGATGTCTTTGAGGCAGGACTTCTATACCTCAGCTGTCGTGTTTTGGGGAATTTGCACCTCTTGATCATATGGAATAGGGAGCTGTACTCAGTCTGGAAATACTCACAGTAGCCACACATGGGAAAACCAGGTTTTTTTTATTTCCATCAGGGTAAGATAATTGCCCCAGACTTAAAACCAGGAACAACCAGAGAGAAATAAGGACACCAGTGTTCCTAAAGGCAAAGCACATAATGACTAGCAAAGAGAAGACACCAAAATATCTAAAACTATCCATGCCATTCCAACATATAAACACATTGTCAACAATAGAAATGCTGGTTTTCAGTCCCTAACCTCTTGCCATTTTGGAGGGTTTAGAAAGGATTTTTAAGATGCAGTCCTAGCAAGCTAGTTTTTTCTTATCTAAGTTGCCCTGTCTATACGATACAAATTAGAAACACAACTCCCTATACAGTCTGTGGAGGGGGACAGGCACAGAACAAAGTGAATCGCCCTGTAGAGGTGACTATGCATAATCAAGATAATTAGCCTAGAATACAGTATATGCTCAACACTAAAGGAGGTGAATCCCACCTTACACACCTATGGAGAAAGCTGGAGAGTCGACCTAGCTGAGTCTTACTTTCAGCCAGCCTTAGCTGGTGCTCCTCCAGGGATTTTGATACCTCTATGAATTCCCCTCTGGAGTTGGAGAAAATTTCAGGATTTGGGAAAAAAAAAATAATAAAAAATATATATAAGCTGTTTAACAAATGAAAAGATAAAAGAAAAAAAGACTAATTTTAAAAGTAGATTTTCATGCCTCCATGCATGACTACCAATGGCTTTTCCTATATACAAAGTTGACTGAAGGGAGGGGTGGGATTGAATAACAAATTGATGTGATACAATCACATCATTCACAATCACATAATGGACTATATCCCAATTTTCAAAAGGCATAAAGTATCCTCATTAATACGATAAGTGCAGCAGTCAAATCAGTACTATGATTTTATCAGGGTTTTTGACTGTACATGAATTAGAATATAAAATGCATACAGAATTTTTAATGGGAAGGCTTTAACATTCTGTGAATGTATTTCTTACTGTCATTTACATTGCATTAAAGTGAAATTCCACATAAAAGCATAAAGAGAATACTCTATGTCCTAAATTATAGTTTTTCATAGTTGTCATGTCCATATACTGGGAATCTTATTCACAAGCTGTAACGTTATCTTAAATCTGAAAAGGGTAAGGTATTTCTCTGTTTGTTTGGTACGGCTGGCAAGTGGAGTTGTCTCACAATAAGGTCAGATGGTCAGGATGAAGCCTACAGAGATCTTTCAGGGATGCAATTGTATTCACTGCCTGTTCCACAACAGGTTGCTAAACCCTGGACTTCCAGTTGTTATTCTCAGCAGGGTGCTAAAATTGTTACCGTGTTCAGAGAAATGTTATCATCATCTTTTAGCTCCTTTCATTTTTCCACCTTGCTTTCAGAACATTAGCTTAAAATAAAGTTTACCAACAAGTATTCTTTAATTCCAAAGGGAAGCACTTAGACTTTAAGAAATGAGTATCTACTAGTCCTGTAAGCATCCACTTCACATTACATTTTACCATAAAATCTAACAATATCGTTTTTTACAATCTAACCTATTTTCTCAGATCCCGTAGTTTCATGCTGCTTCAGAGTTGATTAATCTCAAAGAAAAAGAGCCTGTAAACTCAGATTTGTTTTATACTTCTCAAACCACCTGGCAGACTGAGTGATGTTTCTGACCAATATATTATAGTTGGTCTAAATTCTTCTCCAGTCTAAATGCTGTCAGTATTGGTTTTTTCCCAGCACAACTGGAAATGTTGGACTGTAATCTAAGTCCTGAAATGTAAGAGAATGTAACAGGCCAATGTACCATCCACAGAGCAACACCCTGCTTTCTGGCTGCAGCTTCTCAAACAGATGCGGTTAGTTCCTTCCAGAAGAACAGCAGGTATGAGCTTTTCAGTAGCACACTAGATATTTCCTTAAATGCTGAACACACAGGAACCCCAGAAGCTCTTAGTGGTACTCTGATATTCAAACTTGGGAGTTCTTTCCCTGATGAAAAGAGATGTCTTGCAACTAGAGCATCTACATATCCTTATTGTAATCTGTGATTTGTATTGCACCACAGCAAAAAGGTACTCTCTCCATTTGGCTGCCTTGGAGAACATGCAGCACCCTCTGGTTAGTGAAACTAACTGAAACTGGGCTCACTGACCTTTCTCAGTCTACAGTCATCTGGTTTCCTATTTCATCTACATTATTTTAGATTTTTTTTTTTTTTTTTTTTTTGAATATTCTGATGCTGACAAAGGCATTGCCTTTGTGGGATCAACTGTAGGATTCCAGGGCACACCAAATAACTGCTGGACCTTAAATGGTGCAGGATCACATCCTCCTCTTCTTTGTTCTTTTCTACTTTTCCAGATATTGGATCTTAATTTTCTGTTTCTGCTGCCTCCCCACCCCCCCCATCTTAATAACTTCCCATTGGGTCTACTGGCATCTGCAAGGACTTTTTCAGTATATATAGCATCCAAACATTTGAGGGGAGGAAAGATATGTAGCATCTAAGAATCTGGGGGATAAAGAACAGCAACTTTTACTGGAATCACGATAGAAACAGCTGCAGCTTTAGCTGCACCTTTTGCCTGTGAATTTACAAATAATTTCAGACCAAAGAGTAGCAAATATTGGCATTGCTGTACTCAGGGTCTAGTAAACATTTATCCATGCCATGGCAGGAATATTACTTCTTGAAAGAACCACACAGACTGTTGTTGCCTATGAACAGTGCTGATTTTAGTACTGCATAAATCGCTAAAAGACTGAGGACTTGTATTTAGTCAATGCAAAATAAAGAATTTGTAGGAAGTGATACCTCCCTGCAACTATCTTTTTGCAGAGCAAACAATCTGCCACTTGTTTGCAGAAAAGGAGAGAGAGAAGTGGGAATGGTACTTCTGACTGAATCTGCCAGGAGCAGGTTATGAAGAAAACTCACTCCCTCTTTTCCGCTTTATCCTCAATATACAAAACCACATGTATCCAAGTCACTGCACATCTGTATGTCAAATACTCATTGTTTCAGTTATTTTATTTACTGTGCCGTATTTTGCAGTTTTCATCAGGAATAAGTCACAGTTCTAGCATGCATTTCCCAATATTGTGGATGAGGGCTTTAGACTCTAAACAGCTGCAAAGGAAAGTAAATCTTGTCCATCACAGGTTTCTTAATCTGCCTAATCAGCTGGGCAGAATATCTGTTTAAAGGTCTGCAGGAAAGGACCACTTTGAAACTTTGCACCAGGAACTGTCCTCGTCAAAGGAGTTGATTGTGCACTAACACTCATGCAGGATGATCTGGTATACCTGGAACGTAACTAGCAGCCAAATAGCACAGATTACCTCAATCGGCAAGCTGGAGTGACTGGGCACACAGGCACATGCTCACAGTGAGAGGGAAAGGGGCACATGCCCTTACACGTAATATGGCAGTTTGCTGCAAGCCACAGAGCTCACTCTGTGCCTGCTGTGTGTATCCAGCCCTGATCACACAGGTCCTCTCCGACTCCACCCCTGAAGCGCATCTGATTTTTAAGAAAAGGACAATTCTACCCATCCGATGCACAAACTCTCAGAAATCACTTCCCCAGCACTTACTATTGAGTGACTATGAATAACAACCAGAAGCCTCTCAGGCATGACAGCCCAACCAACATGGTGTTTTCCTAAAGATCCTCATAACACCCTGTGTTAATTTACTGCTCCCAATCTTTCTCCTCCTTGCTAAAACCCATGTTGAAACCACATTTCTTTCCCCCTAATTGGTTTGCTGGAGGTTTTTTTCAGACCTCTACTTTCTATCCCTCCTGATTTCAGACACTAAGGAAGGAAAAAATATTTAAAGTAACTTGGGGCAAATATTTTCAAAATTATTTCTATAGGTGTTTTCTGTCAATCCTGTAGTTAGTCAAGGAGTTACCGGGCTGACAAAAAACTGAAAATAACAGTCCTGACCAGGAATGGTATTGCTGAGTATTGCACAGATAACAGCTTACCCAGTCAGCTTTAATCTTGTTATATCCAGAAAATAAGAACATACAGATTCTTGGATTGTGAAATATCCAAGAAAAACCCATCATATTTCCATAGATGATACCACTATCTAATTAATTAACTGAATATTAATCCAACAGGTGCCATTTTTTTCCAGACCAGGAAGGAATCAGTGCATTACTGTGGTGTTAAGTGGTGTGGTATCAGTTTGCAGTATCATCTTTCAGGTGAGATATGAAACAGAGGTCTGATCTATAATCGTATTCATAGATCATAGGGTATATTTTAATAAGTGTCAAGACTGCCAGGCTGTACTGGATTTAGTGTTGACTAACTCAGTTTCAATTCTAAAATCTCCTTTGCAATTTCCCTTGAACATAGAAGTCATACTCACATCCTGCTCTAAAAATGGTGTAATGTCACAGTTTATGAAGAATACTCCCATGCTGAAAGCACTGCATTTCTCTCTCAGTGAGTTAACCCCACACACAGGAGCATAAGGGACAGCACCGTTTTCAAACCTGACCTTCTAAGGTAAGCAGTGAGACAAACACACTAGAATCTAAGTTTGAAAATTATGTTTGTGCTATTAAAAGGTTATTTTACAGTTCTTTAGTGTGAAAGATGATATATAAATATGGAACGTTTAATGAGACAAAGCTACAGAAGTAGTATTTGATAATTTTAAACACAATCTTCTTTGTCTTTCAGCATCTCTCAGTTCCTATGTATGTCTTTGGCTCTAACGAGATATAACAAATCAAATAAACATGAAGGAAAAAAAAGAAAGGATTACAAACAAATGAGTAACAATCATTTTTACAGGTACAAAATGTACAGTAAGTTGATGAGTTTGTTTCTATCAGAAATTCAATGTGCACATATGATAAACCTCATCAGCTGTTTGCATGTAAGAGATACGTAAGTCTTGTCTTTACTTGAAGTTTTCTGATTAGGATTGTAGGTATTATTTCTGATGTTTTTCCAGATTGACATCCGTGGTCTGCTTTGATAATGAATACCCCAAGAGAGCACAGAGACAAGACTGGGTCTCAGAAGCTAGGAGCATTTCAATCAAAGATGGTTTGTTAATAATAAAGTAAGAAAAAAAGCCATTTGCTTCTTTTGCAGTGACTGCAGCGCTGACCCTCTCTTGGTCCTGCTAGGCCTGTCTGAGCAACGGCAGAGTTCAGTGGTAATTAAAGCAACAGTGTTGTGAAAAAAGTGTGAATTACTTTTACAAGAAGACTTGGATGTTGCTACCGACTGACAAAGCACAGCAGGAGAACTCTGCTGGATATTAAAGAGCTATGGTAGTCACTGTATTGTAAGGTGGCTTTTCAGCACAATGCAAAATTGTGACTTTTCACAAGTTTATACCTTAGGAACCATTTGAGTTATCGGCTTAAAATTTAGTATGTTTTAGAAGGCACATAGCAGACACCATAAATGTGTCATACTTGGTAAAATCTGGTCCTGTTTAAATTATGTAGACCCTAAATTCAATTTTTACCCTTCAATTATGACTTCACTAGGTAATTATTGCAATATTACAGCCCAGACTGTTGTGCAAAATTACAGAAAAGGCTACACACTCAGAAATCTCTCAGCAAATTATTGCAGTGTCAAATCGCCTGAATTCCCATTTTTGACATTTTTAAAACTAAAAAGCATAGCACCTCACATTTTTGGCATTGCACAGAGAATTATACCAGGTATTATACAGCAGCACTGTACTGTACTGTATAAATATCCTTTTAAGACAACATGGTTCTGTGAGGCAACACAAAGGACCAGTTCTGACAAATGCTTCACTATCTCAATGTTTCTTCTGTAGTCATCAGAAAAAATGCATGTTACAGCAGTTTATTTTTTTTTGTTAGTGTGCAGTGAGAACAGGGGATGGATCCTGAAGTTAGTTTTGTACATATGTAGATCCAGGAAAGACAGCATATAGAAATACAGTTATTCCCATTATTCTGAAAAAATAAAGGTTAGAATTCAGCCTGGTAATCCACAGAATAAAGGGAGGAAATCTTCAACACAATGTGATAGTGTTGTCCTTCAGGGTGTGATATGATTTGATTCAATAGCCAGTACAGTGGTTTCTGAATTAGTTTTCAGTACAGCATGAGGAATTTATATAACCAGCAATATAAAATTTTCATTTTAAGATTTACTTAAGAGATTGAAACAGCAAATAAGGATTCTCTAAATATGCATTCAGGTCCTCTTTGGAACAAAATCTTGGACCCACTCTGAGCAGTCCAGCTAATTTGCAATTTACACAAAAATCACAAAGAAGGGGTATTTACTCGCATGAACTTTCAACGTGAAGCTTAGCATTTTTTGTCCCAGCAGACAAACACAAAAGACCCATGGAATTATGAAAATCTATTTATGAGCCTAGGACCACAGTCACATTAAGAAACATAGTCCAATATCTGGTGTTATCCCTGGGCTTAGAAGCCTCATTACCCAAGAAAAATTTTCCTCCACAAATTTTTGTAAGACATTTGGTGTGTCCTCTTCACTGTTCTAGAGAATATGGCAGAGCCCATAGGGAAAATGCTACATATACATTCAGTTTTGCAGTCCTGGGGTCAACCCAAGACAAATCACTGCACACTATTTGGCAGCAGTTTGACAAAAACAGTATGAACAGTCCTTCTGTTAGGTACAGCAGTTCCATAAACTGCGTTCATGGATTCTTGTAATGTAGTGAATCACTCTGTTGTATAAATCGAATATCAGAAGCATAATTTTACTAAAGTTTTGTTACATCAAAATAAAACCACAGATTTCAGAACCCCCACAGCTGGGGAGGTGGGATGTGGTGCGTGACTCTGCAACGCACAGCTGTCACAGAATAAAGGAATCAAGAAAATGGAGAAAATAAGTTGGAAGAGGTGGCACACAAAAAATTATCTTAAAGAATTTGAGGCTCCTTCTCTAGTATTTGTTCAAATGGTAGGTACTGTTTACTGCACCTAGACAATGAACATCATAAAAATATTTATTAATATTCTTCTACCTGATTTTTTCCCCTGGATTTCTAGATAGGCAACATGCACCCTTTGTTCAACCCTTTCTATGTCTCTCAAAGCCTAGGTAGTTCATAAGACCTGATGCAAGTCTTTTGTGCTAGGAAAAATAAGAAAAGCTTGCTAAAATTCAGAAATACAGTTCAAAACAATAAACCTCCACCTAAAAACTCCAATGTCCTTTTATCTCTTTCAGATATACACGCAACTGTACACAAAAATAGTCATATCTCCGATATCAGTACTGTAAACACAATATCAAAACAAATGTCCATGAAACTAATCCCTTTAACCACAACTGACTCCTACGCGGCCCTGTTCTTATCCATAAATAACTCTGTCCTTGAAATTAAAACTTTGAACAATGCTTTTTGACTAATTTACAGTTTACAAGCCTTTGGTGTCTGTAAAAATAACACCAAATATGAAGAAAAACTCATTTCCCTCAGCATACAAGATTTTGTTTTACTTTTCATTCAAAGAAAGCTTGATTTTTGCAATGATCCAGCAAAAGATTTGATATGCTTAATATTGAGCATATGTAGTTGCTGATTTGCATAAGTGCGTTGCTGGATGAAGGTCAGAGTGCTTGAGCCTTAAAGGACAAAACCCAAGTTTTGTCCCACTCGCTTTTCCCACCCTGAACATAACTAAACTAATAGCAAATTGGATTAAACCAGTGCAAAGCGTAGTGCTCAGTTTAGGACAAGGATTACTGAGTCAGTCAAAGCTCTTTCTTTACCATCACATCATGAAAGCCACAGAACCTGCATCAGGAATTAGCATAAAAAGACATGACTGCTTGCTTTCTCTCATGACAGATGGGTAGTCTCAAAATTAGAGGTTGGAGCCATCATTCCTTGCTTACATGTTTAAGAAGGATGAATCACATTATTAACTAAGGGGCTGATGTGGCTGTTTATTCCCAGCCACAGTCACATGGCAGGGCTTCAGGTATCAGGAGGTTAAAATCTTTGCCCCATCAAAGAAATCTTTATGTGGTTACTCCAACAGCTGATTTTCATTTTGAGGCAAGTTGCTTGTGCTCAGTACCTGACAGAAATGGCCCACGGAGGAAAGGTTCCTTGGGAGAGACTGTTTGTGTGAGCGACGATTGCTGACCACAACGAAAAGTCACCTATCAGCCACCCTGACTGGAAAGCCCAGTACACTCCACAGAAGAAAACCAGTGAGCGATGTGTCCAATTAGTAACAAAGGCTCAGTTCTTTTCGATCACATTTTATGTTCTTCTCTCACTATGTGAAGAAAAATGCAACAGATACAAATGCATGTGACATGTCAGTCTTCAACTCTCTTTGTCAAATGGAAATAATTACAACACAATTAAATGACAGTCCCATGCTAAATACATTGAAATAAAAACAGGCTTTTACAGCATCATTCCAGTCACATTCTCTAGCAGTTGGTTTATCGCTTAGCAGTACTGCTCGGCTGAGCCGTTATTCTTTGCTTGCTTTTTGATCAATTTTACAGTTAACCTGAACTTCTCTCATCAATCAGATCTTTAGATATTCACAAGCTCAACCTTAGGAAGAGCCAGAAACCTTAATTTAATTATTATCCAACGGGCCCATTTGAAAGTGTGTATATAAAAGCCAGCATTCATACTAGTCAACTGTTTTCTTCAGTGGTGAGAACAGTATTTATACTGTGTGACCTTTACAGAATAGAGAAGTAGCAGTAATACCTTTGACTGCTGTTTATGTGTAGACATATGGATTCTCAGATGTTACCAGGCAGTTCATATACCTAAAGAACAAATTTTCTTCTATTTTTTTAACTCCTGTTTCTAAAAGAGTTTATGATAGTATTCCTTTGTCTCTGAGCAATATAATGCTCTGATGCTAAAAACATAAAGTCCCTACATACAAAGAGCTCTGGCAGAGGTTAATTGTGAACTCAAACAATGACACACTTAGATTCAAAGCACAGTATTGAAACCTGTTTCTGCGCAAGCAGATGACCCATGCAAATGCAGAATTTGTTTCCTGAGAAGTAGGTGGAAATGGGCACTCCAACACTGAAATCAACTAGAAAAGTCAGGCAGAAAAAGCTTTCCAAGACAAAATTAGTCTACCTTATAATTCCTTTCAAGGGCAGAGGTGTATAGAACCAATCCTGCCAAGTTCTGAATACCTCAAGTGGTACTAACCATCTCACATTACTTTTAAGTTCAGTGTTGCCTTTCCCAACCTCTCAGCATCAGCCCCAGAACCAGAATAAGAAAGAGGGGAGGCAGGAAAAATGAAAAGAGAGAATGAGAAAGTAAAATCAAAGCCTTTTGTGTATAATCTTCATGGACTGAGCAAGCACACCTGCTCTAAAAGTCTGAGAGCCTGCAGCTGTTGACTGACTTTGTTTCCCTTACCACAGCTAGTACTGAATAATACCGGGACAAATTGCCATGTGACAGTATAAGACTTAATATTTTTTTCCTTGAATCAGCTAATAAACCTTCAGACTTAAGTATTCAAGAATGATCACACGACTGATAAAGAGTTTGTTAAAATGACACAAGAGGTTAGCAATACATTACCACTAAAATCTTCTACCTGCTCAACAATGTATACAGCAGTATGTTCCCTAATACACAATTTTGAAGTAGATACAGATAAAACACGAGGGTTCTGGGTAACATTCCATCACCAGTAGAGCACCTTTTAATTTGTATGTGATGAACACACTTATCACAGACACCACATATTTTATCATGTTAAACTGTTGAGACTTTCTGCCATAAGTATCAGACACAAAATAGCTGTAGTAAACTGATCACTCAAAGTAACCTAAGTAAAACCTGCAGCCATTTTGCTTACAATATTCCCTTGTCATGCAAATATTGATGACTTCTCAGTCACTTGAGGGACTAACACTCAAAAAATCCAAAAAACAAACCAATGAACACACACACACACCCTCAAACAAAAAAAGATGAACAGCTGAAAAAGTGAAATTAATGGCTCTCTCTCAATATCAGATTATTTTTTTTTCTAATACATGCTTTTTCTCAACGTTGACTTCATGAGCTAACAATCAAATGCACTCCTACTAGAATTCATAGAAAACCTCCAGTTTTCCCCAAGAAAAGAGATCATGCCTTTCTATTACATTACAGATAAAATAGTTCAATTCTCACCATACTAGCCTCAAAATATTACACTATAAAAAGTACATTTGATTTTAAAAAGTACTTATAGATTTTTATAAAATGAAGGTACAAGCACTTAAGTAAATGACAGTGTTCTGGTGCTCACAAATTGCAAGATGTGCAGCAGATATGCGTGAGTTTAAAAGATCATATGTAGCTTATTTTTATCGTGTCATATGTCAGCCTAACAAGACATATTTAACAATTAGATGCTGCTGTAAATTAACACCTATAACAGTTTTGTTTCCAACCTGGATTTAGAGTGGGATTTAGGGAGAACAAGCCTTCTGCATAGAGGACTTTACCTTTCTGCCAGCAAATAAAAGAGATGAACCAAGTCTATTCACCAACAAGCGAGAAGGAGACACAGGATACACAGAGGCAGCATAATGCAAGTTTATGTCGGAGGCAGTGTGCCTGCAACTACAAGTGAACAGCAAAACCCCTAGTGATCCACAATTGTATGAGTGGTGTAATTTCCTGTAGAGACACTGCTGTTGGTCTCACCACTTGGTTGCCTCAGCTAATCACCTCATTTGCCTGCTTCGGCCATTTGGGGAGATAAAGAATGAGGCACAAAGGGGTGGCAAAGTATGGTTGCACTAAGGGAATAAAAATTAAATGAAGATATGTGAGGTTAAACTAACAAAGAAAAATGTACAGTATTGTCTACACCATTTTTTTGCCTATATAGGCCCAGTATACGAAGAAGCATGGCCCCCGTGTGATGTAATGGCTCTGATGGAATATCCCAGTGCAATTAGATGTACAAAGTTGTGCTCTCCCCCAGTGGTAACACAAAACTCTTAGTACTGGCATGTCTCTGAACATGAATGCCAAGGAACATCAGTGGCTAGGAACTTCTGCATGCAGATATGCACATCAGCTACAAACATATAGACTATGAGAATGGAGATGATGACACACACACACAAATTAATATTAAACACAATCTATAAGGATAGTCATCAAATTATGATGCAAAATGAAGACTACTCCTCTACCACTTCAGAAAGACAGTTCATTTAGTCAGAGAGATTCTTAGCATTAAAAGAAAAGCAGAGAATAGCAATCTCGCAGCAATTCCCCTCGTGATGGGCACAAGCAAGTACAACTGTATGGCAGAGCAGAGACTTTACCCCAAAACTCCTGAAATACTTTCTACAGGCCAACTGGGCTGCTCAGCCTTCAGGGCAAGGCATATTACAGGCTAACACTGAGTGAGCAGCACAAGTGTGAGCTGTGCCTTTAAAGTGGTTCTTTTGTCCTGTCTGCAAGATGAATATAGTTTGCTAAGACTGAGTTTCTTTAGCCCAGTGTGTACAGGTATGGTGGCTGGCAATATCTGCAGCCCAGTTTTGTAACGTACAGCTCTTGAAGGTACCTCATATACTAGTGTAAGTGGTAAGTAAAATAAGAAGAAAATGATGACATTCTTCAAGAAACAGCTTTAGGTCCTTGAAAATGATTATTTCGGTTTGCCTGCAACTGTAAAAATGAGTTTCAGATAATAGCTTTTCTTTTATATAGTAAATGATAAATGAGCATTTAAACATTGACTCATCCACCAACGAAGATATAAAGAACATAAAAACTCACTGTGCTAACAGGGAGTTTGAGGACTAAAGTCACCTGATTTTTCAACCTGGTGATTACACCATAAGGATGCTCATTTGTCTTTACTTCCACTCCAGTGTTCCAAAAAGTATATATATTTCCACCAAAGACAATCAACCCTTTTAGCTTCTGCCATTTATATTTCTGCCCTAACCCTCACAGGAGTCTTCTGTTCAAAGTTCATGGGTCTTTTAGGACTATAAAGACTATAACTGGAATATTCTGACCTCAGGATATCGAGAGTGCGCAAAAATACTAGAAGAAACCCTCCTTCAGTGTTCCCCCTCACTCAGTATAGGATTAAATACTCTAAGAAAAAATCCTGTGAAAAAAAGTATTATCCACTTTGATTACCAATAGCAGTTCACACAATCGGCTACTCTTTTGGTCTCAGTGTGACAGGAATGAGAAGTAAAATCATTATGTTGGGCCCAAGATTTTTCAAAGGACTGGGGTGGGGGGGAATCCAAGCAAAAATAATCACAGAAGGAGCGAGTTTTATGATTATTACCATGGAAGTTTTCATTTTTCCTAGAAAACACCTTTCCAAACATTTATAATTAATAACAATATCAGAGAACTCCAACCACACAAATAGAAGTTCATTTCATAATAACTATTATCTAACGGATCAGCTGAATTTTAAAATTTCAAGAGACAATCTGTATTCAGGGTGAGTCAGATGCATAACTTCTTGTCAAGGTTTTATTTCAGTTGTCTCCTGCATTATGAAAGGAAAGCATAGGAAGTAAGCCATTAAGATTTTACTGTGCTCCATGCAAGGAACTCTTACGCTAGGTTTTTGGAAGCTTTAGGCTGGGCTGGTTTGTTTCGAATCAAGAAAAACATTACTCAGTGCAACAGTACAGCCTGCATTTTACATTTTCTGTTCTGAAGTATACAACCATTTTCTTAGCTTTCCCACTAAGCTACCACAGATATGCTTGCCCAAAGTATATGCAGCTCTTTGAAAACAAGTCACGATCTTAGCTAATTTTAGCAAACATTTTTTCAAGTTAAAGCACACCTTTTACATTTTGTTCATCAAGCTTTTTATTTTTTCTCCAATAAAATGGATTCTTCCTACTCAAATCCTTGGCAGACAGACAATATTGCTGTAAGTTTTGGAAGTGCCCTGCACATGACTAACACTATCACAATGAAAACAAACAAAATAAATTATGCAGACATTAAAAGTTAGAAATTAATTTATAAAAATACCCATGGATCTGTTCACTGGAAAGTTTCAAAAGAACTAGTTAATGAGGAAATTAGAAAAAAAGTTATTTGGTTCAGGGATGTGATTTCTCCCCTCTCTATTAACTGACGGGTGAAGAATATTGAGCTCATGAATTTGGTGAGACTTGCTTTCTAGCATTCAAAATCTTTGGAAAATAGTTGGCTGCAACTCTGTGTGAAAGCTACTACATCCTATAAATGGTTTCCTGTGATCTGAATACTGAAACAAAAATAGACCAAGGATGCTGGAGAGCGTGTAAATTAAGTAGGGCCTTCAATCACTGGCATTCCAGCAGTCAGAGAGTAATTCCTTAATCGGAGTGAAAGTATAAACGAAGGATAGAGTCAGCATGAAAAGGGGCAAAAACACAGTTCAAAGTGGAACATGCTCTGTAACACCTACATGCAAACTTTGTCATTGCAGTAGAATAAATAAGGCATGTTTGACAGTAATTTAATAGTTACTGCTTAGCTTGTCAAACACTTGCTGTTGCAAGACCCTTCATTTAAGGTGCTTATAACTTTGCCAGACTTCATAATTTGGGTCAAAATATCCTCAAAATTAATTGTTTGGTAAAGATTAAGCAAAACCAGTAGGGTTGTTCCTCAAATGATGATGTTACATATAACATCAAAAAACCTCTCCAAAAAACCTCCACATCTACCCTTTCACTGAGAAATATGCCTTCATGCTTTGAAACACTGACTTAAATTTTGGCCGGGAAGTAATTGTGAGATCAGAATTTTGTCTTTTGTGGTCTCTAAATAATAAATAAATAAATAAATAAAATAAAGGCTCCCCTACTCAATGGGCCCTTAGATGTGGCATCAAAACATTTCCCTGAAGGTTCAGCCTGCTCTGAGGATGTTTCAGTCTAGGGTTGCCAGGGCAGTGCAAAATGGCAGTGCCCCATCATGCTCTTCTCCCTTCCTACCTGGGTTCAAGGACTGATAGCAGGGAACCCCTACTTTCCATACTCCAGCTCCAGACCCTCAACCTCCCCAGCATATTTTGCTGACTAGAAAGGTTTCTGTGCAGATATCACTGCACTGAGCACTCCTAGAAGACCTTCATTAAAGCAGAAGCTTGCACTGAAGCACAGGCCAATATCCGTGGCATCCCTTCTAGCTGCATCCTTGCCTCATTCACTATGAAAGAGAGCATGAATCAAAAGTAAACTGCCGTGTGTGGCTGTGGGCACAGGGATCCCCACCTCTATAGATGCAGACATTTGAAAACATCCAGTGAATAACTCAGATGTTTCCACAACTTTAATTGTGGTATTTTTTGCCCTCAGAGCACTTGACTTTGTAACCTTAGCATTCTTCCAACATGGGTTTTACATGTAATATCCTACTTGCATTTCCAAATGAACAGCCACCATCCTACCAGGTTTCCAGCCCTAGTCACTCCCATTTTAAAAGATACACCCCAAGGACTGACATATATAATTCAGGTTTTGGATCACAGTAACCCCTCTGAAACCTCCTGTCTTGGCTGTCAAAGAAATTGACCTTTTTCAGTTTAAAGGTGCTTTCTCATAGGAATCCTCTCAAAACTTAAAGGTTTTTAACATCCACCCAAGAAAAACAATATCTGAAAGTCTTTTGGACTCCGCTTCTGGGCTACTGAATATATTAATTTGTCATTAGTCATGTTGGGGCAGCCTAAGGTCTTCAATCACTTGTCCAAAGGAGATAGAAGACATGATATATTGAGATACATATATTTATAAATATATCATCTTCTACACAGAAATTCAGTAAGATACATACATTCAGTAAACAATTCAATAAATAATAGTCTTTAAGAATTCCTTGAAATGTAACCCTGCATTTCAAGCCCTTTATGTGAGAGAGATTACACACACACTCCCCTTTTACAGCTTACATATACAATCTGAGTCATCAGATCATTTCACTAAGGTTGAGTGTTGTACTTTATTATACGTTACACCCCAATTTCCAAGATGCTGAGCTTTGGAAACTTTTGCTGACTTTGAAAATAAGACCTAACTGTACAAATAAATGGCACATAAGTCATTTACTACATCCTTTCCATAGCACAATAGCTACATGGTTATATTCTACTTTCTCTCCCCTTATTTGCACTCATATTTCTAAAAATGCTATTCCTAAATTTCTGTTTTGTGAAAGAGGATAATCTCACCCAAATGCAAATGAAGTTTAGTGACCAGAGGGGCTGAGAGGCTTAGGTTATCCCATACAGTACCCAAGTATGGAATAAAGTCATACATATATAATCATCAGAAACAAGCTCCTTGAGAGCGCCACTATTTCAGTGTAAAGCCTGAACTGCTTTTTGCCAGTTCCTACTGACTGTGTAGACAGCCGACCCCGATGATATTCTTACCTCAGGCATTACTGAAGCACCTGAAGTTACAGGAGAAAACCCACCCTTTGTTAGTGGGGGCATGGTGGTTTTGCTGAGCACAGCACTGACAGCATATCCTCTTTGTCACCTCCTCCCTTTTGCTAAGATTCCATCACCACCCAGTGATGAAATTACATGACAGTTAATGCTTGTTGCCCTAAATCCTCTAG
The DNA here is from genome assembly GCA_035590275.1 of Ibycter americanus. NCBI lineage: Eukaryota > Metazoa > Chordata > Aves > Falconiformes > Falconidae > Ibycter > Ibycter americanus. Next base: position 3,438,858 of record JAVJGI010000035.1, on the reverse strand, counting down.
CTGTTCCTGAGAACTATATTGCAGCTATTGGGCATAACTACAGTCTTTAGCAGATAGCCACCAGGTCTCTCAGGTCAACTGGAAGCCTTGCAGCTCTGCTAGCTCAGATGGCCACCAGCATTTATTAGCTCAGGATGAACATCCCACGTCTACCTTGCTTGATGTCACAGAGCAAGCAGAAAGAAGATGTATCTACTCAGAGCCCAGATCACAAAAAAGACAATGTGGGTGTTTCTATTCCCTCCTTTCACATTCCACTGCTTAAAAATAGTCCGTGATCTTGTAAAAAGGCATCTCAAAGTCATATAAAGAAGAAAAACCATATTAATCATCTTCCTGAATGCACCTCTTCTGATCTAATGAAAAGCCTTAAAAAAACCCCTCCTAATAATAAATCATCAACAATAATGATAAATAAATACATGCATGTAAGACTATGCCTAAACTGTCTGAATGTTACAAAACTTCACATTTTTTATCTGGGAAAGCATAGGGAGAGGAAGTGCGTTCATAGAAAGGAGGCTGGAAATACACTGCAGGCACAACTAGGAATAGTGTGCCCACTTGACCTCAGCCTTCCTTCTCTGGACATACAGGGCAACATCCAAACAATCACACAAATTCAATTTTAAGCAACTAAAAAGGTTGCATTTTAAAGATTTCCTTTTTATCTCAATAATGGTCTTCCTACCAAAGTTGCAAGTTCAGAGAGATTTTGACAGATTTTATAATTGGTTTTCATTTTGCCATTTGGAAGTTTAAAAACCCCACCAGACAAAAACGCCAACCAAAACCAAAACCCAACAGATATTCAGGACATTATCACACAAAACAGCAAAAGCTGTTTAGGCATGTTCTTCTTGTACCAACCCCCCACCCCTACCCGCAAAAAAAAATAATCAGATAATTGCACAAAACTAGTCATCATTGTTTCAAAAAAATTATGCTCTGTTGAAGCATGAAGTGGTTTTTCTGGTACTCCTTTGAGTTCAACCAATCTTATTTTCACTTGACAACAGGTATCTGTAGGTGTAACTTGTTTAATAGCATTACGGTTTGGCTGTACCAAAACTGCTCCTCAGCAAACCCTTCCTTCTCATGTCACTTTTCAAATAAATATTTGTAACTTTTATTTTGGAAATTCTCAGGTTCACTAAACAAATACAGTCTTCTGAACACAGAATTATTTGTCCTTTATTTATTACAGATCATCTCCCTAGTACATTACTTAAAAAGACCTCAGAATGAAGAAAGGAGACAGTGTGATGAGCTTTCAGCTAAAGCACATAAACATAGACTATCTTTTTTCAGGGTTTTTTTTTTTTCCTTGAATAAATTGATATGGTCAAGCCACTTAAACTGCTGGGTCATGTCCATCACTGGAAGAAGCATGTTTCTATAAAAAGGAAGTATAAGTTTTGTCACAGAATATCAATACTAAAAATCACTAGGCAGACTGCTTGGGTGAAACACTGGATCTGCAAAGTCAATGGCACAAGTTTTATTGACTTCTGCAGAGAAGTCATCCTCTGTTCTCTCAGATGACATTGAACTATGGATGTGCTTTGGGCACCTCAGAGGTGTAAGGAAAAGGCAGACACTTTGGTCTTCCCTTTCTTTCACAACACTGAGTGGCAAAACAGAGTCATTCCTGTAAAAGCCCGATACGTTAAAAAACCTACACTGTTAATGACATATCAGCTACAGGTACAAAGCTATGTTTTCACTGGGAAAAAAAAAAAAAAAAATTGTTTGGTCAGGGTTTTCTTAATGGTTTTCCTGTTCCTTGAAGCGATTTAAGCCAATGAGCCAAAACAGCCAAAACTTTCAGCAGTCCTGTTACTGGGTTCTAGCCATGCCTAGTTCAAACACAGTGGTCACCAATGCAATTAAATTCAATTTTTCATGAAAGATATTTAGACCTGTGCCTTAGCTTCAAAGTCATCTTTGTACAAAATACTCCCCATAAATGTTACAGCCTAAATTCAACTTGGAAGACCATGATCTGCAGATATACTCTGTATTTTCAAGAGAAACTTGCAAAACATTACATGAGCTGCTGCTCTTTCAATGACAGAAAGCACGACCCAAAGCCTATAGTGGAGCCACAGACACGATGTTAACATCCATTACGCTACAGCATCAGACACTAAACTGAGGTCTAGCAATGTTCACTATGCCATAGGGCTTCCTCTGGTGGTAAGCAAGATGAAATCACTGCGGTTGAGCAGAGATCTATAGAGGAAGATTTCTCCCCCAAACTCACACAAAGAATGAAATGCTGGAGAATGACTGCAGCAGGGGCAGTTTCTAAGATATATAAAGATTTAAACACCTAGTGTATTGTGTTTTAGTACATCCAACTGCCATCTCATATTAAAAACAAAAAACAGGTAGTGAACATTTTTACTACAGAGAGCTTTTTGTTGTGGCATGAAGCAACATACTAGGTTTAACCACTGAACTCCAGGATCGTAAAACCCAATTATGTATTTAAATTACCAAATTAGGTACTTAAGTGTGGTAATCCTGTAGGAACATGTTGCAACATTGTAGCAACAATGTATCAAAGCTCAGGGTAAGGAGTTAATAGAGGGGAAGGTGATTTTATCTTAAAACCAGGTCACTTTTGCACACTCCTCCAACCCCTGCCAAGCACCAGGACTTTTGTACCCAATCTATCTGCATCGCCAGCTTTCAGACACTAAGTTTGTACACACATATGGACAGGATCCCTCACAATGACATAGAGAATAATTTATATAGAAGGTATATAAAAAAAATATTGAAAAAGTTACCCAAATGTCTATATTCATCTGCAAGGAGGAAATAGGATAGAAAGCAAAGGTACAAGCAAGAAATCTGCAGAAGGTGCAGAAAGAAGAAAGATACAACAATACAGGTCCAAAAATTCACCTTAACTGCTTTTGTGTTACCAAAATAACCATGGAAAATAAACAAGCATATGCAACATTCCCTAAATTTTCATGTAAGTTTCTTCTGCTCCAGACATGTTCATTTGCTTTATTTCTTCCCTCTTCCATCTACTCTTTCTTATTGTCTGTCCATCCCCAATCCTGCTGTTTGGGTTGATGCCACTAGTAGTACCACAGTGGAACAAAAATATGCACCCAAAAAAAAAAAAAAAAAAAAAAAAAAAAAAACTCACTCACAGCCATCTCATACACAGACTTCATTTAATTAGGTCTAAATAAGACCTGACCAGCCAGAAAGAGAGTCTCTGAGTATATGCAGCTGCCAGTGTGGCCAGCGAAAATGGAACATCGATGCCATAAGTCACCCCATGGCATAATATGTAATGTAACATTTTTTGACAGACACAAGACACGCATCTGTGCTTCACATCTTTAAAAAAAAAAATAAATGCAGTTGTATTCTCTAGATACATACACAGATAGAGCAAGGAGGCACAAAGACACTGAAAGTCACATTTACATATACAAGAGTATAATTTGGTTCGAAGTATTCAGATAATTATCCATACAGCGCTGCAATTTCCAGTTAATATTGCCAACAAAGTTCAGCCTCAGATGTATGAAAAGGTATGTCTGAATTACCTGGGCATTCACAATGTGTATGTACAGGTACATAGCTACATGTACACAGGGCTGAGTATTACCCTTACCTTTCATATCTGAGGAAAAGAATTCAAGAAACTTCTCTACAGATTTTTAGAAGGAGCAGACATTAACATCTGTACAAGTAACTTCTTTATTCCATTACACAGAAGCCAGAATGAGAAGAAGCATTAACAACCTGATTTCAACTCATGAGTTTCATGCTAAATTATATTTTACCTCTCTTTTGCTTTATTTCAGCACTCTTGGTCCTACTTTACAGAATTTACATACGTTTCCATGCAAGTAACTGAAAACTCAAGTCTTTCTATTCTGACTTTAAATGAAAGGATCACATATTTTAATAGTTGATTCTCCTATGTGATTGCTGGCCATTCCTAAAACTGAAGCCATTAGCAGCTGTAAACTTTCCTTCCCTATAGTTGCTTAACTTCAATGACAATTTTAGATGAAAATTAATTCACGATTAAATAAATTGGAATATTAAAAATAGAACTATAGAAAGATAAAAGCAATGTAGATATTTTAGATATTACACAAAGTTTTTAATTAAAACACAGAATCTTCAATTTGCTCCTAAATAAAACAGTAACCTTCACTTGATTGATCCTAGGAATGCTGCTGATATATCTTGTTATACTGGCGTGAATCACATATTAATTAACAATTTGAGTAATTAAAATGTTTTTATTCTTTAAAGATATTAGAGATGGAGCCAAATATCTATCATACATGTGCAAAATTTATGGTATCCAGCACTGAAAGAAATTTAGTGCTGAAGGAAATGTAGTCTGGCTGGCTACTATATACTTTGAGGTAAGTATTTTAGCTTACTTGCTGTATGATATGTAAAAACTGAGTTGATCTGAGAGATAAATCTGTTGTTCATGAGGATATTTTTGATGGTTTTAATGTAATCCTTACAACTAAAGGTAAAAGAAACTTCTTCCGTGTTTCCAGGAAATCCACTAGAGTTTACAGCTTCTGTCCAAACTCAGTGTTTCTATTAGCTTCAAAAAGCAATTATCTGTGTGCAGAAACATACTGTACAGCATTGCTTTCTTGTCCTTAGAGAAATTAAGAGTTCCTTAGCGTACTTCAGCAATTCACACATTTGTTGTCTTCACACACATAATGGCCAAACTCACGCCAGTTTTTGCGTATACTGTCACTACAGTTACTAAAAACATACTCGTCTTTATAATTCATGTATAATGGTTGCCTTCAGTTTGTTCCCCTTTGTTGACTACACAGGTTGTGCCTTGCCCTGGGACATTACGCCCCAGCGTGGGATATGTGCGCTGGCTAGCCCCTGGCTCCTCTGAGGCGGCCCATGGCTGCCTGCACTCTTCTGCAGACCTCCCCTCCCTTCCCGGCAGCTTCTTCTTCCCCCAGTACCCCGGCTCCCCTCCACCCTCCTTCATCAAACACATTCCTCTCGCTTCTGGCTTCCAGTCCAGCTGCCCTGGACAAAGCTCACGCAGGCTGGTCTCCCCCACACCTCACCTTTTCCCAACCCACTTACTTCCAGGAATCCTGGTTTCCAACCTGCACAAACAATTCTGTGCCCTTCGTTGCCTCCACAGCTTGAGTATTATTGCTCATTTCTGCATTATTCACTTCCGTTTTTCTTACATTTCTATTTTTTAATCAGTCTTCTGTCATCTTTATTTTCACTCTCCTTCCAAGACCGTCATTTGCACCAGCTGCAGGTGCGTGGGCTAACGTTTCCACCATCCCCTCACGCTGGTGGCAGCGCTGTGGAGAGCTGGCGGCTGTGAGGCGAGGCGGGGGCTGCCCCGCCGGGCGCAGCTGGTTCCAGCCGGTTCTGGCCGGTTCCAGCCCAGGGCACCACCTCAGGGGAGGCAGCTTTGAGAGCAGACAAAATGGCGGCCAGCGGCCAGGCATGAGGAAAAGAACCCCAACAACGTGAAAAACAACGCTGTGAGACCAGTGGGGAAGGAAGAAGAGGTGCTGTGGGCTTGGGGCTGAGACCCAGGTAGGGGCAGGTTCACACAACAGGCAGCGGCAGAGGTGGTGATGGGGCAAAGGCACTGCTACTTTAAGAGAGAGAGATATGAAATCAGTGCACAAGTTTGGTATCTACCCCAGCTTTCTTTGAGATTCTTGTCAAAAAAAAACCCCTCTTGAACACCTTGACAGCACATTATACTCTCAACTCTAAACTTCTGATGAAAAATACATATGTACATAAATTTATATGTCACCCCAAGGAGTATAAAAATATACAGGTACTATATATTTCTGTACACCGGTTCTTGCTAGCTAGAACAAGAGCCTTTCTTGTGTACCCATACATATTCTGGCTTATATAAGTTTAGTGGCAACTTATGTTCTTATTCCAAACAGTTTTTCTGACAAATCACACAAAAATCAGCAATCCTTTCCTATTATTCAAGATCTTTAAAATTAGTGCACTTCAGATATTCCCTAGCACTGTCAAACCACAGTATATACTATAATTTCAGTATTTAAACCTTCATCGCAACCTGGGTTGAAAACAAAATATTCCTATGTTAGAATCTTTACATTTCCACATTGCAATAACCTTGCTTGTGTGCTATGTAACACGTGTGAGGTATCTTTCATTTCTCCTCAATGGGAAGAGAATGGCTCAACTGCAGATCATAGATCTTGAACAACTGGAGTCAAGTTGCAAAAGCCTGTGTTGGCAGGTCAACAGTTTGAACTCCTTTCTCTACACATCTTCACTTGCCCCCAGGTCAACACAAATATTTAAGGGCTGAGCGCAGCTGTGAACAAAGCAAGCCAGTGCTGATGAAGGGGCATGAATTCTTCCCCCTCACACAGTGTGTCTTACACGCCATGGCAAACTACCCACATGCTGGGGCTATGGTCCCTTTACCCTCTCGGACAAAATCTACCTGATGGTGGGTCCAGCCCACAGCTCTGATGACACCTGTACGCTTTATTTGCTGGCAATTTTAAATGCTGTCAAAATTCCTCTCTAAGGCTGACTCTACCCCTCCACATGTTTCATAATACTCTCAGCAATTTAAATTTTATTCCTACCAAATCTTGTTCCCTGAGGCCTGATGCTTCCAGAATATTGTGATTTCTTTCACCTTCTGGCAGAATATCTTTCTCCATTATGAAAAGGATTACATATATTCCTTAAAGCAGCAAGGATTTAGAATAGTTTTGTCCAAGTAGTGCCAATCACTATGTGAAATATAGGGAACGTGGAATTCCCTCAGCAGTGGCAGAAAGTCGCAGGTGCTGTAGTTCTCATAACTTTCTATACATTATTATTTTGGGCACCTTGGGCTACAGAAACCTGGGGTCTACAGACCAGCCAGACATAGAAGAATTAGCTAAAAGTTGGCACAGAGACACACAGTTCTGCCCTTAACACACACTTTGAGAGAAAGCCTTACCTAATATGCTTCCAGTCTGGATCCAACTGCTTGTCTTAACTCAGCAGCATACTATAAGGATTACACAAACAACAAAATAACTTCGGGATTCCCAAGGTGTGCCTATATTAATATTTCAGTTTGAATCGCGACTGTTCTGGAAGCTAACCTGGAGGATGCTCTCAGGAGCAAACCCCATGCACTCTGCTGCCAGGAGATAGCTTGTGAGACTTGACTAGGGTAAACGCTCACATGAATATCTGTTGAAGCAACAATTAATCCTTCTTTTCCCCCAGACTTATCATCAGCTAAAAGTAAGAAACAGCAAGAGCGTCGTATACCGTATGTTCTGCTTTAACAAAAAAAATCTGGACTTCAGTCTCCTGAAGCTAAGGAGAAATTCCTTAACTTCCACCAGATGTAAAATACATATTTTCCTTTCAGGGCGGTTGCTGGAATAAACGTCTCACACTAAACAGCAAATGCTACTGCAGGCCTGATTTCATCCAGTCCCCAGCATCCTCTAAAAAAGGTAAACAAACACCAAGTACGTAGAGTATTAATGATCACTAAACGATGTTTTCTTAGGAGATCTGGGATAATTCAGTGAAGACTGAAAAGATGAGGGAGGCAGAAATTAAACTAAACACTACTTTCACTGACCTTACGTGCCTTGAGACTTGCTTTCATATATGACCTAGGTGCCATGATTAAAGAACGCAGGAGAGGCAGAGCCCCACTGCAGCTTTCAAAGCACACTCATGACATTACAACATTCAGCCATAACAGGAGAAGGCTACACCTGGATCAAATGGATTCTTACTGACCATGGCACAGAAAGTTAATGTAGGAGCCAGCCTCTACCTGGAAAAGAAACTAGACTTGTAAATACCACAGATCAGATCATGATGCATAAGTTTAAGAAAAAAAAACCCAAACAAACAAAAACAAACCCCAAAAAAACCAGTTGTATCCTGTCTCCATGTTTCCCTATAGCATTTTGAAATCCATTCTCAAATATGTAAATCTTTCCGTTTCACTGATGTTAGTAAAGGGAGCAGAAAATAGATCTTCAAATCGTTAAAACAAAAATAAGGTAGATCATTAAAGCACAGAATTTTATACCTGTCCATTATTCCCTTTATCCACATACTTGTGTGGAGAAGTGTATATACAAACACACATGCACAATGGTGCCAACCCTTTTCATCTGATAATTTCGGCCAATAAAGCTGTGAAAACGACAGTCCCACCTTCAAAGCTATCGCTGTTATTACAGATGAGTCCCTCTCTTTTCCCCACTCTCTTTCTCACTCATACACACACATGCAGCACATAGATGAGCTGCCAGTTCTATTTATTAGACTCCTCATACACAGAGAGCAGATAGCTCATCTGCATTTTATCAAGTGTCTGTATAATTAAAGCTTATTGCAAACAGAGATATTATTGGTATATTTTATTACTTGTCTATGAGCAACCGAACAAAGTAAGAGGCATAAATGAATTCAGTTTTACAGTACTTTGTTTTAAACAAATGTCACTACCTACACACACACACCTAATTATCAGTTCTTACACATCCTGCCAAATATCAAGCCTATAGTTCATAAGCCAGATTCACGACAGGCAGTAAATATATTCTCCCTAATTTAAAATTTTATTGCAAAATACCCTCTGCACCACGTTAACCTACACTAAATCACACCACGCAACACCAGCCTTACCACTGTTTACTTACTCATTCAAAAAATGGAAAACAATACGAATTCGTATTTCCAGAGATCTGTACTAAGAGTGACATAGCTGTATATACAAATTTAGAAACAACAGTGCAGGATAAGGACTAAAGCTGTAAAAAAAAAAATGCTAGAAGATTAGTCAAAAGCCACTTTGTTGCCTTTAACCACATTTTTTGAGACTCATATTCAGAGCTCAGGATCTGCACAAGCCTTTCAAAAGTTCCCCAGCAGTTCTACTAGACTGTATTAAAACGTAAATTTTTACCTAGATTGGGCAGAGCATTTCATAACCATGATCCACTGTACTGTTGGGCGGAATTGTGTTTAGCGGTG
>JAVJGI010000035.1:3362932-3427276 GCA_035590275.1 Ibycter americanus | reverse complement strand
ATTTTCCTATTACTCTGTTCCCAAATTATACCAATCAGCATGTAAGCCATTATCTTTTAATGCCTCCATTACAGCAAGCTCTCTCTGGGTCTCAAAAAAATCTTCCTTAATGGGAGAAATCGGATTGAAGAGGCTCCATTTTAAGTAGATTATGTGAGTAAAATTCTTGTTGTAAAGAGTACCAAAAGTCAAAATCTCAAACATTAAAAGGTGTTCAAAAACTTTGGGGTAAAAAACCCCCGAAAAATAAGCAGATTTATAGGAGTGAGCTGTTTTCTAATTTATTTTAGATACAGTTCCTGAACTGGATCTTGAACTCGTTGCAGGAAAAAAAGATAGTATATACCTAAGCAAAAGATACGTGAAGCTTGTAATTGAAATTAATTATGTATTCTTTCCATTTTCCATTTTCTTTTAAAGCTGGACAGGTGGGAATGCTTTTGCTCTTAAGTTACAGAGTCAGGTTCAAGCTCTGTAAATCCATTCCAGTCAAACATTAGGCTTTCAGTGCACTCCCCCAGCCAGCTTTGTCCTCAAACATTCCTTCACGACCTTACCCTGCTTAAAATCAGACTGGCCCCATCCCCCAGGTCACCCTGGCTGGCTGCCCATCCACACATTTATGTCTGCCTTTTGAGTGTTTTCAGAAGCCCATTAAATTGTGCCTTGGCAGGCCAGACGCATTCAACTCGCCCTAAGACCCAAAGAGAGAAGGTTATCAAATTCCCTCATCTTTGCCAGACATACAAAGCTTGAAGTTCTCTAGCCCTGCGAGGAAGCTATGCAGTTGCACAAAGCAAGATGTTAGAACTTGTAAACATGTCATACAATACTGTAATATGCCTGTGGGGCACAGATACGCACAAAAGTTGGGAGGGCCCAGGAACAGAGTGCCTGCCCTCTTGATGGAGCTGTCTTAATGCACTGGGGCTTTTTTTGTTGTTTTTTTTTTTTTGAGACAACACAATTGGAATTTGCTTCCATAAAGAGGCTGACACCAGTTTCTTAAATCAACCAGTCTTGACAATTTTCTTTACTTGATCTTCAGTGGATCTTCTTGGCTGGAAGAGGAAAACGGGGCATGACACTCTTGCACCTTCTACTGGATAACAGCAGTAAAGAAGGAAAGAGAGAGGAAAAGCTGTACGATTCAGAAAATGCTTATTACAAACTTCTGCATATTTCCATCCTTAAGAGAGGATGTTTATTTAAGTACCTTCCCCACTGCCCCATTCTCTTTCAAAGACTTTCACTTTCACAAAGAAAGGGTCTTTCACTAGCCTCTCTGCCATCTTGGGTCCTGAGCAATAGCTTCAGAGCAGAGCAGAATTCTGCCCACTGGTGATAAGTTTTACACCACTCATGATGAGATGACAACGTATCACTCCAAGCACGCAATTAAAGCAACACATACAGCGTGAAAGAGTTCATTCACTGAAAACAATCTGAGGGAATGTGATTTGTAACATGACCAGAAATACAGCAAACAAGAACAAAAATTATATTTAATACACACACACAAAAATCAGAACTACTCTGGACACAAGATAATGCAAACTAACCTTGCCAGAAATGAGCTGTAAAATACCTTCATTTTCTCATACAGTGAAACCCTGATAAAATCACAACTGTTAAGGTCATACAGTATATCAGGTGGAATCACAGTCTTTAGAACTCCATTATTAATGCACACAACCTCACAATCAAAGAGGATAAGAGCACAGTTCCCAGATGCCAATGATTTGATCCTATCTTATTTGGCTGTTTACATTTAAATAATGTGGCCGTATAAATTTAAATAATAAGAACCACCAACAGATGGAATGTAGTGAAAAAAATGTGCCTTCTACGAGACCCTGAACATATACTACATGGTGCTTTACAATTTATTTGAGCAGAGCTCATATTAAAAAAAAAAAGGGGGGGGGGGGGGGAGGAAAAAAAAAAAAGACTCATTTCTTCTGCCATTATGGAAATAAAAGGACTAGTGCTTTAGTTCGTTGCTAGCACTGCCAAAGAAACATGCAGTTCTCTAACCTCCAGTACAATGTACCCATAAGGTACCAAGCATCAAAGCATATTAAAAGATATTAACTGCATATTTGCTTATGAACAAGATAAAAAGCTGTAGGGCCTCCAGGTTCTCAAGCTGTGAGTGGAACAGCTTTGCAATTTGCCTGCAAAACTGCATTTTGATCTTAATGAATATAAAATGGCTGCCATTAAAAGTAAAACAGATTATTTCAGGTCTTTTAGGGCCCATAGCTCTTTGACGGTCTTGGAGGGGCACTATGATCTTTCATTAAAATCTCACAGCAGGACTCCCTCACCAGCAAATCAAGCCTTGCAGTCGAGGAGATTGGCTACATTTAAAAGTAATTTTCAGAAATCTACACAGATTTTCAATTTGGTAATGAAAGCCATAAGAGAATGCAGGCAGCATTTTGTTGAATATTGTTACTAATCCAGTGCTCACATTCGTTAGAAATTAAACTGCCCCGTAACTATCACGCTGATGGCAGCCTGCCATTTCAGCTCAGTTGTAAACTCTGTTTGTTAATGAGTAGCATGTGCTAATTGTTGTCAGCATCCCTGCCATACATCCCTTCCACAACAACATATTTTACCTGCTGAAAGGTGTTACTCTCTTGCACTGTCAGCATCCAGTTTAAGAGAAGAAACCTCAGAATAGTAGGAAAAAAGGTTCAGTTTCATTTGGAATAGGATGAAGTTAGAAGTATACATTCTCATATTGATATCCAGACCTTCCTAGCACCTCATTCTGTGTATGCTACTTCTAACATTAATACATTAAGGTAAGACAAAGAAAGATGATGTACACTTTAATGGTGCAGGGAACTACGGAGGTAAATTCTCTATATTGTAACATAAAGTAAGGGATGCAGCTCCCAGTAAAATGAAGCTGAAAGGTTGGAAAAGTTAGAGTGATCATATCTCATTATTGCAAACAATGTAAGGGGGGGTGGGGGGTGGATTAAAACAAAACCTGACCTGGAGCTATGATGAAGCCGGATTGGGACAAGGAAGATTGACTCGGAGTAAGTTGGTCTGAGCTGATGACTGTGCTGCCCTCAGGTGGAGGGTCTTGTCGGGAGGGGGAGGCCTCCACTTACAATGTAAACCCAGGAAAAATAAAAATAATAATAATAAAAATCCTCAAACTCAGCCTTAGTGGATGCAACAAACCAAAATATTCAGAAGTGTGAGCAAGAAGGGTTATAATACATGAATTCTCAAATAAACCAAATGTGAATTGAATTATGGCAGAAGAGAACAATTTTCATCTAGTGAATTGTAAATTGGGTTTGTTTCCAGTTCATATTTGAAATGCAAGGTTGATGCTTGGCTTTTCATCTTATTTTTTAGCTGGGGGGATTCTAACTGAAAATACTGACTTGAAATAACTAAAATCTTATTGAAGAGCTCTAACACACACACACACCCCCCCCGTGTGACTGACACATTCTCTGAAGCATATTTAGTATCATGGCATCAAAGTAGATTAGTTGTTCAACTGCCATAAGCAACAATACCATATATTGCTACATGTTTAAAATTATTCAAATCAGTTTTGTACACATACATAGGGTCTTTTAAAACTAACAATTTTTTTCACTATGTAGGAGCAATTTGAAAGAAGTGATACTACAGAGTATTCTGATTAACAGGAAGCAGTCTCCTGAACTTATTTTGTGTGCTCATTCATGATCAGAGCGCAAGGGCTTTCCTGGAGTATTTTTAAGGGGTGCAGCAAGTACCCACCAACATCCCTACAATATCAAGACACTTCTTCATTCCAGGGTAGTCAGCTAATTGGGGTTACGGCATCCCTCAGATTTCTCTAAAAGGACTCCAAAGCAGAAAATCAGCAACTTCAGTTTCAAAACATGCATGAATAATTAACCGCCACATCTAAGTGATTGTAAAGACAAAACATGAGGGATCAGCCTAATCTGCTGGAATCTGAAATGATAATTTTTTGCCAGTTTCTTGCTTTTTGGGGGGTCAGAAGCAGTTAGCTGGAACACCTTTACATGTAATTTTAGAGCTTTCTCAGCAGTTCTGGGTTTTACTATTTTAATTTTGAGAACAGTTATATTTTTCCAAGGCAGAAGACAGCAACAAAAATGTGCTGCAGGTTTGATTTCAGGGTTTGATCTCCTGTTTTTTTCACTTAGCTAAACACTGTGTTTTCTAATTCCTCCTGCCACATACCCCCATACTCACTGTGACAGCACTATCCTCATTATACACAATGTTTTACTATTATGTATACTGTGGGCTAAGTGATGTGACATTACCAACTCCACCTAATACATATCAGCCCATAGAGCAACATATAATCTCCTTTTTCTTCTGTAACCATTGCAGAAGCAGCAAGTGAACTTACAGAGTACCAGTTTTTTAAAGTTAAAGAGGACATCTCTAGCGATGCTGTGCTGAACTTGGCAGAAACACCCACTAGCTTTGGTCCCGTGCAGTCTGGGCTACTCACATGGGCAAGCTCAGCCTAGGTTATACCTAAACACTGATGTGCTTGAGCTCACACCAAGGGATGGTGAAAACCTTGTCTTTCCCCCTTGACGTACGCCGCAGCTCAACTGTAAAGCCACACTTGCTTAGGGACGGGTGCCCAAACTGTTCAGGATTCAGAGAAGATCATGTTTGAGTGCAGACAGGAAACAGTGCTCTCATCCGCCTCAAAAGGATTTGTATGAAGTTACACTTCAGCAGGTGGCTTTCCGTTCACTGGCTTTAAACTGGTAGCAGTGTAAATGTGGCAGTTTTGACTGTATGTGGTTCCAAAAGTACAACCCAGAAGCAGAATAAATATTGATGTGGTACCCTGCGATGAGGTGCCTGTATGAGGCCATCTGTATGCAGCTGAGAGTTCAAAGCAAGTCCAGGGCAGGCACATCGATTTCAGGCACATCTTCATCTGCAGTGCAGATGCACCCCAATACTGCTGCTAAATCCAGCCATGCAAAGTGGCTCTCAGAGCAAGCTCAACAGTGTCACACTGAGACTTAGTACAGTGGCGCTACTGCGCTATGAATTCACTGATTAGCTTGCTAATATTCCTCCAAATGGGGATGAGAAAAAGGGAACAGCTCTGCAAGGTGACAGTCCTTCAGGTTCCTGAGCCTGTGGATGAATTCAAACACAGAGTTCAGGACCAATATGTTTGGGAACTTTACACAGTTGGTTCTGGCATTGCCCGTTATTAGTCTTAAAAACAATGCTTCCAATGAAACTATTGATGAGAACAAAGGAACAGTCACATGAATAAAGGATAGCTTTTAGATTAAATGTTGTTTTGTGAGGTTTTTTTAAATAACAATTTCTATGATTAGAAAATAATTTTTTTCTCCTTCAAAATGTTCTTTTTTTTGAAAGCAAATGGACCTAACTACATTTTTGTGAATTTTGTTTTCTTGCACAAAAAATGTATACTAATTACTGTCACAGCCAGTAATCCATTTTGGGAGAACTAGAAGAAGGGACACACCTTAGACCTTTTTATATAAAGGCAAGTAAAAAGAAAGGGGTTTTTTTGCATGTATGTGTCACATTCTGAAATAATTTGGTTATCCAAAAATTATGTTTATCTTACCATTATAAAGGAACGGCATTCATTAGATTAATTTTCTAGTGTAACTTCCTAAGTACAAAAATTGTTAGTTTAAACATGGCCTACATTTTAAAAACATGACAAAAAAAGACTGCACAGTTCAGGGGTGTTCCATTCTATACCTATTCTCTAATCCCTCATGCAGGAGCTTTCCATTCACACATTTTGCATCCAGATGTTACTGCTAGTTGTGGAACTTGGTGAAATAGCTCAGGACTTTGAATGCCATTTCACATTCCTGAAGAAACAGGTCTTCCTGGAGAATTAGCTGTCCAAAGTACAGTAGCTGGCAAACACGGAGGAGGAGGAAAGAGGAGCAGGGTCAAAAGGAATGAGAAGCGGAGTGAAAAGTCACATAAACTTATAAATAAGAGTCTCACATGGAGAGAATTTGAACAAAACAGTAGGAGAACAGAGATAATACAGCTGGGGTGCAACATGGTATAATCAAACTCATATTTTATAAACACCAGATTTTGATTCCCTCTTCTTTTCTACACCCTTTATACAACACTCTCAATGAAGGTTTTCTAAACAGTCCCATCCAGAAGGAAAACAGCACAAATTAAAAAGTGAGCCAAGTGTCAGACATTCCAGAGGGATGCGGCACCTTTCCAACCTACATGTGCTGCCTATACAATTGCCTATGCCATCTCCCTTTGCATACTGAAGGGAGTAACCTAACATTATCACTTATTGCCTGAGCTGGTCTGCAAGTTTTTATTTGAGCATGGCCCCACTGAAGTTATTAAAAATCCAATATGACCAAATAAAACTCTTCAGATTCAATAATTCACTTGGATTCACGAGTTCAGATCTTGCTTGGTGAAGGTTTGCTAAACAAGCTCCAGCCAAAAGGAGTGCATGCAGGATGTAAACTTGATCCCGCTGAAGTATATGGCCAAAATCTGACTTCAATGGGGACAGAATTTTACCTTAGAACTTGCCAAAACAGAGATGGGGAAAATGTAGGGTCAAACATCATTGAGACAGAATATGCCTTGGAGCTGAAAAAGGCTACAAAATAAGCAATTTGTTCTTATCTCACCAAGAACGGCCCAAATCTGCCCAATATTTTTTATTCTATGGTTCAAAAAGGACAAGAAGTTCTACATTCACCATCTGATACATGTCTTGATATATAATGGTGGATATTTAAAGATAAACTGAAGAACTGTACTTAAATCTGTTAGACCGGTAAAATATCCTAAATAATTCTTTTCTGTTTGATCTCCTGCACTGAGTGGACCTCAAAACCAGCTGAGTCCATAGCTTCCAGAACAAGTCCCAGGTCCACAGTCTGTAACAGTGCTTATTACCATTCCAAAACCGCAATGAATCTTTCTGGATGTATTTCAAAATTGCTTTTTCTTCCTGCTACACAGTTGTCTGCAGACAGTCTAGCTTTTTTCCAAACTTATCTATTATTCACAAAAAGAATTATTTCTATAGAAGCTAATGCTTCTTTTCCCCAACTTTTTATGATCAAGGTGACTTATAAACAGCTGCAATAAAAATGGTTAGAGTTTTTTTTCTCCATACAAAGCATTCTCAATAATGTTTCAGAGAGAGCAGAGAGGCTAAAAGATACGTGACATTCATAGATTTCACCCCTGAAGCCACAAAACCCACACTAGCAATTTCTTCATTTGACCAAAATGAATGGTCATCACAAAAACAAATGTAAGTTTGGTATCACTGATTTGGCTGAGACAGCTTAGGGGCTTGAACTTAATAGACTTCCTCTGACAGATTAGGATCTTCTGGTATGTCTGCATCATCCTGTCACAGCAGATAGCCAAGTCCAAACCACAGGCATGGGACTGCCCTTGATCCATAACCTTAGAATACAAAATAACTGGCTAAAGAATGTAATAAGACTCCCAAGGAAATACCTTTGAAGACAGTCTTCATTTTACGCAGTGGTCCCCCCTGGCGTGGGGAGGGGGAGTGGGGTTGGTGGTGGTGTAAGACGACAATTAAGCATTAAGAACTGATTGATGCTTAAACAAAATGCCTAACAGTAAAAGCACATTTCTATATTCCAAAGGACCAGGCAAAGCCATCCCTAAGAAGGGATTAACTACTATCAGATGATATTACTACTGGATTAATGGTGTTTCGCATTCACTATATTTATATTAAAAAAAAAAAAAAAAAAGATCTCTTTTAAGGAGGATATAAGTGATTTGTATAAAACCTAAAAGTCAAAAAACTAGATTTTATTTTTACAGCAATGTGATGGATAGTATTCTCTCTATTTATACATCCTTAATTGAAGTAATTTTTCCCCCTTTGTCTGGAACCAGGCCTTGCATTTCAAGTCAATTGTTTTGAGAGTACGACAGCCCATGAAAATAGGAAAGCAATGTATGACTCCAGAACTGATGCTTTATATTCCAGCGGATATTTTAAGCTGTTCTTATTTTAGAGAATTGTTTTTGTAATAGATATACTAAAGGTGATCATTTTACTTTATTGCTAGTCATTGCTGACTGAAATATTTTGCCAGATGAAAGTAATTACTATGACTATATTACTTTTCTAACCTGTTCAGTGTATTGTATCTCAGATATTCATAGTGTGAAATTCTGGATCCTCATTTGCAAAAAAAAGTCACATTGTTCTTTGCTCTGCCCTGAATTATGTAAAGCCCATATAGATGTTATCCAGTTTCCTTCCCCACCTGTATATCTAATAACTATAAAAGGTTACAGGAAAACTCCAATCTTAATGTAGAATTGTGCAGATGACAAAGCCGAACAACATACTCAGATGTTCGTGCTACAAACGAGAAAAAAGAAACTGCTTCAACCAGAACCAAGTGACTCAGGTGAGTAATTTTTTTTTTAAAAGGATGCAAGGAACAACCATATTCTTATTCAACATTAGTTGCTACTAGCCAAAATTATACATTAGAGAAAATAATTTGTCGAGACATCCTCAGGATTATATCCCCTGGAGATGGAAAACAGGCCTGTGTTCCTCTCACAAATCCACGTCTGCTTAGAGCAGACTCTTTTTTTTTTCCCAATTCAAACCATAGTAATATATGAACAATAAACTCACTGTTATAAATATTTACCATAATATCCATCTTCTTGGTTCTGCTACCATAACCAGCAGCCATGCTACCATAAATCAGGGGAAGTATTCTGCAGGAGCTGCAAGCAGCTGTCATTGTATTTCTGGAAACAGCCAACCAAGAGGAGGCAGATGACACAAGAGAGACAGCAGAAATCATAGCAGACTCCACATTTCAATCTGCTACACTCCTTCTGCTCCACTTACAAGGTAAGTTGGCGTTCTGGTTTAAAGACAACCAGTGGATGCTGAGATATTGGTGGAGTAGCTAGCAATGTATCTGGCCCACTGAAAGACTTTTGGGTTTATGCTGCTGAAAGCATTTTGATATCTGGGAGAAACTAACTACACTTAAAGTGTGAGATGAACCACCTCTACTACCAAACTCATGGAAAAAAGTCATGCTTTCAGTCACACACTGAGCTAGCTTTTTCCTTTTTCTTTTTTTCCTCTTGCCGTGAATTACCGATGTTGACAAGTGGCATTTTTTTCTGAGCAGTGAAATTGTTATGCTGCACGAAGGGCAACATTTTCCTGCAAAAACTGCAAAGTCCATTTCAAAACTCACCATCTTTCCAAAAGAGAGTCTTACACGCTTGCCACCATCATGATCTGTGACATCTTCAGAAAATGGCACAGCAGCCCCATTCATTGACACTGGATGAGGGTATGAAGATTTTAACTTCCCAGCTGCTCTATAACCCACCAACCACTGTAAGCCCAAGTACAAGTGCTTCATGGTGGCTGCATAAATTTCAACCGCATTCAGTAACGCTCTACGTAAGGAACATAACAGTGATGGAATAAAGAAATGAGGTAGACAACAGACCGCTTAAAACTAAGATTAGGCACAGAGCTTTCTTTTACTTAAGCTGATACCTCTTTCTTTCCCGGGGCGGGGGGGCAGGCGGGCATAATAATAATCTTATCTTGGTTATCTGGAATGCCATGAACTAGGAATGTGGTTCAGAGGAACTAATCACAACTACCAAAAAGCAAAACCTCGGTCTGTCTTGTATTCTATGCTAGGCTCCATTCACACACGACAGGGCTAGAAACAGAGTAGTGGAGGACGTGTTCACCCACTTCGTTGTGGTATTTCACAACAGAGTTTCTGTAGTCATTCAGTGTCCAAATATCTATCTGTCTATCTACTGTAAATGTTTTAATCTCAATCCTTAGCAGGTAGGACTTTAAATAAGCTTTTCTTCCAAAATGTTTCCATCAGCATTACTTGTTATTAAAAAGAAAAAAAGAAAGCTAAAATAAGATTTCTTACAAACGGTAATTAAGCAGTATGATATAGTAATAAGTGGAATGAACAATAAGGAGTTGTACTAAAATATATGCTTTGTGCAGTAGAGGCCTGGTGTTTCAGGAGATTAACAATTACGATCACCAGTCCTCTTCTGTTTCTGTAATACTCCACACAATCTTTTTTAAATTACTTTATTAACCTTTCCTCCTAGCACAGAAGTGCCCGATTATAGATAATATTTCAAAATCATCTGAGGTGTAAGTGTGTTTGATTTGCTCAGTAATTATTTGTCTACTTTATTACATTGACCAAGCACACAAGCTCCTTGACCAGTTTTATTTCAAGTCCGGTTAAGAACAGGGTCGCATCATTTTGTGTGATCACTCCCTTTGGGCCCCAGAGTACCTGAAATTTCATATGGGAGCTGGTAACTTGGACACGACTCTCTCACACTTTAAACACACAGAAATCAGTCAGTGTGCTGTCATTTAAGGTTAAGGGGCCTGTTCATAAAGGAAAGGTTTAGTGCACATGCGAAAGAGGTTTGTTCATTGACTGCATTGCAGACTAAAGACATTCAAGCGCAGGCATGCAAATTTTCCTTTCTAAACCGAAAAGGGTGTAAAAACGCTATATATTTGTCAATGCATGCTCTTTCATGATAATTTATTCCCAACATTTCACACAACACATTATTTCAACTTGGATCTGAAGTATTAGCCCATTACCAGCTCCGCTACTATCTGCAGCTTCATGCTAAACATATGGTGATCACAGAAAAATATGCATTTCTTAAAACACAGGCCTGGAGAAAACAAGCAAGTATGAAAATAAAAAATGCAATGAAAAAGTTTTCCTGCTCTAACTTTGCAGCTTTGTAGGAAACGAAAGTAATATTTACATTTTTTTTAAAGATGAAAATGCAATGAGATGAAACGCGGTACACAGTTTATTCCTGAGGGCCACCACTAGGATAAAAGCATAAAGCCTGAGGACTTTGTTTACTGTCCACAATCAACAAATCCTGGAATCTCCATATGCAGCAGGTTTCTAAAGCTCTGTTTGTAATACTGTATATTGCTGGTCAGCTCAGTCACCCATAGAATTACAGTGTAGGGTATGGATGCCAGTATTTTAGACCCAAACCGAGCATAAAAAACACAAAGTAAAATTCAGTGTCAGCACAAAGTTGACAGCGAATGATTATAACAGCTTCGAAGCTTGAAAAAGAGTGTAAATAACTAGGATCCCCTGCGGGCTCACTCAGCCTGCATACATAACAACTGTGATGGACAGCCACTATGGTAAAGTATTAAAAAAAAAAAAAAAAAAGTCACTCTGCAAAGATGCAAAAATTTCTCCTGCAACGAGTCTTAACTGTCACCTTTCTGACTAAATCAGCTACTTTTATAGAGGAAAAAGTATCTATATTGTAAGGTGCACATTTTCAGTACAGGCTGCTACTTTAACAGGTAAACCATTAATCTATTTTTCAGTGCTAATAAGCCCCAAGAATTCTTATTTCTTTAAAACAAATGATTCAAAGCTCCATGCTACCAAGTCCTTTCTCTCAACCATCACCCAATTAACTACAATAAAGAGCCAACCCAGACCACCGAGCAGAAGAATTTCAAACAAGGCATGTATACGAACGTAAGAATGAAAATGCTCTTATCTACCAACACAAATATTAGTACGTTTTTTCCTTGGGAACTTTTTTATTCCTACATATATACATACACAAACACAATATGCACATGTAGTAATGGCTTTAAAGTGCTGGCAAACTGCAAGTGGGTAGATGCACTGGGTCCTCAGACTGTCAGACCTGTGACAGCACTGTGATTGTGTGGTCCCCTTCATAGTTCCTGGCTGTAAGATGGGAGCAAGGGAAATAGGAATTAACAGCAAATCTAGCATACGTCCACAAATTACTGCATTTTTTAAAATCAATTTGCAAGAAAACTACTTCACTAACTGTTTTCCATTATTTATTCTATGTAGGCTTTCAATTTGGGATTAAAAAAAAAAGTATTAGAACTTTCCTCTTTACCCATTTTGGTTATATTTATCTGAACTAAGTAGGTGTCTTGAAATACCAGCCTTTGGTCATTGGCCTGTTTGTTCTGAGAGGTTGATTTTAATTTAAGCTAAACATAAATATGACATAGCAGAGACATTTGTGATGATCAGGCAGTATCTACTGAGAAAAACAAAACAACTACATCTAGCAAAAAAACCAGAAAAACTCTCTCATGAGATAGTAAAAACCCCACGATTAAGTAAATTCACGGTGAGTTATGGAAAAACAGAACTTCTCAGCTTGCGAGATAATCTTCCTTCATTGAACGCAAAAAGAATCAAGTGTTCCACACTTTGTAGGTTGTGCTCATCAGTTTGGTGAATCAGACATGTATATCATGGGTTTAGAATTTTGTGGAGTGAAAGAGTCACTATTAGGTCTCTGAAAACCCCAAATATTTTCAAGGAAAACCCTCAGCAAAGGGCTTACTTTCACCCATAGCTATACAATCCTCAGGTTTTGCTGGTACTTTTTGATCTTTCTACTGCTGTTTATTCAGAAGCTTGCAATTTTTTTCCTCACTTGAAAGAACCGTGATATCCAAAGGCCATTTCTGAAAGCCAGCGCAGATGCAAGTATTTGTTTTAGGCCACTTTGTTTTCTTCGTGCTATAAAAATGTGTCACGTATTTGAGAAGTTCCTTTAAAAAAAATTAGAGTATATGAATGGTGGGAGAGGTTAATCTCGTACAAACTTTTGCAGTGTTATTCTAATCGAGGAAATACAACTCTTTACGTGACAGTTTACTTGGCTGAAATAGCTAATGAAGGTGGGGACCCAGTGCTCC
This sequence comes from Ibycter americanus, assembly GCA_035590275.1. Lineage (NCBI taxonomy): Eukaryota > Metazoa > Chordata > Aves > Falconiformes > Falconidae > Ibycter > Ibycter americanus. The sequence continues at coordinate 3,414,411 of JAVJGI010000035.1, read as the reverse complement.
GTGGGCTTTAAGTGTACGTTTCCTTTCAACTGATTGACAAGAGACTAGCTCAGCAGATCACCATCAGTACTTTTCTGCACCTCAGTTTACCTGCCTAAAAGTGGCAAAACAATTATTACCCTATTTAGCATAGCTTTTCAGTTCCTTTAGAAAGAAATCAGCTTTATAAGATTAAAGATATGGAAATTTTGCCCAATTTCACAATTTACATCTAATCTCGTAGAGTTGCTGTTCCAACCGAAAGCAGCTGATCGTTCCTTTTATATTTCATGTTCACACCACAATGCTAGCCTTAAGAAAGAGGGACAATAATGAAAATGCTTTTTCTTTGAAACCAGTCTTAAAAAATCCACTGACTACAGGCAAGTTATTCCTGACTTGGGCCAGAGGTCTTTGCAAAAATCTTAGAAAGGGTATTAAACAGTTGTATTCATAGCCAAATAATAACTCTAAAAAGTTAAATTCATAGCTGTGTTTTAATGTTTCTCCCTAGGAGTGACCAACAGAGCAGCAAGGAAAGCAGTACTTGTTAGCCATGCTAAGTGAAGCCGGATTTGTAATCACACAGAAATAAAAGGCAGACCAGTAGATACAGGAGATACTATTCCATACCAGAATTAGCATAACCCAGCACATCAGAATATTAAAATTTAACAAGGATTTCAAATCATCCCTGTATCATCAGCAGAGAGTCATGTCACAGTTTTTTTATTGGTTCAGCAGGATAAGTATAATTGTATCAATATTTTAACGCTTGATGCATATTGTCTGTGATAAATTGCTTGCATAAATAAAAAGCACCAATATTCAATTGCCAATGAAATAATCACACATTCTAGATCTTTATTATATCATGCATTATTTAATTACAATAATCAGAATCCTTTTGAAGGTAAAACAAGATTAAAAAGGTTTTGTTTTATTGGATCTATATATTTGATTTACACATTATATGTTAGCTTTACATTAAGAATTTATAAGGCATCAATTCAAATGGTGATATTACAAGAGTTTATTCCGTTTGTAATTAGTACAGTACTCTTAAAGTACTCTGGCTACGAGAGATAATATTTCAGTATTTTAATGAGCTTTTTAAGTATAATTGATGTAACAATCGTTGAATTACACATTTCTACCTGAAGAATAATGAAGGAAACATTTTAATGAAAAATGTAATCATTATTAGCAAATGATCTACTAAACTGCCATTTACTGACATTTAAAAGCTTAACAGCAGAAAACTGTATTTTTGTACATCTGCATCACTACAGATGATTATCATTTCAGTTGCTCAGACTTTCTGGTGTAACTTTCTCTGTTAGGTTTTTGTTGTTAAATTTAAGAAAAGCTTTCTTTAAATTGTCAGCTTTCTCTGGAAACTATGGGGCTTGACATGTATACAGATAATTTAAATAAATTAGCCCCTTTTCAGCCTTCAGCATTTTTTCAGTATAAAAGGTCTCATTCTTGGAGTATTCATGCTTGCATCAGCTTGATTTTGATGAATGCCCTGTAACCTCCCTGATAACACCTTAGACATGGCAATCCTACCACAGTGTTGACAGCAATGTGTGAAGCTACCACATATTTTTTGTTTAAAAACCAAGAAAACAAAAAAAAACCCAAAAGACCAAAGCCAAAAAAACCCAGAAAAACTCAGCCCCAAAAAACAACCTTGAATTTTGGGACAGTCGTTGCATACGTGCAATGAGAAACAGTACACCACCTACCTCTTCTCCTTGCTCACTTCTCCACAGGCACTCACCCACTCAGAGTAGTATTTTTCACACAGTTAACACATTCTTTTCCACAGAATCTGCTCCATGTTACCATATCTACTGCTACCTCAACGCACACAGAGAACCTCTCCTTTCCAGTGCATTGACTGTCTTGGCTCAACTTCACTCACTGCCGAACAGCAATGTCTTACGCTCACAACACACTCCTCCCAGCCTTGCAAAAGCTTGTACTTTGGGTCATGATATGCTCCTGCAAAAGGAGCAGAAGACTGTTCCATGGATTGAAACAGTCTCTACAGAGTAGACAGTAGAGGTGGATCGCAGCAACGCCCCGCTCCTATACAGGGAGCCATCTGGACATCACAGATGCGATGTGAAACAACAGCAACTGAGGCAACAAACATTTATCAACCTCTAGGCCCACCTGATGTAGGACGAATGGAGATCCATAAACAGATAAGGCACATTCTGCTCTACAATAGTGCTGTGCCATAATATTACACAACAGAAATTCACATTGTTTTGAATTTGTTAGCTCCTTATTTAACCCAGTATGATTTATATAGTTGTGTGCAATCAGTCAACTTTTTGCAGTTTGAGTGGAGGGAGGAGAATTTTACTAAATTTAACAACAGTCTGTAAAAAAAAGAAAAGGGTAACAAATCACAGTGATACACAGGCATAAAACAAGCAGCATACACAACATGATCTTAGAGATACTACTCAACTTGCACAGAGCTAAGTAGGGGTGGACCCACCCTGCACTTAGGTTGAGATGTTTCTAAACCCAAAGCAACAGAAAGTTCCTTGCTTGTAAACAGACGGTGTTATTATTTTTGAGCAATATTGTTCCATCACTGCAGCATAGTACTAGACAGCACTAGTCCACCATAGAGAGGGTAGATTGGGGGTGGGGGTGGGAGGGTGACAGAACTGGGGTTCCACTGTTCTTTTTAAGTGGTGACTCAGTCTCTGAATAAAGATTGGGAAAGCAATATGCATAAAAACAAATTCGTAAAGCGTTATTAGTATGAGGTTTCTCTCTCATGACTGCAGTTTCCACAGCCATCCACTAAGAAAAATTTCCATTTGTTCTGTGTGGGTCCCAAAAATTTCCTCTTCCCTAACCTTTACGGGGGGAAGAGTCTAGAAAAGGGGCAAAAGAGAGGCTCGATATAAAGATAACTTTTCTTTTACTGATAATGTTCTTTGCTAGCAGTGCTAGAGAGGTTTGAGAAAATCTGCAGTCTAATCCAAACAAACATACCCACCCCAAAAAAAACCCACAGAGCTAGAAAAAAAGATTAAATTAGTCTCCTCACCAGGAAGATCTCCTCTGCAGATAGACAATTAGTTCCTATTCATAACACCACAGAATGTAATTCAGACTCATCAAGCTACTTATCTCTGGTATCTGGTCTGCATCATTATCACATTTGACAAGATTAGAAGAAAGACTTCCTTGAATGAGTAGTAATAGACTAGGAGTCCTTTTGCTCCTTTAGGACGAGGAGGATTAAAAGGGATGGTTGGGAAGGTATGAGCTCCCAAAAGGATGCTCTTCACCAGCCGTGCCCGCCTATGTCAGGGCAGCTTTGCTTTCATACACAAAAAAGGAGGAGGACTTGCAGCTCTTTGCTGCAGGTCACATTCTGTTCCAGATCAAAATCCTGGAAGCTCCAACAAAGCTTCCTGACAAAATTGCTCAGCTCTGCTTTTGCTTGCCTACTACCTCACTGTCCCAAAAAGATGGCAGTCTCACTTGCATAAAACGTCTTTCTTCTCAGAGCCAAAAAACCGATAGAGGACTCAAGGAAAAATTAGAAGTAATTCATTCCCTGGGAATTCATGCTATAGTCTTAATTCATGACTGGTTTAGAGAAGACAGCCCTTTCCTCTTTAACGCCAAAAAAAATCTGCAAAGGTGACAGCCACAAACTGATTAGCAGCAGTCTTGCAAGGAGCTACGAGGACCTTACGGAATCTGCATTATATCTCCAATCCCTGTGCATCAAGCACAATGAAAAACAGCCTCTGCTCTCCCCTTGCTCAGGAAGAATGTTTCTGTACATCTTCACTTGGAGACAAAGCCTTTTAAGATTCCCCAGCATGGCTCTAGCTGAGTCTTCTGAGAACTGTAAGCTTTCCAGGACAAAATTCACTCGTATTATCATTAAGCAAGGACTGGAGACACCTTCATACATGGAGTTATTGCACAAAAAGCCTTTATAAAAAGTAAAACATGACTAGAAATTATATCCTCTCTCTATATATATCTCCAGACTCATAAATAAGACACATTCTGAAAATCAGGTGCACTGCTTAGCTGTTGTGATGATTTAAGTGAGCTACCAGGGAATATCAGCAAAAGTGACACAGAAACCAGAAGTGGACAAAGGTGAGTAATAAAACCAAGAAAAAACCTTGAGCCAAAAATATATCAAAACTGGCTCAGCTGATGTGTTTTCCATTGCTTAGAGATGTAGTGCCATTCTCTTCTGGTTAATTCCAATTCAGCATTTCTTTGATATACGTTTTATAATTTTCAGCCTAATTATAATGAAAATAATTTTTCAATGAAATTTTGTAATAAAAACGTTTCCTTATTTCTCATTACCTAAGAACATGATCTTGCACAGCTACTGAGCATGCCTACAATGTGTATAGTGTATCTTCTCTTTCTTAGCATTTAATCTCTTCATAGTCTACAGATGTCAAGAGGTTCAGATTAAGCTTGTTAAAGATCTGCTTCACTCTAACTCACTGATGATTATTTATTTAGCAGTTTTATGTAACCCTGTCATTGATAAGCACTCTATTAATTTGCCGAGGGACAAATCAACACTAGTTATTTTTCTACTGGCTATTAGATTCAGTGCTGCTGTTTGTTACAAACCACTTGCCAGTTAATTATAAATTATGGGTCCTCTTTGCCTATATTAATTGATATCTCCTCTGCCTTTGTAATACTAGACAAATAAATTGAAGGCAAGATTTATTAAGCAGCTCATGTCTTCCGTCTCTTGATTAGCATTCTTTACTTTTTAAACATTTATACTTGTTTATACAGATTTGATGCCAGAACAGTACATTAGAGAACTGATCCTTGGGGTGTTTTTGGGGAGACAGGAAGACTTATTTAATAGCTTCCCACAAATTAGGTTGAAATGACACACGGTTTAAGTTAAGCAATTTTTAAATGCTCCTTTTGATTTAATAAAGTCTTAGGTTACAGTATCTTTCTGTATAGATACAGCACACATATTTTACAGAAATTGTGTATGTGCTTAGCTGCATTCAGTAGGCACCATGCATATACTGCTGCATTCTGTACACACAGTGTTTGCATGTCTAAACAGCGGTGCTTGAGTGTGAGAATATGTACACATATGCAACATGTACAGAAAAAGAAGCATGTGGATATGCATACACACACAGATCTACCTGAGGTATGAGATGGATATATGTAGAGGAGAGAGATTCTGTCAGCTATTTTCATGCGGAAAGAAAGGATTTTCTGAATAGAGTTTCATTTTCAAAACCTGAAGATGTAATGAGTGGCTTCAGAACAATGGATTGTGGCCATTTTTAATTTTCATGAGTGTGAATTGTATAAAGTAATTGTACATTGTCCTCCATTTATATATGACCACCAGCTGCAGGGAACGCACCCTTTCAGAGAGATGCTCACACTCCTCAAAGAAGCAACAGTCAAAATTTATGCCATGTACTTTTGAAAAGAAACTTATTTCTTTTGCTCCGTTACCAGTGCCAAGCGTAGACGTATAATATAAAATTCAGCTCTGGAGTAAGTTCTTTGGTTTCAAAGGAATTCCTAACAATTACACCACCGCTGAAATTGGCCCACAGGAACAAAACGCTATGCCATTCCAGTGAGTTCAAATTTTGTAGCATCTTCTTTCCACTCTCCAACCTTTAAAGTCCACTCTTCTATGTAATAAGGATGTGACACATGCAAGTGTTCATCAGGGTTATAAAAGGTTTTACCCTCCTGCCACTTGACAGGTGTCAGGAACCATTGATCGCAGAGATTACAGTTACATTCCAAACCTAATTACGGACAGTTTTTTAATGCAATTAATAGCTTCATCTGCAGCACTCTAAGTGTTTTACTATATACTAAGTTAGATAAATTCAAAGAATGCACATTTGTGACCCTGTGGATGAATGCGTTGCTGTATTGACTGTTCACAAGCAATATCTCTCTCATTAATTAACTCTTATAATGCACTGATTAGCATGTGTGTATGGCTGTGTATGTTTTCTACCAGGCAGAACATCCGCATCACCCTCTGGAGGCTGGCTCACAAAGAATAACAGTCATAGTACTACCATAGCTCTCCTAATTCATAGTATATTCTGCATAGCTGCATAATCACTGTCCTTTCATAGTCAAAATACCCAGAAATATGTACCCACAACCAACTGGCAGCTCAAGTGCCTTTTCAAGTAAATGTGTGAAAATTACCTGACGTGACTTACTGAAAACAAGTAGCAAAATGTAAATTAAGCATGGACATTCTTGCAAGCATATAAGAAGAACTTGGGGTTTATGTCATGGAAAAAGCAATGATCACCTATCAGTAAGATTGTGTATTTAAGTTTGAAGGCTATTTAATTTCTATTTTCTTAAGCATCTTTGTCTCCATAGACATTTCCAGTGCAACTCAGATTAGAAGAGTCAGAGAAACTTTGCTTAAGAAATAAACGTTAAAGTTGTTAATGCTATTTGGCTACTTCACCAAAGCCATTATTCAGATTTCACTCATTAATAAGGTCTGAAAACAATTTTGAAACCTGTGGACAGACAGCACAATGGAAACGGAAATATAATTAGTAGTACTGTTTACAAAATAGATACACATATCTTAACAACAAAGCACTATATTTGTAAAAATAATAACTTTAGAACTTTTTGAACAGGATTATGTTGAAGAACCAAGTATGGCAGAACAATGTCAGAGCCACCCAAAACCACAAAGTCCACACAAAAACGTCAAAGCAAATACCACTGCAGTGTGATCATGCTGATGTAAAGTCAGATTGCAGGAATGAGCTCTCACTTAAACAGGCTGCAACTGGAGCCAAGCTGCTAGGGACATGGTCAACACAAGACTTTAAGAGCAATGAGTATAGTTGGGGAAAGTAGACAAACTGGGTGTACAAACTGCCTCTTGGGTCTTAAGCAGAAGCAGCAGACATCAGAGATGAAAACCGATTGAGAACAACTGTGGTCAGAGTTTAATTGGATACAGACCAGTTAGGCTATTTTTCAAAGAAAAGGCAGCTGGTACCCATGAGGTCAGAAAGAGGAAGAGCAATGATAAAGTATTTATCTTTGGGGGGAGAGAGAGACACGCAGTCTATGGTCTGTGCAACATGGAGAGGTTACTGGGGAAGGGGTTGGGGTAAGGGTATGATGTTCTGCAAAAACAGCATCTCCATTATGGCTCTTTGTGTTCAGCTTTGTGCACGAGGTCACTGCACAGCAACGGGCCCTTCTCCACCCTGCAAGCAAGCGAATCTGCAATCTACACCCAGATCCTCTAAGTGGCAACTCAGTGTTGCATCAGACATCCACAGTGATGTCAGTGGATCCAAGGTAAGGAATGAGTAAACCATTTCAAATAAAATAGGAAATGACCTGAACTGTTGCTGTAAACCAATTTTTTCCCCAGATTCATAGAAGTTTGAACAGCTTTCTTGTTCTATTTTCCATTTTCTTTCAGAAGAAACGTAAAATTGAGGCCTTGACCACTCAAGGTCATTAAAAATCCCATTAACCTTTTCACAAGGTAGGGCTTAAGTAGGGTTAATTAAGCAATATTGCTTCACAAGGGTCTGAAGAGGCATTCTTCTTTCTAGTTTCAATATATATGCCAGTAGGTTTGCATGCTTCTCACAGGTTTTGTTTTAAATTTTGGGTCATGTCCCTCCCAAAAGAAAAAAAAAAAACACACCAACAAATAGCCAAAACAACAAAACAGCAGAAAACCATGCAATACCCCATATTCACACAGTTGTAAGATACACCCTGAAATGCGTGGGGTTCCACAAGGAAGAAAATGATAGCCATGCTCTTTTCAGTGAGACTCAATGGCCAACAGAATGGTTTATACAGCATACAAAATGTTTTGAAAAAAATATTTATACACTACAGAAATACTCTCATCACTATAATGAATTAAAGAAAATACTGAGTCATTTTCCGCAAACCATAAATAATCATTTACATTTATTCATTGCTGGGTGCTGTAAGCATTCTCAGAAAAAGAACTCAAAGTAAAGATAAATCAGTCATAAAAAGTGAGAGAAATATGATAAACTACATATTAGGCCAGAGAAAAATCTGCCATACAGAGCTCGGAAACTGTCACCGTACAAGAGGAATCTGTGACTTCCATCTGTAACTGCCTTCAATCATCTTCCTCCCAATACCCTTCATCAGAACTCCCCATACACATCATTACTCTAGAATTATCAACATATATAGATAATAACCAGCAAGAATCACATTTGCAAGGTTCTTCTTTTTAAATACAAGGCGAATATAACTCAGAACACTGCAAAACTAAACTTTCTTTTTCATAGGAATCCAAAACTGTTTGCAGGCAGAAATTGTAGCAGGGGGATAACGTGCTACTGAATCACATAATGAAGCCAAGTACTGTTTGGGTATAAATTCTTATGTGTTGGTAAGTCATGGCAAAGCCACCTAAAAGCATGCAGAGAAATAAACTTTTCAGCCTGTTTTGTTCTAGAACTTAATTATGTAATTAATTAAGTCAGACAGTAGCAAATTCAAAACAGATTTTTTTTTTTTTTTTTTTTTTTTTTTTTTACAGTGAAAAAATAGACTACTGGACTTCCTGCCGCAAGATATCCCTGCTAACAACTTAGCTAAATTAAAAACATTAGACATTTATGTGGCTAGCAAGCACGTATAAAAAAGCAAAATAGACAAATAATGCTAAAATAAACCACATTTTATCAGGCACAGATTTATTAGAGAGGTGAAGGGAACTGCATCTCCCACAGCAATAGCAACACTGAGTGGCGTGTGCACTTACACCCCACAGAAGGATTTTTAGAAGCTGTAAGTTTGGCACAGGAACTTTCTTTTCCTGAAAGACAGGAATTATGTGTTTGGGATTAAACACAACTAGAGAATGACAACCACTGCTTCCAGCCCAGTTTTGGGTGATCTGAGGAAAGCCTCTCTGTATTTCTTTCTCTCACTAAACCCTTTAAATACCCACCTACCAGCACTACGTTTCATGGCAAACTGAGCTGCTGCCTGTCAGTAGGATGGTTTGTGAATGGCATGAATGTTTCCTGACAAGGGGAACTGAACATTTCACACTATCTGGTTTGGTTTGTGACTCTGTAAAAATGTAGTCAAAGATAGTATACAAATTAAAATCTATTTATCTGAATGACTGAACATGAAATTAAAATATAATAATGTAAGTCTTGACTTTATCCTAGCTTGGATGAAAACTAGTTGATCTTAATGACAGACCCAAGTCCACAATGGGAGTTTCAAAGCTGGATCTATTCTGATTTTCCTTGTTCATCTACAACTGAAATAATAATAGTACATAAAAACTATGAAAAATCAACATCCTTAAATCTTCCAGGTTAGTTGTGGACATACAGGGGGGTCAGGCATTGTACACGTACAAATGGTACTTGAAGCCTTACTAAACATTGTGAGAGAAAACTTCGTCCATTAGTTCACCAGGAATCCAACTTCTCCTCCTCCAGAATCTTTACAGACATAACTCAACACCTTATACCAACTGCATCATGTACTGCACAGAAAAATATCTCCATGCTGTGCATGAAGAATTCAGACGGAGAGGTGACTTGTCCAGAGCCACAGACAAATTCGACATTACATGCAGAATTAGAACACAGATAGTTTTAGCTCAAACCTATGTTTGAGATCACACTTCACTATAAAATATTACCTGCCAGGACCCTTATTTATTGAAAGGGAAGTATATATTTTCTGCTGGAGTGGGAAATACTTCTCTTTTTTCAGCTGTTAATATTCATTTTATGAGTTCTGTGTCTGAAGATCATTATTAATGTCTTCTTTGGATTTCATTAACAGTACAAAAAAAACCCCAGAAGACAGTTTTGATGCAAAGCTTACTTTAAGTGGGTAAATTCCCTGTTTTTTCTCTTTCTTTTTTTTTAAGCCAGAAAAGGTGGATAAAAGACCTATAAAATAAATGCTGAGTGAATAGGACTCTCGAGCTATAGAACTTGTGCTGTGAAAATTCTACTTTGTCTGGCAAACACTATTAAACAGAAATCTATGAACAGCATTTTTTTTCATTTCATACAGGGGGAAAAAAAGAAATCAGATCTGACCCAGTGACTTCGATGACAATGGTAAGAGTCCTACTTTGTACAATGAGTTATAAAGACAGAATTTTTACTCTTGGGTGGGCATTTTAACATTCCTAGCAACAGAGCTTCACTACTAGACTTGCTGAGATCACTTACTAGAGCTCGGGTTGTTGGCACCAGTGACTCTGGTATGTCAGAGTAACCCTGACAAGCCTTCCTGGTTGGGTGGGGTTTTTTTCAGATTAGTTTCTAAATTACACAATACAATTAAGAAAGTGTTGTCAAAGTGCAGATCACCATCACTGTAATATCTCTGATTTTGGATGCTTTCTGGAATCTGAGTTTTAGGTACGCAAACTTCATACTTTTACGATAACTTGGGTCATTTCCAATTGGAATTCAAAACCAGGTGTCAGTGGTGAAGTGCCTCGAGGCTATCAAAATAACTGACTGTGTCACCTTGTCCTCCTAATGATCCTTATATATTTAACATAAACATCATAAAAGTAAGTGCTTATTCAAGCAGGACCACTACATATGTTTACCTGGCCTTGTTTTTCTAACTTGCACTGACTATAAAAAATAACTGGGAAGAGAAAAAAATACGTTAACTGCTACAAGGGAGCATCAGACTATGGATTTGTAAGTCTGATGCTTGCTGATGTATCAAATAAACCCCAGAAGCTACTCTTGTGGGGGGTCATAATGGCACATGCAACCTATTTTGAGACCATTTCTTTTCTTACAGTGCTGTGTGCTTCTCATTATAATGATAATACCCAGCATTTATATGGCTATTTACATCTTTTAAGAGCTGTACCAACAACTAATTAATCCTCACAACACCCTGTAGGGTAGGTAAGTATTATTATCCCCATTTTATAAATGGAGAAATTGAGACAGAGGGGTAAAAGTGACTTGCTGGAAGGCACTCAGCAAGTTATAGGCAAAACTCAAATGAAAACACAGAGGGCTCCTGGCTCCCAGGCCCATGCTCTGGCCGCTCAGCCAGACCCTGTTGCCTCTGACAAGAGCTAGTGCCCGATTTCAGAGTCACTGTTTACATCCAAGCTTGTCAAAAAAACCCCTGTGCTATCCAGCATGCATTGCTTCCATTATGCGCTCAAGACATTTCCATCATGACAATGCCAAGCAGTGGAACAGCTTGCCCAGAGAGGTTGGGCAGGCTCTATCCTTGAAGCTTCTCAAGGTCTGACCTGACAAAACCATGAGCAACCCAGTCTGATCTAATACATGATCTTGCTTTAGACGGGACATTGCATTAACGACCTGGTCTGAGGTCCCTCGCAGCCTGCATTATCCTGTTTTATGAAGCAGATGTGATCTGTGATGGTTACAAGTTTTCCATCATTTCACACTGTCAACCTGGCTTTTCCCATCTGGGTTCTTCCTTCAGGTGTTTGACCTACACCTGCACTTTGGCAGGCATACCTATACACAGCACTAGGTCTGTAGCAACCTAAAGAAATAAATATAACGGCATCACATGCCATTTAGCTGTGAACTAAAAAACATCATTTCTGTAAATCTAAATTTAAATCTATCCAAATCTAAAATCATTACCAAGTATGATCTTTTCCATGAGAGGAGACAATGTCCAGATTTTCTTCCGGCTGTGTTTCCTAGCAAAGTCTGACCAAGAACCCAGAAAAACTGAAAATAAAATCTTGAGGGTTAGTGTTAGGATTGCAAAGAGACAGGCTAAGGCTGCACGGTGTTGTCACTTAGATGCAGCAGTACATACTCTGTACTACAGGACAGAAAGAAGTTCTGTCCCTGCACAGCCCCATCTTCACCAACAGCGCTGTATTCAGGTCCAAATAAGAAACTGGCAATAGCAATATAAATTCTTTTGAAATGATTCTCTGCTTAATGACCCTCCTTGTTGCAGTGTCACCGGTAAGATCAAAGCTGATAGCCCAGATCCTCAGAGGTACCCAATCTCCTCCAGCTGGTTATTTAGGGGAGCTCAAGTTCCTTTTAGGGAAAAAAAGTAACAAAGTTTTTTAAAAGTGCTGGGTATCCTGCAGTTCCTGCTAAAATGAAACTGAGCTGTTTAGGAACTTTTGTTATTTCATTTTGATGCCTAATAGGAATTGTTGGATGCAAAATTGTTTTAGGAATTGAGCCTTAAACATCCTTATTAACTCCCTTGCACTCCTAGAAAAGATTGTTTCTATCCTTCTGCATATACTTCAGCAAACAGAAGAAATTACAATACTCTGACTACTTGAAAGTAAAATTAGCAGCCACACTGTCAAGTAGGAGCCAAAAGATGAGGCTACACTAGAAGCAGAAAATGCCAAAAAGCAAGTGTATGCTTTTATACCCATACTATGCAGGTTAAAAGCCTGGTTCCCTGTTGCCTTATTCTGTTCACAGCCACTTATGTCAAGAAAGAACTGTTTTAAAATACAAAGTTGATAGTATGGTTACCTTTCACCTGTGCCTGTAATCCCTCAAGGAGAAAGCAGTCAATATGAGGCTGTAAATTGTACCTGATATTACAGCTGTTTTATTCTAAGATCTGATCCATATACCTACCTAGAGTCAAACAGGGTATTTTGTACTGAACTATATTTCCCAAAGAGCAAGGAGACCCCAACAAAATCCAAGAGGAGCACCTCAGAGACACGCATTTGTGTGAAAACTTTTTTCTCCTACTTTTCTTTCTCTGTGCTTTTTCAGGGGTGAAGCCAAAGGCCAACCTGTATTTAATGTTCTTGGAAGTCATGATTAGAAATGTCTACAAATCAAATTGTATTTAGGCAACTAGGGCTGCCTGCTAGACACTTGTTGAAAACAGTGCATTCCTGCACTCCGTGCGAGGGTCACTGTTCAACTGACGCGCTGAGAACTCCTCCGCCAGTCTGGCTCCTGAACATCCCACTGTGGTGCTTTACCACATGGCTAACGACGACAAGAAAATGGGTAGACATATAGAAGTGGTAAAGTTAGCACAGGAGCAGAGTTTCTCAGGTTTGTAAGACAACGCAGCATTGTAACGTCAATAGCCTTTTAAAACGCTAACTATATACAGAGAGAGAGAGAGAGAGAGATGCACACACACATATAGCTCTTACACACATCAGCGTCTATGGGGTTCACATTTGTGATTACAGACAGCAATGCAGACAAAGCTACTATGGTTAAACCCTTTGTGAGAGTTATTAAGCTGTTGACAATATGAGAATCAGATGAATTTACCACTGGTTCAGTAATTGTCTTTCATATATGAGCAACCCCCTACATACAACTTTTATGATTCATCATATTTATTTTTTGTTTCCTCAAGCAACATCTTTTATTAGTTGCACACTCACTACCAGAAATTTAATTTCTGCAAGAGAACAACAAAGCAGTTGATTATTATTATTGAGAATCTGGTACAACACAGAGTGAAATAAAATCTATAAGGCATTAAAATGACAGATTAGGCAAGAGCTGTATTCATTTACAAGTGTTAGAACATCATGTTAATGCCTCACAAGCACAACATAAAATGAAAATCAACTCTTTCATGCTGCTTTACTAATACTGCAAAGCTCCACGGAGCACAAATAGTAGTCCCTGTTAAAGAGGCACTGTCCTTTTGTAGTTATTACATGCAGCAGGTTTACCATTAACACTTGATGGAAAACTCTCTTCCGGTACATACTAGCCATAAATTTACATTTTTAACACTTATGGATTTAAAGATGATTATTACCGATCTCTGATAGACCAAGTGCATTAAGTATATGACTGTCCCTTAGTGAAATGTTAGAATTTGTGCACAAAATCTCTTTGGTTAGAAGTGTTCATTTGGAAAGGATTATATTAAAAACTTTGCTTTTCACAATCACTGCAAGGCTACCATATCCAGATTTACATTCATATTAAATTTTACTGCAGCTTTATTTACCATCAAAATCTCTGAACATAAAGTGACAGGACATGCAAATAGGAAGACTTGAAATATTCACTTCACTCACACCAATCCAATCACTACTGTACGTATTTGATGCTATTTGTATTCTTTTGATCATATTCTATGTTATTAATGTCAAGATTTTCTTGGACATATCACCATTCTTTCCCCATTCTTTTTGCTTAAACTCATACCTCATCATAGCTGAAAAGTAGGAAAGTGATACACTGCTTTGGAATATGATGTTATTTGTTCAAATTGCTGTATGTCTTGAGGGGAAGAAATCAGTGGATTCTGTTTAGTAACAACAATCATATATACAAGTTGTTCTAATTTCTTCCTCAATACATTCTTAATGATTAAACACCTTGCAAACATTTTGAGGGACATTTATACTAAAAGGATACCTGTCACTCCTATAGACAGTGGGGCTATATCAGTACAAAATTCAACATAGTATGAAAAAAAATTTTAATGGGCTGGATAAATGTTTTCAAGTTTATAGCCCATGCTGAATGCCATGTGGCTGTGACTACCTTGCTGTGGTCCTCCAAAGCTGCCACAAGTATGTCCTGCCTACGTGTAGCCATAACTTCTAAATGAAGACATCTTTTGACCAGGTGAAGAGGAGCACAGGACTCACCTCAGTCCTAGCAAGGAACAGAAGATAAACATCACGCTGTCATGGGCAAGAAGAGAAAGTGAGGGTTCTGCCATCCGAGAAGCAGTATTAGGAAGGAGGAACAGTCACAACATTTTTTTCTCCACAAGGCCTGGGTAGGTATCTAGCTGCCATCTGTTATTCCATCACTTACTTCGAGTTCCAGCCACAAAGGGAATATAGCATAAGGAACAATAAGCACATATAACAACATGCTCGTAAATATTTAAATTATGCACCTAAACTCATCTGAACTGTAAATAGTTCAAATGCTGAAGCACAGCTGTAAGAAAATCAATGACACACGCTCTACTTCATTAAGTGTTAATACTTTTTGTGTAACATCCCTTGGATGTACAAAGTGCAAACTTTCTGATCTGACAAACTCACTAATTTCTAAGAAAGCCAGAAGCGCTATGATGCTGGATAAATCTGTAAGTTACCTAAATCATGGAGGGTTGATCTTTACCCCATTTATGATATACCATCCTTTGATAAGATTATAACTAATAAAAAAGAACAGGAAACAGCACAGTTTAGGATCCTAATTTAGTAACAGCAATAATACCGATACATTTTTTTGTTTAAACTACAAGACAACAAATCTCTCTAGTTCCAGTTTTAGCAAGTGAAAGCTAATTTCATACCTACATTTGTCATAAAGTTGTACCTTTGACCAAAAGCAAACACACTGCTTCACAACATAGAGGCTTGAGCACAGCAGTAAAGCACAGGCATCGTACAGTCCCTACCCACGCCAGTGTCAGGCAGGCTAAAAACCTGCAGAGCCGTGCCTGAGATTTTATTTGGCACACTGTTAGGAAATAAGTACAACAAAGTAGCTCATGCTCTAAAAGCGCTATTGAGGTTCCCTAACACCAGGTGTTCTCATAAACACTAGGGCTGGGGGGGGAAGATCCCTTAAATAAGACATAAAGATATACTTGGAAAGCTGCCAGGAGAAAAGTTGGTATTCGGAAGGCACAACCAACGGTGGATATATACTTAAATATTTATCCACAAAACAGTGAATGACATGATATAAAATCCCCAAAAGCATCAAGAAATAATGAACAGTGCTTTCCCCAAAGGCATAGCTGCATGTTGTGACGGGATTTCCCCTCTCTTTCTTTGCAACTTTAAAACATCCTGTCCACTTCTCCCTTGAAGGATGAATGACAGCTGGGTGAGAATTCTGTGCAGGAACACTAACCTGCTTGTGTACTGCAGTAATACCGTCACCATACCAAACTGTCTTTTCCATAAAACTGAAAAATTATGTCCTCCAGCAAAAAAAGCTCCTCTTCTGCCTATGTTGTTTCCCTTCCAACTCATTCAGTTTTTAAATCAGTATAAAACTCATTTTACTGACTCCCCTGAAAAAACACCACCAGATGCAGCAAAAACTTCCAAAAAAGAATAAACCCAAACACACACGAAGATGATGTGAGTTACACCAGATCTAGGTGTGTAGGCACCTCCACCTCTACAACTTCTTGAACCACTTGAGCACGTTCTGGACCATGCTTTACCCACACATTATATTATTTAACTTTCTCTCTACCCACCATCTGAACTCAAACTACGATGACCAGCACGGCATATTTTTTTCCATCAGTATGAATCCTAACTGAGGGTGTAGGATTCATCTCCCTTACAGCAGCACCCATCCTCTGCCAACCCACATGTAAACTAGATATCTTTTAGTGCTCCCTTTATGGACAAAAGTACTTTTCAGGCCACTATTCACCTGGCCTGTTTTAGATAATCTGCTTTGCGATGAGACAATGGTTCATAACCGATGACAAGGGGCCACACAGTAACTACAATGTAAACGCTTGCGTTTTGTCATTTCAATCTCACCGATTCACTCTTTACTGTCCATGAGTTTCTATTTAAGTTTTAATCCTGCACCAAAAAAAACATTTCAAGAAAGTTTAACTATTTGGGCAACAAATATTTTAGGAATGCCAATTCATATAATTAGATTATATCCTCCAAAAAGCACAACGGAAATCACTGCAAAATCTCAGAACCAGATGTTTTGACATTCTATACATCCCAGGCACACTTTTCACTTTTTACAAATGGATTAATTGAATTATCTCCTCTATTAAAACATCATAAAGAACATAAGGTTTGGATTTTTCTGCTAGAGGTGTTCTTAAAGACAGATTGATAAAGTACTGCATAAGAAATTAAGAGTACATATTTACAAAAACAAACACAGTGGGCAAGAAATAAATTACACAAGCTTTTAGGTTCAGAATATCGTTCCACACTTTCATTTTGCAGGTAGTTGCAAAGGAGGAGAGGAAGTCTAAAACTTGAAATGGAATGCGCACCCATGTTTTTTCTCCCTGCTTTGCCCTGTTTTGTGTTGCACGACAGTGTTCACAAGAATATGCTTGGTTTGGGTGGTTGTTTTTTTCAAGAAAATATTTAAAACTGTGCATTACACCCAAATAAAATCTGACTATGCAAGGCAAACTGCAATAGCATTCCAGTGCTGCAGATCTTGTTGTTACAAGGAACTAGTAGCAATTACAACGTCTGGGAACCAAGGCAGGCAAAAATGCAGAAATTCTGCTCCAGCACAGAGAATATATATAAATAAGGAGAAAAAGAAATAGTGCCATAAGGCAAGTGCAGTATTTTGGATGACATGGACACGTAAACTGCTGGGAATAAAAGGGAGTACGAAAATAGGGCAGCACTGCAAAGGAAGGTTATTTCTTCAAGGAAAAGGGAAACCTGCGAAAAGACCATACCTCGCCAACATTCAGTTGTCTCTCAGATATGGTCATTTGTTCACAGACTCTTTTTTTAAAAAGCAAAGGATATGAAATTTAAGGTAGAGTTCAGATGACATTTACTCTCATGAAGAGTACATGTCTGTACAAGCACCCTTACTGAACAATCAAGAATCATGTGACCTGCAATTTGCTTGATATATCAAAGGATCGATAAACATTCAATCTGCAATACAAAGATACTTTTTATTGCCATATGTGTTTCATAAAAACAATTTTTAAAATGATTCATTCTAACTCATTACTACTTAGGTGTTTTGTTGTGGGTTTTTTTTTCAAAATTACCACCTTCAACAATGGTATTGCTGCATTCTCTTTCCTTTATCTCAAGGAATGCAGGTATCAGTATCTTCCCTTACACTACTTATCCCACAAACAAGATTTTGACACCAGTGTCCTGCTGTGCAGCATACCAGGAAGGGGGTATCTACGTGGAGCATTTAAACCTGCCATTACCTTTCTCAGTACTCAGCGTTTCTGTCCCAGATGCTGTCTGTCAGTCTCCCAGGTAAGAGAGAAGGGAAGGTAGCGCAGGTTAGACTCAAATCCAGAATGCGAAAGTGATAGCGTGACAGACTAAGGCTTTTGTTTTGTTCTAAGAGAAGTTAGTCATACATTCAGAATGTTATTTTACAAGATGCTTACCTTTGGGAATATGTATCACAGGTATCTACAACTAACAAGAACTATTGACTCCCTACGTCTTCCCACAGAATGAAAGCCAAGAAAGTGACAGCAAGTTTATTATTTGCACTAATAACAGATATTAAGACATACTTCCCCAAGTTGTAACACACTGGAAACTGAGGGTGCTCTAAATTGCCTAGTAACTGGTGCAAGTTTTACAAGAGAAAAAGGATGATTGGATAGGCAGCTGAATCCTCTCTTGACCAGTTAGATTGCTTTGGGACTTAAAACCTTAGGAAACCTATCGTGTTTGAGAAGAATTCAACAAGAAAAAAGAAAGAGGGAGTTCTCCAACAGTAAGTAGAGAGAATGAGAATCCAGGAATCTAATATCGAAACAGGGGCAAGAGCTAACTTTGCACAAAAATCTCAAACTTTGATAAAGGAGTCTGTAAGGAAAGACACCAACAATGTGGCTTGAAAAATTGACCCATAGAGTCATTTCATGAAATTTTATGTGTGTGTCAAGCACAAACACCTAGCCAAGATAAAAGCATGGTAAGGACAAACTCATCCTGAAAGACTTAGAGAGCCTCAACTTGGAAAGGCATTTAATAAGAAAAAGGGACAACTTATACACTACACCATGAAAAGGGCTATTTGGTAACACTCCTGCTCCTTCCTGTTCAGGAGTTCTTAAAGCACTGTGATGCTCTTTCTTGTCAAGATTTTTTGCTTTCCGATCCAACAAAGATAACCTTGTCACCCATCTTGTTTGACAACCCTGAAAGGGACAGTTGCCATATTATTATCAGCATGCCTTTCCCTATGCTTAGAGCATCTCCTTCACTTTCCTAGCCCTGGGAAGAAATAGGTGCCTGGATGAAAGTCACTCAGTTAAAGTTCAATCTATTATAAGATCAAGCCTATTGTCAAAAGGAAATTTCTAAGACTGTGCCAGCACCAATAACTGCTCCGTTACCTACAGCCAGAGATCTGTCTATTGTCATAACTATCCACAGTCTCCAAAATTCAGTAGATGTATCTGCACTGACAAGAGTCCCAGTGAGCAAAATGGACAATGGCAAACTACTGCCATCTCTAACTTTGTCAAAAGGCGCACTTCTTTTCCATTTTGTTGCATTTTCTCATCCACCTTTTTCTTACTTCTAAGTCTTACTAGCTGTAGCATTCCCTATTTGTAATTAAATGAGAAACTATGTAGAAGCTTCACCTTGATGGAGAAAGGTTGCCCGTCAGGTGAGTAAAGCCCATCTGCAAGAATATAATTCACCTCTTACTTACATTTTCTACCCTTCCCTAACTGGAAGAACAAAGTTCCAGCAGAATTACGGTTCAAAAAACTCAGGGACTACCTCTGTCTGGTGCATAACTAGCAGCACCTCAAGACTGAGCCTGAAGTGCCAGAACAAGAACCCTCTCAGTTACACAGAATTAACCCCTTCACCTAACAAGCAGCCTCTAAGATCTCCTGGTAAGCGACAAGAATGACAGTTGCAGGTTCCCTTGGATGGCTACACAAAAAACTGGCTTTGCTCCTCACTGACCAGCAGAAATGTCTACTTCCAAAGGAGCTTCAGACTTGTTTAAAGACAGCAGTATTTTTACCACTAGCATTTCCTCCTGTGAGCAATGGGGCTACTTTACAGTTGATGAGGAGACTCTCTTAATTAGCTGACCCTTCCTGCGCTGTGAACAGTCTCCCTCTTGCACTTGGCGATAACAGCTAGAAACAGCCAAGCAGAGTCACCGCTTTAACCAGGATAAAGGAACACCAATTCTGTCAGCTGTTTCTCTGGTGACTGTTTATCCACAAAAGTCCAGGTACTCTTGCAGCCGCACAGAGAGTAAAGCATCACCCCAGCGTTCTTTACTAGAACGTTGTATTTATTTAATTCTCTTTACTAGAGCACACAATGCTCAAATCTAATTTTGTTAGAAAAGTTTATAGAAATACAAAAGATTGTTTTTTGGATGTTTAATAGAAATTACATTATTGTTCCTGCTAAATGCAGGATTTCCTTTGGTGACAAAACAGATCTGTTTGGAACTTTGGCTGATGCTAATAACTTCATAGATCAACGTACGGTTTAATTGATAGAACAGATGGAAGACACAGACTCTGCAACATTAAAGAGTTATACTTAATGCATTGGAATAACTGTGACTTGGTTTTAAAATGTTCTCCTAATTGTCTGGATGGTTTAGCAGTGGCATGAATTCTATTGGATAGTTCCACTCATACTGACTTACAAGTTTATGATTTTGTAAAATTGATGATCTCTGATTTTCTTAGTGGGGAGTGGGGGGAAGTATGAATTAACGAAAAAGAAAAGTTTTAAAGAGAGCTACTCTTTGTAGGACAGAGAGCTTTGCATAACAAAGGCCGGGACGATTCAGCTATGAGGTCAACAAAGCACTGAAGTACATGCTTCAGTCCTCCCTGCTCACTGAAGAATCCAAGCATGCATTTAGACCATTTGATGAAAATGAATGGTTTGCATTGAGTCTCAACACTCAAGAGGAACACACTAAGCAAAAGAGCCGTATCTTCCAGAATTAAGGATAAATATAAACATATTTTAAAATGACAACATTTTAACTTTGGATTCCTGTGCACCTTTAATGTTAATTACACATGATTATTTATATACAGGAGGATCACGAATTTGTTGTTAAACGAAGATTTCTCTTCAAGGCTGATTGACCCTGAGGTTTTCTTGAAAAATCATCCATTCTGGCAGCATACAATAAATGCTAATTTGATAATAATCTCTCTCATTTATATCAGTATAGATAGACAAGGTTTGACCAGGCCTAATGAAGAAAGACTGGTAACTCGTATAAAGTGGCTGGGGCAGGATGCTGTATGTTGAAAAAAAGTATAAGCCTAACCTTATTTGTTATTATAGTGCTTTCAAGTTAAAAAAGGCAACATACTTGTTATAATTTACAGTGATGTAATGGGAAAGAAATTGTAACATTTGCTATGGAAACTGAAGACTGGGAAATTACTTCAGGCTGGAATGTATCTTCCGGACAAAGCTAAAAACACACATGTTGTCCAGGGCCTAGAACAACCTCAAAGAAACTCAAACAACCCAAAAAACAGCCCACCCGTCTCCCCCAGCGCCTCTGTGCTCCCTGTACCATCGCATTAGCGTGACCCACTGGCCGGCCTGAGACACCAAGGCTTGGCTTCTCCCTGCCTGTTACTTGCTTTCCTATGGGGTAAGTCAGCAACACGTTGGTCTCCTCATCCCTGTCTTCGACTCTCGATACAATCTAACAAAAAGGTTTCTGTAGTCTATGCTATTGTATAACGACATTAGATCAGCTACAGTCTACCCCTATCTCTTTAAACATCTATCTTGTAAACAGCACAAATAGGTTGACATAAAATGCTCTAAAAGGGCAGGCTTAAAAGACTCTAGTCCTCCCTGACCATATTTTAGAGGCACCAGACGTCTGAAAAGCAACTAACTCCTACTGATTTCCGGTAGAGTTGGATGCCTGTGTATTTTCAAATCCTATTCCATATTTTTTACATCTCTAGGAGCATAAATGCCAAGTAAATTTGCCCAGTCCCCTTCAAGGTACCTAGTGGACTCTCAGAATATGGCATTTCTTGTCAGCGCTAATTAGCACGGCACAATTAGAGGTGTAAGCACTTTCTCATCGCTCGTTATCGAAAGTGTGAAGAAGCACTAAGCTATCATATCCCTTTACATACATCCGCACAAAGAACAGCTCCGGGTGGAAAAGGGGTGACTGTGCCCAGCCCATTTCCTCCTCCTACTGCAGCACAAGGTGACTCCACCCAGTGAAACCCATTCAGGTTTTTGTATAAAAGGGAACAAGGAACAGGGGCTACAAAACCACTGGCTCAACAATACATCTGCTGTTAACTACTAGCGAATTACCCAGTAACTAGATAATTCAGAGAAAGGAATAAGGACAATAAATGTCTCTGCAAATATGCTTCACAGCCCTTCAACACATCCTTCCGACACCTTGTTATGCCTCACCTTACTCAATCAGGTTTTTGTCTTATTTTCAAAAAGCAAAGGGCCGTCCAAACTCTGCCCTAACAGCAATGGCAATTCAAAATAAGAGGGACACCCCCTTCCCACACTCACACTTAACATTCATCTGTCCTTGATTATGCAGGTAAAGTTGTTTTATGGGTTGTCGATAGACAATACAGCAAAACTGTCTCCCTGCATGGCTTCAAACAGAACATACACTCTGGGAGCAGACTGGTGTAAATTGTGGTGTTTCCATCATATATGAATTTCAATGGGCTTTTCATTTTCAGTATAAAACCTAAACTAGTTAAAGTCAGTGTGTGGAAGTGCCTCTGCTATGAAACAGCAGTTTGCATTAAAATTACATTATATTGTTTTGACATGTCTGAAGCAAAGGTTAAAATCATCTTTTTGCTGGACATTGTTTCTGTAATATTGCCCCACTGCAAAGCTTCGACATGAACAAGCCCAGGATGATGTGAAATATTTCTGATACAAATTTTATTTTTATGTGAAACTATTCAAATGCTGCTGTACAACATGAACTACCTGAACCAAATCAAATCCTCAGGTCAATTCCTTCTTCCGAGTGCTCCTTAGATAACAAAGTCTTGTTCTGCGAATCTGTTCAATATATTAAAGTTGATTCACTCGGACAGTGTGTAAGATATAATACATTAATCTGGGCCATTTCAATTTCTGAGGCTGGGACTATAAAACTGGTGTGCTGCATATCTAATTTTTTTTGAATACCTGATTTATGCATCCCTCTGATGCATAGTGTCGATGGTATGGTGGATGCGGCTGCTGCATTAACAACGGGCTGCATCAGCACTCAAATCTTATCTTGTTAAATCAGACAAATGTAGCTCAATGAAAAGGAAGGAATAAATGCCTAGGATGGTTGAAAGGAGTGAATTTTAATCCTGTTTGTTAGCAGACTTTCATGGTGGGGGCTGAATGACTGAGGCAGGAATGTCCACCAAGAGCTTATGGGACTATGAATTATTATATGCTTATACATACAACTACACATGCAGTATATACAGAGACACAGTCTTTCATTTTATTTCTACACAGACAGGTAAACATCCACACACAGACATTCATCCATATACACACACACACACATTTTTAAAACTGGAGAAATAAATGCCTTTTAGGAAAAGTAGGTCTACATTTACAAAGTGTGTATTTCTCTCTCTTTCTGATTCAAGAACAACCATAATTGCTTCTTTGTATATAATTTATCATTTTATGCAGTGAAACAAAAGTTATCACACAGACTAAGTATCCAGAAATAGATTAGATTTTCAGAGTAATTATATATGTTTATATGATTTTGTGGATAGATGGAGTACTGCTGTCGCTCTATACACAGTCAATATTAATTCTCAAGGAAAGAAAATGTTCCTGTGTTTGCACAATCAACGAGACCTTTAGAAATAAGCTTTCTGCCAGACAAGGAAAAGTTTCAATGGCTCACACTTTGCAGACTCAGCCTAGGTATTTACAATAAATGGAAGGTATTGTCAGAATTAATTCTTAGGGAAGACCCTGAATCACTGATCTTTAATTTGAATTCCCATCTCTAATAAATTCTTGTATTTTATCTACAAACTATAAGCTGGTAAAGAACCTTTGTTTGTTCATCAATGAAAACGTATTTGGGGACAGAGAAGGATAACAAAGCTCTCATAGGCTACGACCATTGCAGCACAGGCAGCATAAAGCAGAAGTAGTATGTATGAAGCCAAGTTATATCTGGAATTATTTACTTGGCTCAAAGGTGAGCTTTCAAGCTCAATAAGACATTGGAAATATATCATTTAAGTATGCATCAGACTAGCCTTTATTGCCTGCTTTTCTCTCCATACTGACTAATTATAATACGTTGCAAATAGTAGATCCCATCTTTGCAACCTCTTCCCCTGTGTGCTAAACTACAAGGTCATAGTTCTCTGTTTCTAACATCATTACTGCTTGTTGTGAGAATTGTGATGTCACAAACAGTATTAATGTATATAGTGATGTAGTATTAATGAGGAGGAGGGCTGAAAGGAGCCTGTCATGCACGAATACCACATGTAACACCTCTCACATCCGAAAAAGACCTAGGACCAAATCCTTGAAAAGAAAGGGAGCTATTTGAATGTTGTGCTTTCATTTCCCTTTTGACTGAACATGAAAGCTCATCTTTAAATTCATGAAATATAAACATTTTAGAGTTCCTATCTTGAGTTAACTTAACCCAGCCTTAAAAAAAAAAAAAGTAGTAAAAAAAAAAGTAAAGAGAAGCAGTGACAGAGGCCCAGACATGACAGAGACAATTCATTATAGACCTTTTTGATCCAATTATCCAGGAGAGGTTGGGATATGCAGCCCAAATATCTGCAGACTAATGAAAGAGAATACAAATAAAGGCTACATTCTCACTTTTCCTAAAAGTTACAATGGCTTTCCTATATACCATGCATATTAACAAGTGTGCAGATCAATTCAAAGCCATATTCCTGTTTAGAGAACAAAGGGAAACAGCCCCCACGTTTATGCCAACAATTCAAAATTTAACTAAAAAAATGAGAGTTAATGGCTCTGACTGCTTCGGAGAACTGTGCTGCAAACAGGGAGGTCCTACTTCTTCACCAGCCTGGTGAGCACTCTATAGTCTGGGAAGTCAGGAGAGGTCTTCCAGGGTAAGAAAGGCTCGGCTCTTTGTGTGTGTTCGTTTCAGTGATGTTACACTTCAGCACTCTGCCACAGAACGACGGCGGTCTGTGGATGAGACGCTTGAAGTATCCTTGGTGGCTACCATCCCCAACGACTCTTGCTCTCAGCTGAGAGCCCCTATTCAGGAGGAGCAGTGGGGAGACAAATAAAATGGCCAAACCTTGGGGAAAATACAGATAAAATGAGCAAATCAAGATAATTGTGCTAATTATCATAATGAAGGAAAGATTTTGTGTTTGCATGAAGGCTCCCCCTCCCCCGTTATGTGCATGATGCTGCGTATGCATTCAGGGTAAATGAGTTCCAGGCCTCGCTAGATGCTTGAATTTCTGTCAAAGTGGCTCCATTACATATGTGTCCCCCAGGGTCAGACTGCATTAGCCGACTCCTTTATTCCATACATGATGAACTAAGGAGTCGGCAGAGTGTGTTCCAAAAATGCATTCATAACAGATATTTTCAGTGTCTGCAAGAACTTCAGCTCAAAGTGGGGTGGAGTTTTGGGTTTCGGTTTTTTATTTTATTTTGTTTTTTATTTTTTGTTATGTGGCAGAAAAATAATACACGAAATGTCTTTAAGGTCATGGAACAGTGACCTCATTGGCTGGGCTAATTTGATTGTGCCAGAACAATAGCACTGTACTCCTCTGCCAGCGAAGTGCATGCTAATTATGTGATTTGCCCTTGATAAGACCTTGGTGGGTCATTCAGCAGTTGTGATCTGTCACTGACTTCTAATCATGTATTATCGTCTGGGTGAGTCAGAATGGTACCCTAAGCTTTCTGTCTTTACAGCAATGTGGCACTCTAATTACCTTATGCCAAGTGGATATGCAGAGACTGAATTAAGTGATCACTGTGATTGCCTTCAAAATCTTCTCTTTATCCTTTGTGTTGCTTCTCTGCAATTTACATTTTAAGATGCTGAGCAGCTTTTGGTGAGACTGAAAATGCCACTCTAAAAAATAATGATTTTTTAATTTAAAAAGCATAACACCAAATTTAAGTCATACCAATTCCTAACACTATTTAAATGCTGCTAAATAATATCCCTCAATAAGAACCTTTCAGTAAACTTGTTGGAAATTATAAGACATCCTTTACCTTTTAATCTGCAACCAAGAGAGAAACAAAAGGAAGCAAGCCTAATCCCTTCCTAAAGTTTTAACAATTCATAACTGCTATTTAATAAGCAAAATTAATTATAAAGCACTTTTCAACATTAATCATGCCTGTGAAATGTACATGCCAATATAACAAATACTACCGATCAAATGTAAAGCTCGAGAAGCTTCATCGCCATGTTCATCAAGTTCGTTAACAATAGTAAAGATAGGTTGACCCTGTGAGTTTTAAAAATTTAGGCACAAATTTCTCACCTTTTGGTTAAGTCATTTTGTGGCAATTCAAGGGATCTGTGCTAGGTTAGCTATGAAAATGCTCTGTGTTTTATCCAGTACTTTAAAAATCAGATAGAGCTGCACCGTACTTCTCTATTGTTGCATAGCAACTCTCAAAAACTACAAAGCAATCTGTTATGGTAAACCAGTTGTATTAACATCTGTATTTGCTCACAGAATGATCTAATGCCTTTTGCAAAGAAAATGTGGTGATACGTCTCTAGGTTAAATAAACAAAGCAATGATTTATAAAATTTGATAAGATACATTTGTCTGAATCATCCTTGAAAATATGAACTCTGAAGTGCTACTTGAAAGTTGTCATAAACCAGACAAAAAATCCTCACAATGCTAAATTTATTGTACCACTAACAGAAAATAAGGATTTTCAAAGCTTTTCTGTATTGTATGTCAATATTGCAGTATAATTTTTCTTTTATAGAAACAAACTGAAAAAAAATAGTCAATAAAAACCATAAAGGACAATTGAGAAAAAATTGCAAGCCTTATTTTCCATGAATCACATGATGCACAAGCAGCATTATTTGCTGAAACCTTGGTCTGTTTGGGGGGCGGGGGGGGGAAGGAGAGAGGCAGAGTGAGAGAGAAAAAGAGAGGCAGAGTGCCTAGAAATAAGATGCAGTCCCTGGGTGGCAAAACAAAAGAGCCCAAGGAAAGAAAAAAAAAAAAAAAAAAAAAAAAAAAACAAAAAGAAAAAAAAGCTGTAGAAAGTTGACACAGTCAAGAATAATGGCTAAATCTATCAAGTTTGATCAGGTCTGCTATAATGAAGTGGAGCTTCATATTCCAAGCAGGGACAATGAAGACAGAAGTCAGGCTCTAGAAATGTGCTGCTCACTTTGTGCTTGGAATATGCAGCAGCCAGCAGGGAGCCACAAGATAATTACACAGTATTTGTGTGGTTCCAGGAAGCTTCCTGCACAGGTTGAATGCCCGCGCTATATTAAAAGGCAGCACAGTGAAATGTTTTTAATGAATATTTTTGTCAGAGAAAGAAAAGGTATTTGAATGATTTTTGTGTATGCAGGGAACGAGAGGTGGAACATCACTGTCAAAATACAGGTACCTTTATTTATATTTACTCCATTATTTACAGTTTCAAGAGCCTAATGTCCTTTCAATAATACAGATCACAACACTAGGTTAATGTTATTTAGGGCTAATTGCACGTACAGTCCCCTAACTAATGTTTGCTGTTAGTACGTTTCACTGAAATCCTGCATCAAACTGGCTCGAAACTACTTTTATTTTTATTTCCAGTAGGAGCTGAAATGTTTAGACACATTTAATCAGAAAACTCAAAGAAGTAACACAGATGTTGATACTTACTATTCAGTAGCCCTTGGCAGTGATAGATCTAAAACACAAGAATACATTATTTCAGCACTCTGTAATTCTCACCTAACAGATGTGAATAATCCACTGAATTAAAAAACCCAGACATGATACTCATAAATGCTCATTTTGCAGTGCAAGCAATCGTATTGATCAAAATCTAGACTTTGGTAAAAAAGTTAATTTGAAAGGCTTTTTGCTGGTCCTGATTTCAATATTCTCCACACCTAAGCAAGCCCCTGTTTTGCTGCTTACAACTGAATCGTTTCTGGTATGCACGGACTGAGACAATTTGCTGTTCTGTGCTGCTGAGTAGCCTCGTCGAAGATTAAATAAGGCCCTTTAGATTTCACAGCACCATCTTCCACAAGAAATACATGTACAACCACTCGCTTCCTGCTCTAGATCAGTGACCGCAATTCACAAGGATTTGGGGGGATAAAAATCTTAATTTTTAAACAAATACTAGGGACAGTTTTATAATTAAACTGTGATTCCGTAAAGAGAAACTCCCTGGCTGAGAAAGGAGGCCCAGCAAGCCTCCAGTCTGCCTCCCAGGATTAGCACAGCCTCTCCACCTGCACTGCCCCAGTCTCCTTCCCACCCAAAATATATGCCAAGATCTGGTCTTCTGCTTCCCTAATACCGAACAGCAGAGAGAGAAGGGTTTGTTGCTCTCCAGGGATTTTCTTAGACATGCAATTTAATAACCATATTATTTGCAAAAGAAAAAAAAAAAAAGAAAGAGGGAATCATTTCTGGACAACTTGGAAACAAGGAAGGTAATTAAAACAAGTCACTACTTTGGTGATGACACTTCAGGCAACCCACTGCAGCAGAAGACACAAGGAGTTCCTCCACATCACCATGAGAAGACCAGACTTTCACCCTTATACATTTTTAACTCTGTGCTTACAAAAAGAATAGTGAGTAGTTGTGATAATAGTCCTGGGAAAACAACACTAAAATAGAAAGATGCTCCATCTGAGTTATGTTATTGAAGAAAACGACCTCATGGGTCAATATGATGTAGTCAGAGAGGTGGGGTTTTTTTTAAAGGACACTCAAAAATTGTTGAGTACTTCCGATATTGCCACCGATTTAAAAATTCTAAGTACCTATGAAGAAAGGTTGAAGTGCCCTATGTCACATAACAGAATAATTACAGCCACAAATTAATCCCCAGTGTAACTCCGGTTATCTCCTGTTTTGCTACTGGATCCAAATGCATCTATGACTTGCACTTCTTTCTGGTGTGTTGTTTTTTTTTTTTTAAAACACATTCCAAGTTGTGAGAATTGTGCTCAGAATTCTTTTTTCACACTCACTCCTTGAATAGCCTTTTTTGCTGTTGTTTTTCAAGAGATCAAAATTAAACTTCCTTGAATCACTGAGCACTTCAGCAATGTTACCTCGTCCCTGTTACCTGCAGGGACCGATTCTGCGCCTTTAAACAGGAGATTTATCAGAGACAGGAACAAATCCTGATGCAAAAGGAAATGAAAAGGTTTCACATATATAACTCCTTCCCCTTTTTTTGTCTGCATTCCTATTTTAGCAACACACAGTGGTACATTTTCTGAAATGATCAAAGGACTAAGCTGGAAATACCTCTTTCAGAATTATCAGTGCTATATTTTTTGCCAAGGAACTGAATGCGACTTCTGCTCCACTCTTTGTCTACAGCAGCTCTAATTTAAAAGGAAATCTTTCAATTACCAGATGAAGAGGTAAACAGCTGTCACATTTGGAGCCCAAGTAAACATTATAACCTACATTCCATCCCCCTGAGCAAAAAATCCAGAAGAACTTCCTCTGCTGCAACGAAGGCAATGGGAGCTAAGTGATAGTTTTCATTTTATTTCTGGCAAGTTCTTAAAATTTTTGCAGTTCCAAATGCTTGAGCCCATCTCTTAAATGGAGGGAAAGATAATAATTACTCCTTTGGACCTCTGGCTGTTTGAGGTTGCCTTTTGTGATTAGAGCAAATAGTTGCAGCTAATCAACCACAGCAACTCCTGTTTGCACGGTTTCAAATAGTTCACCCTACCAAACATGTTCAAAGTAACTAAACCATCTAACTACAGCTTAGAGCATACTTACCAAGAACTGAGCTTTCAGACACACGCTGCAATACTCAGAGCCTACGCTCTGTGTATGCAGTTCATTTCTGTTTCGTTGTTATAAATAAGCTGAAAGAATAATAAACTCATTGGGTCAGATTCTCGTTTTCGTTACGCCTGTCCATTTAATTCCATGTAAGCCAGTGCATTACACCAGATTTACAGGACTCTGAGCGACAACAGGATTCACTCAGGGCAATGGAATCCACTTGGGTTTACACAAGTTTAAGCAAGAGCAGAATTTAGCCTCTAAAACAGAAAAAAAGGAAGCCTTAATACCGTCATTGCTCTACACAGCCTTTCCTCACAGAAGCCATATAAACTGGCTAATGTAGGCAGAGTTTCTTTTTGCATCTGTATATTAAACAGTTATTTTGCCAATATTTATATGCCCATATCCCACCGTACAAGCAGAGCCGGGGATATCAACCATAGCTGTTAGTCCCATTGCAGGAGATGAGCTTTGTATCAAAGGAAAAAAGGCTCCTCTCCTTCTCACATGCTTTATTTTATTCAACCAGCTCTTTTTCACATTGTTATATCCAGTGAATATAGCACGGTTGGATTCAGAAGAGAACCTTAAGCGTTATCATAATGCTTAGAAGCAATGGCTTCACACTGTATAATCTATCAAAGGTGTCAGATTTACAAAATGCAGATTTTCTGTCACATTTGGGCACTATAAGCACTGTATCTTTTCACTAAGGTGCTGACTGCTGTTTTAATGAGGCCCTTTGGTGGCTGTAAAAAACTGAAAGGAGAGGATTATAGGGGTTACCCTAGGTATTGTCTATTTGTCTTACAAATTTCACACTAACTACCAATTACATCGCCATAAACCTTTTGGCTACTTCAAGCTATATGCCATATAATACATAAAAAATACGCTATGTTAACCTCTTCCATATTATACGAGTAACTACAGCCACTGATGCAAGTAACATATCTAATGAAGCCAATAATGAGCCTCTTTAAAAGTAGTCTTGTTATAGGAATAATATTAGAGCAGTTCAGTTAAAGGCTAAGGTCCATTATGGCATGCTTCCTATGTTCTCCAGTCCCAGGTCTGAAAAGATGCTGACACGCTAATTCAGGCTCAAGAAGGGCATTAATCTCACAACCTTCTACTTGTCATGCTTAATGGGACATCCTGCCTAGGTGAAACGAACCTGATGTATTCAGGTAAACATAATTTAATAAGGAGAAAAAAAATATAAAGAAATAGCTAGTCTGACATAATGGCAAGGAGAATATTTACAGTTTCGTTTCAGCGGAGAGGATTGCTAACATTTGACTGAGAAGTAAGCAACATAAGAAGAGGAAAAAAAAAGGGGCAAATAACGCAGAATTTGTTTAAAAACCCACTGCTGAAATATTAGTGCATTTAAAGGAATACGTTAATTTGGAGGAGGAAGAGATGCGCTAATGTGGGGCTTAGAGCACTTGAGTGTAAAATAGCGATCTGAAGCTATATAGTATGATATTTAAAAGGCAAGCATGAATGTCAGTGAGTAGCTGTACATCCTCTTTTGGCTGTCATCAATCATAAGTCTAATAAGCCACCTAAAATTATGTTACAAGATACGGAATAGTACCAACCGTAGCAGTTAAAGCAGCGCGTGCCCTGCTTGCAGGCTGGGTGGCAGATCAGGACCCATCTCTCAAGCTCAGAAAAGCACCAGGGCCTGCAAGGCGCACACACCTGCACGCACCAAAGCCGCGGGCCTGCTGCTCTGTGCTGCTGGATATAAAGATGTTTATGGCCAGTCCTTAACTTAGCAGGAGATAAAATTACAAACTGGGAAAAAAAAATAGTATTGCCAGCTACTTAGGGAAAAAAACCCCAAATTAGCGTGATTCATAAGCTGAAGTCAGGTACCTAACAAAACTAAAACATTAGGATGGACCCTTTTACCCAGCGTGAGCGGGTCTTATTTCCCCAGAATTCGCCCTTTGCTGCCCCCAAAGCCAAAAGGTTGTGCTGCACGTTTTTGTGCTGTGTGAGAAAGCAGGATGAAATCATCAGACGCTCAAAGGGAATAAAACTGTTATGGATGCTACTCGGTGATCGCAGTAAAGAGGGGGCTTCTGAGAGAGCAGAACCCACCACACCACTGCAGAGCAGGGCTAGCGTTCTTGATCTCTGTGTGGTTTTTAATGAACAACAGCTTCACTCCTGTACAGCCCAAGCATCACCGTAGCATCAAAAGCTCAGGGGGAAAATTGTGGAAGTTCTTTGGCTGTTGCTGGATTTTCTTTTCATCCATAATTGTAGTCACTGTATAATGGGCAGTGGGCTTGTGTCGCATCACTAGGGTAACAGTGTTAAGAAACCAGAGAAAATTAGGGAAATCTGAAAGTGTTGTATTTGTGGAACAGTTACATCATGTTCCAGAAAAGGAACCAAATCCACCTTTCTTCCAACAATTATTCCCTTTGCTATGCTTCCAGTTGCATCTGACAAGTGGAGCCCAAACTGCATTTGTTTTGCATGACTGATAAGAAATCAAAACTTACTTTTTAACTAGCCAAAACAGCCTGGTATGGAGAGAGCACTGTTCAATTGGGCCCTTACAGACTTGCACATGCAGACGTTAATCTTGTTAAGCCTTGAAACACATACACCAAATAGGCCTTTGCTGCCTCACTGGCTCCCAATACACCTTTTGACCATAAACATCTGGGTATTTTATCTAGGCTGATTTTTGCAAGCAGTTTACTCTAAAGTCACTAATACATGCTATTGCAATGGGGCTCAACGGTGCCTATTAGGTGCTGGTCATGCTGAGCGAGGGTGTGGGTTGTGGAGATGTATGGCACCACGGGGAGCTATAGGAGACACTCTGCTGCTGGAAGGCAGAAAACCTCCTGGAGCTCTCAGGTGCACAGAGGAGTGCACTTGCTATTAAATTATTTCACAGGGAGAGGCCTATTACCTATGAAAGCTGATCCTGCTCTTAAAGGCTAGTGCAAAAGGACCATAACCCTCTTTGGGGGGAGATGACGTGTCCAGAGGGATCAGTCCCAGGGCTCCCAAGTGGCCAAAGACTACAACAATAATAGGTACTTGCACGAAGTACATTTGATGTGCCGTTTCCCACCCTGCAGAAACCTGTGTCTGCCAAAGGACGGCACAAAGAAATCAGGAGTTTAAAAGTTCAACAAAAAAACCTGTCCAGCTGCACCAGCTCGCACCAGCCACTTGCAAGAGACTTGGAAACTGTGCCCAGCAAGACGTTTGCCTCAAGGACACCGTTCAGACATGCCTTACTGGAAAGCAAACTGATTTAACACCATTTTGACTTACTGACTCATGAATTTTGGAATGAGCCCCAAATCTACATTCTTTTTTTCCCTTTCATTTTGAAATTTCAGACATTCACTCAGCTAACATTTCTGAATAGGTTAAAACAGGTAAACCAGTCTGGACAACAAACTAAACCACAGCAATTCATCTTCAGCAATGGCACAGCTTGTGTTTGGCACTTCTAGATCCTGCAACTCTATGATATGTGGGTGGTTTTCTTCAGGAAAAGCCTGGAGTTTTTTTGTTCTGTTTTAGAAATTGAAGGGTACATTTCCTGAAAAAAAGCAGCCAGTTTTTTAATTTTCAGATGTGAGTACCTATGTTTGTTTATGACTTTTTATACCTGAATTTGGATGGATATTACCATTACATTGTACCAAAAATGTATACAACCATCATATATTACATAAACTCACCATATTATGGAGGCAGACACGTTGCATTCCCACATTTGAAGCTAACTGCTATTGAGAGCAGGCCAGCTTCCAAAGATGATAAATCAGCAAATCTTAGATTATATTAATTAGGGCCTGCTTCATAGTTAGGCTATGCCCAAACTGCAGTCAGAGGACGGCTAGCTAATCTGGCAAAGCCACAGAAACACAGACTTCCCTACTTCACAGACTTTACTACATGACACAACAATCATCAAGTACTGATACTGAAGTCCCAGCTCTCATGAACTTTCTTAGTACTCCTAACCAAGCTAGTTAAAGTTTTTAGGTCAGCAATTAAAACTAGAAGTGCCGTTTCAATGTCCTTTTCAGTTCCACAGCACAACCAAGAGGCTCAGATGCCATTCAAAGAACTTGCCAGCAGGGACAAGTGAGAAAGAGCAGAGGTCCATAGGAGCCTTACAATAGTTTCTCATGCAAGGCATGCACGGGAGTGTCAACAGGTCTGGAAAAATCCCTTCCTGCTGGTCTCATTCCAGAGGCATACGAGAAGCTCACTGCTCCCTGATCCTCATTAAGCAGCAGGGATGTGTGGTGCAGTAAGTTTCCCCCCACTCTTTCATTCTCCATCTCAGCATTTGACTCTAGCATCATCTGCAAAGATGGGTTTCCATTTCCTTTAGAGCAAGAAAGGCTAGCAAGGATTCATCTTATTTTTCTCAAAATAAAGGAAATAAAAATAATAAATTAAAAAAAAATACATAAAAAAGTGTGAGATCCTCTGTCTGGAGGTTGGGGGATCCAAGACTGGGTGGAAGCTGTCATGCTTCACAAGACCCACAATTCCATGAACGGTATTGAACTGCTGAAGTTTCATACATGAAACAGCAGAAAGAAAAATGATTTTTCAACTCCATTAGCTGTTACAGTACAGGAATGTACATGTGTCCTATGTTGGCATCAGGTTAATACACCCTTACTTTTCAGGTCTCAGTTTTTCATATTGTTTCTTCAACTGCTGCTTCATAGACAACAGACAGATCATGAAGATCTGTAGGGGATGAGCTCACCACATGGTAGCTACAAGGCTTCGCCCTACTGCTACCAGCCAAAGTGCTGAGTAACATTGTCCTGAGAGCCGGGGCAGCTCAGGGATACCTCTCCCTGGGGATGCATCAGCGCACACAAAATTTCAGCGGGAATTTTGAGAATGAGAAACCAGGTACACAATTTAACACCTGAGCACACAGGCCAGTGACTGCAAAGAGTTACTTACACTTCCCATTTTAAGGCATATCTGTTTCATTGCACCACCTCTGACATGCACCAAAATGCCTCATCCTAACACAAATCTGTCATTGCTGGCTCATTTTTATATTGCCCCAAAAGCACTGGCTAGCTTTGCTGGATCAGTCTGTCCATGTTTATCACAAAATCTCCCCCTTAACTTCCAGAGGAAGAAAAAAAAAAAAGAAGTGTCAACAATATTCCCAATACTTTGATTCGATGCTTCTGAATGTGTCATTTCTACAACAGTTTTGCAGGAATAGGTATTTTTTCCAGCCTTTCTCCTGGAGTTCCCTGGGTGTTGCCAGGTTGCTCCCCCTACTTCCCCCCAAATGGGAACTGTGTTCTACTCTATATAAAACTGGCTCTGCAGAGCTGGATAAAAAATGTCACCTTAGGCACTTGAATTAATAGTTTGGTTATGTACTCTGTTAAGTCTTTACTATAGATCAGCATAACTGTGCTAGACAGACAGTTAATGTTTTAAAAAGGTGCCAAAGCCAATGTCCCTTTGAGATGTCACTGAATTATCCAGATTTACAAAAAAAAAAAAAAAAAAAAAAACAAGACACCACAAACCAAAACAAACCCAACTAAAAACAGACAGAGATTTTTCTCCTCCTGCAGCTTTCCTCAGTGCCACTGGAAATATAAAATGTTGGAAAAAGTTGGCAGGAATAAATACTTCCATGGAGTTTCTAAAGCTGCAATTAATGTTAATGAAGCTATACCTTATATGGCAAGGAGATATAGTATACATTGGGTAAGTAAGAAAAATGATCAGCCATTGTGTTCTTCCAGTATAGTACATCAGGGTATTGCCACTGTAAAGCTATCTTTATTTTAAACCATTAAATAAAACAATATAAATCTGCAAGCAGGTGTTTCTTGTTGCGGGAGTATTGAAAGTTGTAATGCAAACAACCTAATTTTAGCATCTATGTAGAGTGTGAAGTAAATTTACTGATCACTGATGCATTGAGCGCAGGGAGGACACAATCAGCAGGAGCTTCCAGCAAGATTATCCTATTAAAGCAGAAAGACTTCACGCGGCTGTTAAGGAAGTAGTCGAAAGCAGGTGATGGAAGTGGGGGTTTGCCGAGTAGGCATGGGCCCACTGTACATGTTAAGTTGTTGTTTTCTGCTCAGCTAAGCAGCAGAGAATTGATATGTTAGCAATGAAGTGCAATGACAATTAAATTGTAACTGACCTACATGTTACCATCATTATGCTTTCTCTTTTTTACTGCTTTCCCTCTTATTTAATCACACAGTATGGGGTTTTTATTAGGCTGTAATGTTAAAATCTTCATCCATTTAGCCATAAATGTTTGACTGGATATCTATCAGACTTCCTTGCACTATACAAACAAAACCATTTTGCTGAATCATTGTTGACTTGTTTGTGGCCTAATTTAATGAGTGTAATAACTTACATTACTATCCAGTTAACATTTAGGAGCCCAGAAAAGACCTGCTAGCATGCAGCAAGCTCCTGTATATGTTTTCTATTCACATCACTCCTCTTTGCAGTAAATTTTATACAATAATATGCACTTCTTGCAATGCTGGCTTTGCTTTGCTCAGCCTGGGTTGAGTGCTCCATAGCCAGTCTGCCATGCTAAAAATCAAGTGCCTCCGAATTTTGATGCAGTTTCAGCTAAGTATCGGGTAACTGCTTACGTAGCCACAAGAAGCCTTGGCACATATTCATTACAGCATGCTAATGCAGGCAGCCGCATTACTGAGGAGAAAAATACAAAACCAACTCCCAATACTTCAGTAGAATCAGGTTTCTAAGTGAAATATAGAACTGGAGAAAGCTAAACCTGCTTTGCCAGACCTTAGTTCAGATTAAGCGAAACAAATGTTTCTGCTTTACAATATCAAGGGCAAAAACCCAGGTATTTGGGCCTGGGCTTGCATAATGAGGAAGGTAAGGATGCCTACGAGCGCTGGGGGCCGTCAGCAGGAGCGCGTTCAGGCTGCGGGACACCATGAAGCCATCGAACACCAGCGGGTTTGAGGCATCTTCATTTTTACTCTAATATCTTGAAAAAATCCTTCTTGTCACTACGTACACTTTAAGCATTCATCTAGCATCTGACAGTCCTGCAGATCAATTAAGTAACAAAATAAAGTCTCCATATTCATAAGATTAATTTAATACATACTTGGCAAGATAGAGGCATTTTCCTGCTTACAAGGCCGTAACTCAAACACCGATACATCCAGAGGGTGACAATTTGTGAACTGTGGAAGTTGAAATTTTCCATTTTCCACAGGAGAGAAAAAAAAAGAAAAAAAAAAAAATTCATTTCCATGTAACAAAGGGATGTGACTGGTTGTATTTTATTGCAGACATCCTTTCTTAATTGCCATGAATCAAGCTGTACTGTGGCATCACTACAAAGCCTCTATTGTGAAAGTTATGCTGTACTAGGTAAATTCCAAAGAATGGAAGAGCCTCAGTTGTCCCCCAGACACATTCAAATAACCTTCTTTCTTTTGTCCACAGGAGAAACAAAACCCAGAACACGTTACAACAGACAACGGGGCAGCTCGCCGTGAGTGGCGAAGCGCGAGCCTGGCCGTGCTGTCAGACTCCTCGCCACCTCCCCAAAGGTGCCTTTCCAGCTCTTCAGGCGTTTTGGGGAAGCGGGAGGAGTGGTTACCCTCTCTCTGTTTATTTTAAGAGTATATTCAATGAAACCTTATCACCCATCTCTGTTGCCTGTTACCTTTTCTCAGCCAAAACTGTCTTAATGCTTTTCCCCTCACCCCCTCCCGGTCTTTTTGCCTGTAACACTGGACAAACTGAGAAGGGGGCAGGAAAATCGCACCTTTTAAAGGAATTAACAGATTGCGAATGTCTTGAGGAATGGCAAGTAAAAGCAAAATTGTACATTTCATCACCCTGTAAAAGAGTGTCGGAGTAGGGAATGCAACACGAAATCATGACGTTGAGATTTCCCAAATTAAAAAAAAAAAGATTAATATTGTTGTAAATCTGCCCAATCTGTGTGCACTGCTGTTTGTGGCACACTTTGTCTACAAGCACCTTGACCACAAAACTTATTGTGCACTATTTTAGTACAAACTTTAATAAATACAGCAATGAAACCTCATCAGGATAGTTATCAAATCAGTGTGTATTACCTTTGCCACTGACAGCGTTTCACGTGGAAACAAAGCTTTATGAGGATGCAACTCACAACCATTGAGCTCAATGGTACCAATACACTCACACTGATACTACAAACAAGGATTCCCCGAGTTCTTCTTTAATCTCCTATATCCCCTGTGATCAAATAACTCAGAAATATATCTCCTCCTCGCTATTAGATTGCACAGTTAGATGAGGTACTTGTACTCATCACAGGATGGATACAGAGTGATGAAAAATTAGGTCCGTCATGCAGAAAAGTAGTAAGCAGAGTATAACATAGAATGGAAGTTGTTTTCAAAGGGAAGTATGTTTTGGGGGTCATGCTAATTCCTCATGTGCAATGTTTAATTTAGGATTTCATTTTATTCAGCTCAGCCCTTCTTTTAGTTCTAGATCCCAATCTGCCTCTGCCATGACAATCCAGAGCTTCCTGAAAAATACATCCTGAAGTAAGTAAAAAAAAAATTAATAATCTCAGAGCTTTTAAGGTCAGATTTATCACCACCTCATTGCAAAGTTTAGTATCAGGGGAAGTAAAGATAATGAGCTACAATCTGGTTGGGAATGCCATTTGATCTGAGCGGCATACACTGAGCTGAGCAGAAACCAGAGACAGCCTAGTTAGACAGCAGGGAGCACTCACACGTGCGGGGGCTCCTTCGGCACCGGCCTGGAGGAACTGCAAGAATATTTTTCCAATGCACATATCAACGGTGTGAAGCGCTCAGACTCGGAAAAGTCTATAATATTACTTATTGGCTACAGAGCTTGCTGTTTAACTTCACAATTTTAAATCTCTATTAACCACAAAAACTCACTTAGGCACAAGAGACATTGCATGTGTGAATGTGCTTAAAGCTGAAATGGCAGTAACCCCATACAGAGCATTGCAGTCTGCAGCTGTTCCAAGCCACGGTCTGATCAACCTCTATATGAAAGGACTGAACACAAGGATTTTAAGTACTTTTTGGCAGGATGTTTTCCCAATTGTTACAGCTACGAAGCTCTTTATATGGCAGTGACATGGCGTTGCTGTGTAAGTGCTCTGTGCAGTTTATATTGGCTAAGATCTTGCAGCAGGATTATCATCCCGAGTTTAGAGCCGACAGTGAAATTCTCTGGAAGCAGACAAAGGAGAAAAGCTCAGCCATAACCGTGAGGGATGCTGGATGAACCACCAAAAAGGTGGTCTGGTAAACACAGAAATGAACTGGAGCTACTAGACGCAACAACTACGTACAGGTCACTTGCTTTATTCTTGCATTAACATAAAAAGAGTTTATCTTTTGTGCTACGTGCATCAATATGAACACATACAGCATAATACTGTTTTCAAGCGCAGGGCCACTTCTTGACTGGAGCTATTCCCTGGGAGGGTGCAAATACACACACATTTTGTCAGCACCAGTAGTCAGTGCAAAGGGCTGCTTCACCCGATTTAAGAGGCGTACTGAAAAGCATGAACACATCAAGTAGAATAAGGTGCCAGTATGGCAGACTGAGGACATCTGTGAGCAGAAGCTTGCAGGGGACACGTTAATGATGAATCTCAAGGTACACAACACAAAAATTTGAATCCTGACAAACTCTGCCCATAGGGGTTTTTTTTTCACCCAACATTTGCTATATTTCAGTGGGAATCTAATACCGAATCCCTATTTCCACACTCAGCACCTCCCATTAAGCTCAGCTGAGCCCGTCTCACCTTCAACGCTGAGGCCAAAGCTCCAATAACTATTTAAAACTTGCACAATTGTCAGACCAAAAGGAATTGCTACAGTATCTCCAATTGTTTCTCTGGAAATTACTAACATCACACAAACATGAATGCAGTGATTTTACAATAAGGCTATCAAAGGTATATAAAAAATTTCTATCACAACTTGAAGTGCTCCAAATTTGATTTCAAGCATTCACAGTTTTACTGAACTTTTGGTTGGAGGTTTATTAGATTTTTTTTAATTGAAAAAGTCTAAATATTTTGTGTGTTTATGATAATGTAATATTTCAATTTTATTTCTGAGTATCTTCATGTTAAACAACAGGAAAATTAATACACCCAGAATTAAGTCCATTTTATTTTGGGTATAACAAAACGTTTCAGCTGTTCTAAAATACAGTTTTTGTTGTCTTTCCATTGCATTATTAAAAAGGAAAAAAAGTTGTACATCAGTCACATAGAAGTCATTCATTTGGTTAGCACCCCAAAAATTATTTCTACAACCATATACAAAATATGTTGACTGGTTTTGCTGTAAGATGCCAAACTTTTTTTAATATTTTTTGGATTTTTCCTTAGCCTACTTAGAAAGAACCT
The DNA here is from genome assembly GCA_035590275.1 of Ibycter americanus. Lineage (NCBI taxonomy): Eukaryota > Metazoa > Chordata > Aves > Falconiformes > Falconidae > Ibycter > Ibycter americanus. The sequence goes on along the minus strand of JAVJGI010000035.1, from coordinate 3,374,126 downwards.
CTACCTTCCTCAAAAAGCGTGTTCAAATGACACATCACTCTCTCAGGATTTATGTTTCACCAAAATTACAACATTAAATAACAACTCTAACTATTTTTAAGGCCCTGATCAGCATCATTGATATGGTGATGTGAAGATTATTTCAAATCTGAAATAGCCACATAGCTGTGAAATCACATGTATGAATCAGCCAGGCTTAGAGACAAGTAGCAGCATCCTGTAAAAAGAGTTTCTTTCCTTCACTCAATTTGTTACACCAAAGAGTTAAAAATCAGAGAGCATCAGAGAGATCCTACATACCTCTTGAAACACCTCAAAAAAAAAAAAAAAAAAAATCAGAAAAATACACTAATTCCATCCTCATTTCTCAATATTTAAGGTAGGGCAAATGATCATGTATGGATTTGCTGTTTTGTAAAAATTTTAGTTGAATTTCTGTATTTTTAGTAAGTGTCATGAACTTCCCGTAAAATTTCTTTAAAACAAATACAAGATAGCCAATCTCTGATGATTATTTATGGTAAAGCTGAGTGGCCAAAATATAAAGTGAAGGGTTTGGTGTCGTGTCCCGTCCCCCCCAAGTCCATAGCATGAAATGCACTCTCTCTTTATTGATAACATAATATTGGTCTATGAAAGTCACATAACAAATCATTAATTGCAGGAAAGGTTTTTGGAAAGATACCTGAATTCAATATATAGTTCCATCTGGTTTTAAAAACCTTTTAACACTGAAGTAATAGCAAAATGTGTAAATTGTCAAAGAACAGTGTATTTCAAAGCATTACCAGAGCCATGATTATTAGTTCTATTTTGAATGGATAACAGCACACACCACGTGGCTCTGCGAGTCATGCTGAAGATTTATATTATTAAATCCTGAAACCTTAAATATTTGATGTTTTTTCACTGGTATTTCTTATTCTCCTAATATTCCATTTGTAGGACTGAAAAACAGGCCTGGTAGTAAAAAAAATCTGATGGAACAAGCCTCTGACTCACAAGTTTTCTGCTTTTCCTTCTCACTTTATTAGCTTCTCAACGTGGCACAGAAAGTATGACCCATATATGTTGAGCACATTAAAATGTGATGCATGTTACTAATCCTAACGTAACACTGGCAGCTTGGCACTTCTCACTCAACCCCACATGCCCAAACTAACACACCGAAAGGCAAAGGCACCAGCCAGCTTCGAAGCTCAGCTATCGGGTTTTGCATCTGAGTCACCAGAAATATGCAAGACAAACTGGAGAAGCGATTCATTTTTGCAACTTGCCTTGGAGCAGGCACAGACTAACAGGAAATAGCATCCTGTTTTCCCTTGGAAAAACAGTGGTGATTCAAGATATCTTTCAGGCTACGGCTCAGACAACTGAAAAACAGAATTCCCCAATGTGCAGGACTCAGCCCCGTGGAATCCAGCAGGAAATGAAGGTAATATTCATAATAGAATATAGTTTTCTGCAACTTCCTGAACTGTGGATCTGCAAAATCTCCAAAAAATAAAAATCCCACATTATTTTTTAAAACTTCAGGCACTGCTGCTCATTACGCTGCTGTTCATGCTGTATAGAAAGCCCTGGACGGAGAACTGAGGGAAACTGGGAGTCACACTGCGACCTGGGGAAAAATCTAAAAGCTTTTATGCTGGATGCACATACAAAAGCTGGATGAATTTAATCCTCAGGGTTTAAAAAAACCAAAACTTTGTCTTCCAAATCACATGATCCTGAGAACAGAAAACAAGCTCCAAGGGACAACAAGAAAACAAGTCCCTCCCTCACCCCACTCCACCCACCTCGCTGCGCAGAGCCAGGCTATGCCCAGTTTAAAACATTCCACCTTTCTCCTCTCTAGGTAAGCATCACTCTGCTAAATTCAGGAGTCTCCCTCACATCTTCCTCTTGGCAATTCAGAATTAATCCCCAGCAGAGATTCTTCACAAGTTCCCTTTATGTTTTCTAGTAACGTGGTCCCTTCAGAAAACACCTTTGCTGGACACCAGTCGCAGGCCAGAGCATCCCAGCCAAGCCGTCTAATTGCCAAATCCTCCATTTTGACAACATTGCACTTCTGGTACTATCAGCTTCTCTGTGAAGCAGTTTTATTCTGGTACTACAGTTTAAATGACCTAAGCTACTCCAAAATATCTTTTATATTAGTGGGACAAGGCAGGTTTAGAATAAACACTGAAATTCTCATGTTAGCACAGCTGAGCTGTCCATGTGAAATTTAGCTGTGCTCTGTGCCTGAATGAACATACACAACTCTCAGAGTGTTGCTCCCTTCCTTGGTGAAGCTTCTTCCCTAACCCTACAAATTTACTGTAATTATTTAATCAGTTTGGCTGAAATTCACAAAGTATTAAATTGTTAGTTGTTACTTAACATTCCTTATAAATTTCGTTTATTAATTTCAGGAAGGAGACTTGCCATTGCTACAGCAATTTAAATTAGTACCACATGGCTACAGGCTTCCGCTAAACGATTCTTTGGGGCAAAATCAGTTCTTTAAGATCTTTAAATGACACTAGAGATAATCTAACCAAACTTTTGTCCAGGAAGTTACAATTTATCAAAAATGTAATAAACCATGGACGAAATATTCATTGTAAGCAGCACATAATGTGGTCCATGAAATGACATTTTAGCATCTCTCACTATGGTCATGCTAAAGTTTGCTGACAGTGCAGGGTAATGCTCCATTGACATTTAACAGTCCCCATCTACATACTACTTTGTGGTACTGTAACTTTATACACTACAGTCCATTCTTTCACCACCACTAAATCAGTCAACTTTGACATACAATGTTGTTCCCATTTCTTCGTTTAATTTTAACGTTGCGGGTGTTTTAACTTCCCAATATTATTAACTTTGAAAGAAACTGGGAAGAAGAATTGCTTCCCTTCCCCATTCTCCCTGCACTTCTTGGATACAAACATGTGTACACCCTTGTGATAAACCTCGGCATACTTCTGATCACGAGGAAAATTATGGTTTCTGCTGGTGATCACCAGGCAGCGCTAGCTGTAGAAATTTAACTGGAGACTCTTTAACCTTGATGTAGTATAGACGAGAGTACATCAGCACCTCCTATAGGAAAATCTGGATGAACACCACATATAAAATAACAACATAAAATAATAGATTCATCTTCCTGCAGCTAAAGATAAATATTAAATAATCCTATCTTCTTCTGGCTGAAAATTAATTTCTTCTAAGGCAAATAGTGTAATACGTATATGTGTTTCAATTCCCATTTGGCAAAAAGCCTATTTTCAGTATGCAGTACATAGACTTTTGAAATACTAGAACTGTGTTCGTCACAGACACACTTAAACAAATAAAATTTTCTTCCTTCGGGTACCAATTCACTGTGGTCTAATAAAATATATATATATTTAAGAGCAAAGCTTTTTTTTTTTTTTAACCTTCCCTTTTCATCTTTGCTATAGGAATAATAGGTCGCATCAGAAATACCGAGTACCATTCCTTTAAAACAGCTACATAATACTATGCAGTGCCACACAGAGCTAGGTAGGAGCTAGCTCTGAAGAAGCTACCCCGAGCGCCAAGCACAGCCTAGTCATAGTACTGCAACACAACACAGCTTAGCCTAAGCACTGCTGCTGGTAGCAAGGCTAGCTCGTTCAGAACGAGTTCCAGTATCTCTGCACAGAAATGCATTATGCTATTTAGACATAATTAAAAGTGCTACACTTACTAAAGCATCATGCACCTTAACAGGACAGATTTTGTGTGCATTTATGTACTTATGCCCACTATATTTAATAAGTCCAGAAAACCCCTGCAGGACAGTTATCTTCAGGCATCCACACACCTCTGCAAAACAGGACAAAAGCTGGCTACCCATTTTTGTAGCCCTGTGTACATAACACTGAGAAACGTATATATTTAAAGATTAAGTCATCCATGCCGCACTCCTGATTAAGTCATTACCTGAGAAAGGATGGAGGGCAAACACAGAGTGCCCTGAACCAAAAGTCAGAGAACTCTCTCTAACTGTCTTGGCTCGGGTGTGAACGTTTCCATTGCCCAGCACCTCTGCCATTTCCCCTGCTGTGCTCAGAAAGTGCCACTCTGCGAGAACGGCTTCATTGTACACTAATCATTTTCTGCTCCTGCACCAGCGTGCATGACTTGCCAGGTGAAGTATTTTGACGGAAAGCCTGAGGTGGCATGACATTTTGCAGTATTGTCAGCTTCCTGGTAATACACGTTATTCTTTACCCCTTTCCCCACCGAAACCCTCTTCTCCTGTTTGAGGAACAACATCTGATTGTCTCTCATACCACCCTCCACGTATCTTCTTTCCCATGGCATATTTTAAGCATATTTTATCCTCTCTTGAATATGTTAAAAATGCCCTCCCCGTGCTTGGAGCCCTCAGGAGTAATGGGTGAATTGCTCACTACCCAGGGCTGGAGAACCTGGATATCTTTCCAGGCCCATATATCCTTGCTCACACAAGCACATGCATTTAGAGGTATACTGGCATATTCTTCATTCTAGACTGCTTTGTGGTCCAGCCTGGGCTCTGACGGGAAGTTTGCGGTAGAGAATTTTTTTCTCTGAAAACTTTTTGAGATATCTTCATCTCAGTATCTTACCCAGGACCTTTTCAGTAGTACACAAACTAGCTGCTCTGATGCAGGATGCACAGATAAGATATTAGACCTAGCTACCATGGTGATTGATGTTCTAAAAATATCCAAGTCAGCTGTACTGATAGATGGGTTAAATATATGGCTGCACTATACCTGCATTGCAATCTGTTAGGATGAGGATGCAGATAAGGACCAGTGAGTGAAATTCAGTTTGGAAAGCTTAAAAAAAAAAAAAAAAAAGGCAGCACAAATAAGTATGCATAAAACCAACAGTATGAAACTCTATTGGTCTCATAGATTCATAGATTAAGAGGGCATCTTTTTTATTTTATCTCTTCCTAGTATGGCAACTACATCTGGTATAGTTATGCACATGAGGAGATGACAAATATGTAATTGCAGTGCTAAGGAGGAGAAGGGATCCGGTTCTTAGCAAATGTAACATGACAGAAAGCATTTGTTGCTGATACTGAAATTTGTGTATCCAAGCATTCTGTGAAGTCTAACGTGATCTTAGGCTGACTGCTGCCTTGGAAACTAGTGGTCAGATACTCTCAGCAGTGGGCATAACCAGCTAGAACATTTTGATTAGATGAAATTTCATGGAACTGAAATATTTCACACACTGGTTTCAGTGAAATTCTCTCAAGGACTGAAAGAGAGAGCGCACTCCTTGGAAAAAACCAACTGTATCCTGGTGGTTTGGACACCAGGACGTGGGAGCTCTAGATTCAAATCCCTCTTGGACCAAGCAATATGGAATTAAATCAATTGCACTTAAAGCCAACAACAGGCTAGCCAGGCTGCTAACAAAGTACAAAGTCAGAAGATTTAACTTTCAGATATTAAAAAAAGACAGGAAAAAAAAAAAGAAAAGAAGACAGACATGCTTACTTTTCAGTGTTGTATGACTCTCTTCATTGCAACCCTGAAGCCTTGAGGATTCAAATAAAATTTGTCCGTTTGCCCAGAGGCAAAGCACTCAAGTTACAAAAGCTACCCGTACAGAGCGTTTCAGACAAAGGCTGGTTTACAAAGGATCTAAAACTACTGAAACATCGGGTAATGAGGGTTTCACTTCCTAATAATCTTGCTTTAGAGAAGCAGAAATTCATTTTCCTCAGACACAATTTTAAGGTTACGAGGCTGAACAAAGAGTATCATTATTGTAGGCATAATAGAATCAAATTAGCAAGGAGAAAATGTATTGGTATCATTAGGTGTATTTCCACATGTCCTACCTCTGCAGTACAAGAGCCGGAGTTCAGAAAGAAAGCTTGGTAGATGGGACAGCTGCGAAATATTGCCAAATATTGCCTTCCAGCCAGCCAGCATGGCCAGACCTTGAAATGAGTCCATATGTTGGGTGTGGACTTCCTACACATGTCTACAAACCTAAACGGCCATTTACAAAACGTGAAAAGCAATTCAGCTTTTGGCATACACTGTGATTAGAGAGCACAGCACATTTTCAAAATGCCCCTTTCAACCCACAGAGCTGCCACCGTAGCTCCCTCATCCTGGCACCATGAAGGGCCACAGCCAGGATCCCAGCAACGGGTCAAACTGGAATTGCAATGGCAAGATCTCGCAAATTGCCTATGACTCCCCATTAAATTAATGCTCTTTATTAAAAATGTCTTTTCAGTCACTCGCATTTCTTTGCATCCAGATATGAACGTTCCTGAGATTTTTCAAGGTCAGCTGTGCATGTGGGTGTCCCTTTCCAATATTTCAAACACACTGAAATGACTCCTTCTATTTTTGTCTTTGGGCTTAGAGCAAAGCTGCCCTTTGAAAGTACCAGGTGGGTCACGCTTCCCAATAACAGTCATTAGGTATGCCTAGGAGTTTGATTGCAGCGTACTTGTACGGAAATCATTCTTTTGTTGTCATTTTACTCCTTGTACCGCATTTCAATATCAGGCTTATAAACCCAAGCGACTTTAGAAAACAAATAATTACAGATGCGTTCCTGCAAAAAACACTATGTGCGACAAGGAACGCTGTTCTCACTCTGTGTTCTCAGAGGGCTCCGGTCAGCACAGGGGAGGCTTCCCACCTACTCCTTCTCCAGCAATCATGTTTTTACAATTTCAAATTTAATACTTTTTCTAATATATTATATGTTACCTCCCATGTATTTAAACTGTACTTAAAAGCATGCTAAGAACTGGTAATTCTTTAATGGTTGTTCACTTACAAGCGATTGTGGGTCATTACACAATCATTTAAAGGGCATTAATGAGAACCATTTAATGGTTTTAGTAGAATATCATTGTAAGGGACAGGGGAAAAGTTACTGGCTGTAAATTTTTATGACCATTTCTTACAAAACGTATTACTTTAAAGATTTATGTATGTAACAATGAGTACAATAAAAGCCATGCTAAAAATAATTTGAAATCAAAGTAATGCATATAGATAAGGTCCTACTTGCTGCAGTTTTGCATGCAGTCAGTAAGATTTTCTTTCTTTTCTTTTAGATACCTTACGACTTGCAGTGCAGCTTCAGATCTCCTTTATGAAAAGTCATAGCAGAAAAAAAATTGCTCAGGTCTACATTTTAACAAAGCATAAATTGTCCTTTACGGTCCATATTTTATTTTTACTTTTCACTCATTGTTTTGCATATAAAGTCAGTATTTTTTCAGTTTTTCCTCGGATACAGCACAATAAGGCAGCTTTTAACCTGAATGTAAGGAGAATTACTTTTTAAAAGCATCTTGAACTGTACATTTGGCTGGCTTTTTATACATGGAAAATAAAGGAGAACTCTGCATGCCAAAATTAAAAGGTTGACTATTTCCCCACAGGGAAATTCTTTATTGCTACACTAGACCAGAGCATACCTTCAAAACTACAGAAACTTATTTTGAAAACTATTCATATGGACGCATTAACCTTATTAAAGTACTTTAATAACAAAACAGTCATCATATTATGCCTGGTTTTGTCCATTTGTGATTCGCATGGAATACATAATGAGGAAGACAATGCCCTTTTTTCCCCAGTATTCTTGCATAAGTAGGAGAATATTTCTAATTAAAAGGCAGAGTTAGTACAGCACATGAATTGAACTGAACCATATCTCTAGAAATGCTGATATTTTTACTGTTTGCATTAAGTAAGGATTGTATTTCTCCCTGAATCTGGCCCGGTACCCATTACCAATAAGATTAAGATTTAAGATAACTTGGTCAAAAGATGGTGAATTATAACTTTTAATTAAAATGTAGAAAATAGTTTCTTTAAAATAAACATGGTAATACTTTCAAGATCATTAATTTTTTATGTAACAAACAACAAAACCAACCTGAATATTTTAAAGTGTGACATTGTAGAGCCAAGGAAAGGAGATTTTTTTTGAAACTTCGATGCAACAAAAGCAAGAAACGCAGTGAATGTGCAGCTTTTTTGTCTTTGGTAACCGACTGCTATTCTTTCATGAGTTTCAGTCCTACATTGCCTCTCCAAAATTCAGTTTAAATTCTAATTGAGATGACATAGATACCAGGGGGAATAAGGGGGTGGGAGGTGGTTATTATTACTATGTTTTCTCCGCTCACTATTTTACCATTTTGCTCATGTTTTGAAATGACTGAAGAAATTCAGGAGCTGGGCTGATCAGATTTGCTTCTGTGTTTGGAATTGTGTACAAAGAAATGTTACTAATGATTAATATGTGAAATGGTGACTGTCTGACAATTACCACAGATAAACATTCTATTGACTTCTCAGTAATTCTTACTGCTGTGCATCCTTTATTTAGTTGCCAGAACTCTGCTTAATACAAGAGCAGAATGTAGCTGATTTAATTTAAATATTGCAAAATTTTTGGAGGAAAATGTAAGGCCTATGGAAGTTGGGAACTGAAGTTGTAAGACAGATGAGAGGAATCTAGTCAAAACTTCCATGCAATTCAGCGAGCTAAGATTTCACTGTATGTGGCAGAAGATGCATCCATACATCCCCGCCTCTAATTGCCATGTTATTCTGTTTCTTCAGCTCTTGTGAACAAAAATCACCACCCACATCTGACTGTGGCATGGCCATAATATAAGGACCAAGGGGACTAGGATGAGATCAAATCCACTTTTACCTGCAAGCTGAACTGGGATTTAAAACCTGAATTTCTGAAAACAAAAGGACGATACACTAAAATCAATGGACCACTTCATTCCCTGGTTTCGTGATCCTGCTCATTATTTGCATTTTCCAACTCTCTCCCGTTTTATTTTTCACTGGATATTAATCACTGCTAACTATATTTTCCCATACCAATTCTTCACCTCATCAGAAAACAGCACCTGCACTCAGAGCACAAAATGAAGAGATTCATAAAAATCAAGAAATGAAATGGCACATTGGTTTAGTGTGTCAGTCTTTCACCTCTAGGAATATAGGACTGTGAAAGAGGAAGGGGGGTGGTGGGGTGGTGGTGATGTGGCGTGTGTAGGTAAAGAGAACGAGAAGCGGAAATTTAAATAAAGAGAATAATAGGGACACAGACAGGAAGAGAGGATGGGAGACGAGGATGAAGATGTGTGAACATAACTGCAAAAGGAAAAGAAAAAGAAATGTTGGGTGGATGAAAGATTAAGAATTACATGAAATTATTTTCTTTATACACCTCTACACATTTGCATGTGCTATAGCACACGCTAAAATGAAGAGAAAGGTGAAGGAAAAGCATTGAAATTGTTCACTTTTTTCCTACAGCCCCACTAAAAAAAAAGAAAAAGGAAATTAAATGCCATAAATATATTCAAACAATAAAGATTTGATTTACAGTAAGAAAAGCAAATAAATTGTGAGCAACGATTTGAGGTTATAGAGGTCTCCAAACACTACATGATTTTTATTTGTCATATGTGTTGCAGTATCTAGATACATTGAGGTAGATTCAGAACAGAGATTCTGCTTAGTTTATTCAAGATATTTCGCTTGTGTTGAGCTTCCTCTCTCTCCTTAAACAACAACATGGACTGCACAGGCACCACTGTAATTACAATACTGCGACTCCAACAATTGCAAAACAATATGGTATGTTGCAATTATTGACTTCATGCACACACATGAGTAACTTCAGGGTTTCTTGACTTTAATAATGTTTACTGATGATCCTTTCACTACTCATACAAATACAGACAAATAAGCCTGCAACTGACCTTGAGGTGGGTAGTATCCTAAAAATGTTGTATCGTGGTACACAATGAAAAGGAGATGCTGTTTATGCACAAAATTCCCTTACCTTAAAAATATCTTAGTCTAGTGGGAAAACTCCTACTGTTCATATATTTACATATACACACATAGACACACACACAGCTTTAATCCACTACCTTATCCCTAAAATAATTTCAAATAGCCGTTCTATTCAAGAAAGCTGTCTAATGTTCCGAGTTTCCTCTTCTGGCTTTGCAGAAACATTAACCGAGAATGGATGGAAAATGAAAAAAGTATGGAATTCAAAGATAATTAATTTCCTATATATTTTCAAGGTATCAAAGTTTAAAGACATCTGCAAATGACAGAAAAAATAAAAACAGCAGTTAAAGTAGGTGACAATACCCACTGCACAAAACCTGAGGATTAATTGCACAGAACCTGGGAAAGCTAGAGGGACATTTAAAGCAGCGTAGATCAGTTTAGCTCCACTGATCTGATCCACGGTATCTCAAATGCAGATATGGCCAGTGTCTCGGAAAAGTGATTTGGGATAAGTGGTGACTTAGAGATTGTCACTGTGGAACTGTAGGTGCACATCCAAACCCAACCGTCCAAATGCGTGCGGCCAAGACTTGACACAGAAAAGTAAGAGCACTGGGTGAGGAAGGCCTTGCCCAAGAGGTACTCTTTGTGGGTACCATTGCTTGAGAAGTACAGTGCAGCCACAAACCAGACACATCAGTCCCCATGCTGTAGGGAAAGCCTTTGACTTTTTCCTCTTTCAGTATTAATTGTAAAGACATTTGAATTTAGCACTGCACAGCCCACACAGCTGACCACAAGACTGCAAGGTTAGCAGCCCTGCTCTGCCAGGTTAGGAAAGTGCGCTCTTCTGCATGATCACAACTTCATCTCTTCATCTGGGTCTGGATTTCAGACATGCAAAATATCCAGCTCAGAAAAATATTTTTCTGCAGAAAACACAGAACCTGAGCTGTTAATATCTGATCTACAGGGTCACTGAAAGACCGAAGGGGCATTTACTGCACCCAAGAAGAATCAGAGATACTACATCAAGGCATTCTGCTGATCAATAAAAACTATTTTAAGATATAACAGCAATGGAAGACAGTTAGAAATGGCTTATTAAACATGATTATATTACAGACTGCAAAATTTCCATGGCAGGGAACTCATTATATGAATGGATACAGAATCTACCACACACTGGAGTCCAGGCTCTCTCTGGCTTCTAGCTGTTACTGGAATACAGGAATAGCTGTTACAGTACCCAGGGGCATGGGCCACCATCATTGTTCTGGTGTGCTAACTTTTTTTTTTTTTTTTAAAAAGAAGAAAACAAAAAACAACAACAACACACACACACCCGC
>JAVJGI010000035.1:3351552-3362832 GCA_035590275.1 Ibycter americanus | reverse complement strand
TGATAAGTTTTTTTTTTTTTTTTAAAAAGAAGAAAAAAAAAAACAACAACAACACACACACACCCCCCAAAAAAAAAAAAAAACCAAACCCAAAACCCACAAAAACCCTAATAAAGTCATAGTGACTTCTCAGACAAGTTTACAAGCCAAGAATTTAGGAAGGTGAGGGATGTGAGTGGTAGTGTATTCCAATAATCCATTTGATACACATGCAGCTGTCAGGGTGCACAGTGATCAAAATAGGTTTTCAGAAGCATCTGCATGAATATCTAGAAGGACAGGTAGGAAAGATCCCTGCATTTTGCTCTTCTTTCCAATGCTATCTGCAGATGTTGCTGGTATATTGCTCTGAAGTTCTGGCATGACATATCTGTACAAAAAAGTCCATTTTGACCTGTGAGCACCTATGTGGGGATAATTTCATCCCACCGACATGTCAGCTTTCTCTGTGCATTCTTCTCCCTCCCATACCTCTGGGCACGTGCACAGCAGAGAAGTACCACTGTATGGTTTATAGTAAAACTGTGACGTTTGCGACTGGGGCATATGAATAGCTTTTCTGTGAATGACTGAGAGACAGCCCTGTGAGCTCCACCTGAAGGCACAATCGTGGTAGAACTGATGTGCTAAATTATTCTTTATGAATCTAGGAGCACATTTTTACGCTATGATGCAAGCAGTGCACTCTACGAAACAAGTTGGGAAGCAGAAACTCCCCAGCTTCAATTCCTGCCCGAGTGCTACTGACTCCCTGAATGATTTACCTCTTTGCTTTAGATTCCCCATGTGTAATCGGAGAATAACAACACTTACCTACTTCACAGCAAGACTCTTGTGAGAACTAATTAATGTTTGTTGCACAACACTTTGAATTTGTAAAATGTCATTTAAGTGATAAGTATTATTGCCATTATCGTCAGTTATGTCCTGGGTACCACAGACACATAAAGCTGGCAGCTGTAAGAGCTACTTAATACATTAAGAACAACGCACAAAATAGTGGAAAAGCATCAAAACCTTTTCATTTTCTTAGGAACATCAAGTGCCTGAAAAAAAGAAAAAAAAGTGGTTGACAAACATCTGCTTGCCTTACAGATTTCTTTGTTGGGGTCTGTATTTTCTGCCACACTCACTCTGACTGGGTAGTGCCTTGTCCCCCAAGTAGCTGCTCCAACTGGTCATCAATGGGACCCATTGTGTAACAGCAGTGGAACCCCCCACACTGGAAGCCAGCTGAAACTGAGATGTTGCATATGTGCAGTTTAATAAGTCCATTTTTTCCTAGCTTCTCTTCCTGTGGAACCTCATTTCCCTTTTTAATTTCATTTTCCCTTTCTAGACAGCAAAGTTAAGGTCATCAGCCAATGATGTAATAAGCTGGTTAGAAACACGCTGGAAAGTACACCACATATGACAATAACTATATTTAGTTATAAAATTTCAACGTGAATTATATTTCAAAATCTATTTATACAACTCCTCCTGTGGGTAAATTACAAACTATTATTTAACTATTCATACAGGTTAGGGAAAAAGGAGGAGGAAAAAAAAAAAAAAAAAAGTCTTAAATTATGTCCAAAAGGTAAGGATATGATTCTGTATGTGAAGAAAGAGAGCCTGAAGGTTTATTCCCTTCTGAAATGCAGAGATTCCTAGAAAACCCTGTTAGTTATAACCCTGGGACAGATGCATGGACCTTGTATCCTACCAGTTCAGTAGGCTCTGAAAGACTGAAGCAGCAGCACCAAGGACTGTGGTTCTCCAGTAATTTTTTTCCTCATTAACCTGAGGTTCTGGGGAATCAACTCCAATCAGGAAGATATTTACATCCAGATCAATGGGAAATGAGACTACCCAACATGGATTGTGTTCTGCACTGTGTTTTAGTGTCCCAAACCTATTAAGTGCTATAAGATTTATACCATTAAGATCATGTACCGTGCTATAATTTACATCTAAAAGTTGGCTTGCAGCTGCTTATCCTTGGCCTGTTCTTCCATTATATCCAAATTAATAACATCTATAACCTGTGCTTTCCTACACTAAAGAAAATAAAAGAATTGAGGGTGGGTGGGTGGAAAGGAAATAACAACAACAAAATCGACACTAAATGCCAAAATTTCTGAACGGTTGTAAAGTGTCTGAAAAAAATCTGGCTTGATTAATGCATCAATGATATTGTGGGTTAAAAACAAATAATTGTCAACGTATTTTTCATATTTTTGACTTCTCAAATAAGTTCCTCAGCAAGGGATCATTATGGCAGCTCACAGTATGCAAACTACAGAGGGCTCCAATTAAGACCATCTCTGTTAAACCTGCAGTGATACTACAAAGAACAGATAAAAGCGTAAATAAATAAATAGGTAGATATCAGGATATAAGTCACAGAGATTAAATTAAAACTTGAGAAAATAACCCTTGTAAATATAAAGTGAAGGACAGCTTCACTTTAGACACTGTAAACTGAAGGACAAAGTACCATTCCTTAATACAGGTTCAAAATACTTTACAGAAGAAGAGAACTATATGCACAATAAGAAGTAGTGCATATTTTTGCTTTAATCTAATGATGGTGAGGGCTTTCAAATCAATAGCAAGGAAGGTATCTGTTCCAAGGGCAAACAAGAGCCACATATACCACAGGTAACAGCAGTGCAGGTCATGGTACCAGTCTGCAGATGAGCACCAACCCAAGCAAAATGGAGTGCAAAGTCCCAAAAGTAGAGTTCAGTTTGCAGTGTTATTCATTCAACTGCTGACTCTAATGTTGCTGGGGGAAAAGGGAGGTGGGCAATAGGTAACATAAGGTATTAGAAAACCTGCTATGAAACCCACCTGAAGCAGACACATTTCTGTTGTGAAACCAGGTTGAGACCAAAAGCACATCTTGCGTGACACACAGGGCATGTGAACATTCAGTGGACTTGAAATAGAAGTTACTGCATTGCACAAGTGGGTACAGATCATTAAGAACCCAATGCAGAGAACTGACATCAGTGGGATACATGTAAACCAGACTGCTATCCTACGAGTTGAATTCAAGTCCCCTGCCAATATATGGATTTTTCTTTCCAAGTAATAGGCTACACAATGGGACTGAAGAATCCAGAAAGACAAAGGGCATCATGGAATGTAAATTACTGAGCCAAATTACCTAAGGTGGGTGCAAAAGGTGCTTCTGCTACACATTCCTTCTCTCCTTCAGAAGGGGATAATAAGAAGCTGGAGCAGAAGAGCTGACATGTACAAGCCAACGGGAACTTAAAGCCACACTGAAGACTGAAGAATGAGCAGCAGCAAGAACAAGAGCAGCAGAAAGGGACAAGGGTCATGTTAAACATGCAATGCCCTTAAGAGAAAGTATGCCTCATCCCCCGCTAGTAATAAGTGCACCAGACTATCCTTTATTTACTGTATATGCACATATATATTTGACCTATATTTTGAGAGACTTTAAGAATCCAGAAGAAGGATAAACAAAAATGAGAAGAGGGTGTGGGTGGGGTTTTTTTGGTGGTGGTGGCGGCGTTTTTCCTTCTCTTCACTTTTGTGTTAAATAGCACAGCCTCAAGCCATTCCTCACAGTTGCAAACATGTTCAAATGAGACCTTCAAAGACTGGAGGCTGAACTCTCCAGGGTGGACTCTCTTGTAATCATTAAGCTAAGCAGAAATGTAAAATTGCTGTAAACAACAAACTTATAAAAGAGAATGTTAAATATCATGCCACCAAGTCAACAGGAAACTGAAGCTATCTTATACACAAGTCATGGTCATGATGCACGCTGTGTTCACATCAAAATGTAACTTTGTTTCCTTCCGTTTATTCTTCTTCTCTGCTTATTACTTTGTGTGATAATAAAAGCCAGTATGGGAAGAAGAGAAGAACAGTACTTTCAACTGCCTTTCACCCTCCTAACAGCATCAGGAGGACAAAGAAAATAACCATACGCTGCAAGTTTATTAAGTAAACAAAGAGGTGACAATTCCAAAAGAGAGCACAATCCAGTAACAGCAGATTTGGATTTAAACAGTCATTGTATTTATTTTTGAAGATGGAATTTTTTTTATTTTGATAAATAGTCTGAAGAGTGCAGCCCTTTAGCAGGCAATAAGGTATGGCATGCCTGCTTGCCTACACATCCTCTCCACTTGGTAAATCATCTCCTACTGGCTGAGTTGGAGCAACTCGTCACTTTGGGCCTAAATATGCAAAACTTGGTGCAGATGCCACTGTGCATGTCAGCTGATGACTAATACAAGAAACAGATGAATCTGCTCTTTCTTGATCTAAACAAACAACTTGATTTTTGTGACCTGTGATTCCAAAACTAATGGTTGTGTGATCAAAACATCTAAAAGGCAAAAGAACGCTGTACATTACATTACAGCATTAGCTGCAGCCAGCTCTATCATATGCGCAAGAATGCACATGGGAGAATTTTTCCCAATGACATAAAAGCCAAAGTGCATTAAATGATAAAAGTTCTTAAAATAATGCCTACAATGACAGTTAACAGAATATGTTGTATTATAACTTCCTAATGTCTTTAGCTAAGAATCTTACACTCTTGAAATTAACAGTAAAATACATTCCTTTCAAAAGGGATGAAATTAGAATTAATAATAAGCCCACTGCTTGCAAAAATGCTGCTTTATAAACACCGTATTTACTAAAAGCACATTCCCAAGAGCCTTGTGTTCTAACTATAACACTTTTCTTTACAATTGTGTACTCTGAATAATAAGTTTAGGCTTAAAGAGCTTCCACGTTTTGTTGCACCCAATATCTATGTAGTCACTTCACATGAAACCATGCACACTTCCAATCCTAGGCTGCCTGCCTAAGCATGGTAGTAATTTATACTACCGGCATTTCTTCTGCAGATACTGTCTTAGTGAAGGACAGGGACAGGAGAGGGGTCCACATTCAGTAAAATTCAATTCCAAGTACAAATAGATCTGTATGTGACAACAGGCTGTATTTTGCCTGAGCAGGAAAGCCCAAAGATCTGCCTCTGAAAAATGTGACAGTATGATTTCTCAGGTAAATTGCACTTAACATACAAAAACCAAAACAGAGCTCTCAATTCATGTACTACCTGGCAGAAAAAGAGAAACTAATAGCTGTAAGGACTTTGATTAATTAGGTTTTCACTACAGGTCTCACTTTTCAGCAAGCTGCCTGTGTTGCTCTACTTCTTTGGGTATTCCTTCCCAGCATATTCACTAATATAATTTAATGCTGATATAATTCACTTGGCAGCGCATCCCACAGTTTTGGCTGAAAAAAGTACTTCTAACATTTACAGACCCCTGCCCCAACAACTAATCCAAATGGAAGCAGCTGTTCTCCTGCCTCAGCTTGGAGCTCTTGTTGGCACCTTGACCGCAGCCACAGTGCGTCTGTGAAGCTTGTAAGAAGACTTGGCTGTAAGGAAAATACCGTAACAGTTCAAACCAACAAGGATCTGATCTGTATCATGACTCCTATGTCATGTAAGAAGCAATTTCTCTTGTTCCATTTTAAAATTCACTTAATGTATCTATTGTTCTAGTACGGTTTTAAAGTGTAAAGCTGAATAACTTCTTGGTAAAAATTACAGCATACGTGTTTCCTGCTCTACCACCAACATTTCTATGATACTGAAGCAGAAGCAGTTCCTTCTTCCTCCCCTGCCACAAAAACCATCAGCCTTCAGAAAGGCAAAAATAACTGGTAGTGGTCTGTGTTTACATTCACACAGCTCCCTTTGGGAGTGAAGCTCCTGGTATTCCTCAGATCCCGCAATACAAATTCTTATACTATAAACACAACAGGTGTGCTGACCTGCCTTTCTATATAAAATCACCCAGTTACTTGAATATTACAAATTATTAAAAGTTAATATAAAAAAGTTTAATGTACTTTAAGTAACTTTAATGAGTTCTTCTCTTTACAATTCCTTTAAGGGAGCAGCATTGCTCCCCAGTGCACAGACCCAACTGGGAGAGGAGCACAACAGAGGTGACCAAGCCACGCAGCAATTTTAACTGATATTATAGCAACACCAATATCACCGGTTTTTGTCTGGACTTGGTGTCATATCATAGGGCAGTGATTTTCAAAGGTCTACAAAGATTAGCCCAGCTCCCATAGGTATTTATTTAATGCCAAGTTCTTCAACATCCCAAGTGCAGATCAGAGTCATTATTGTTATGGCCATCCAAATGCAGGCCCTTAAAATGCTGAATGCAAGAAGCTACTTGAATCTTTAAGGTGAAATTTTCCCCAGAGGTCCTAACTTTTTACTTTCATAGAATTGAGTTTAGGTCAATTTTGAAAGAAAGTCTGCTGTAAAATTATTAGCCATGTTACCGAGCCATCTCAGGAACACAACAGAGGACTGGCTTCCTACGTAAGAAAGCGAGGAAGACTGTGCACCAAGTATTCACACCAAACAGATCTGTGATTCCTATTTTCTGATCCCTGTTTCAGCCACCACATATGAACCTCTGTCAATGGAAAGAGGAGGCCCCACAGAGACATGTTCTTAAAGGGAATGGTTAAAACGAAACCTCTGCTTAAGCATTTCCCTGGATCACATCCAAATCAAGCCCAAATCTTTTTGTTTTGACAGTTTTGCAATGTAAAATAGAAAACACATACAGTAGAAATACAATCAAAGTCCTTGCTACTTGAGTATCTGGAAGTCTTTCCTATTTATAAATAGTAAAAACGTATGTTTATGTAAAGGGAAACACTGATTTACTAGAACTGATTGCTTCACAGTCTAATTACTTTTCAACTGGCTGTTCCAAATTAAGATGTCATTGATGGCTTTTTGTGATATATTTCATTTTAAGCAAATTTATTCTATAATAGAGCACATCATAATGGAAAGCAGAGTTCCCACTCTTCCCTCCTCTTTGTAGCCTGATATCTTGACAAGTAAATTAAATTTAGCAGTTAAAATGCTTCCATTAGTAATTTTATTAAGTTAATTAAGGAATCTCTCTTTCTGAATTTTAACTATGTTCATTTCAGCACAACCTTGGGGTTTTTTTGTGTTTTTGTTTTTTTTTAATTCCATATATTTAGTAACCACGATGGTTTCTAGGACAAACAACTACTTATACAACATCCTTGAGATAATGACAAACCTACCTAAGGAAAAAACCACAAATATTTAAAAAAAAAACCCAACAAACAAACAAAGAACCGAACCTTTTTATCTCTAAATTGTTTTGCTTTACAAAAAAATAAGACTATTCTACTGAAATCTAGGGAGAATGTTTGCTAGGAACAATTCCAAGATCTACAAGCCACAGCAGAAATTACACATCTAGAACATTTAAAATAGGTAAAGATGCCTATAGCAGTATCAATAAAATGAGAATTAGCTGAACCCCCACCTGTTGCTTAAGCCAAATTCATAACTCCTTGTTCATGGGACGTCTACATTTTATAAATAGTGCCTTACCTTTCATTTACCTTTTTCACCTCTCAACACATACAAAGCATGGATATAACCAAACAACCGTTCTCTTTTATATCGCTTCTCCCTGAAATGTGGGACTATGAGAAATCCCCTGAGATTTTCAATTGCCTCCAAAGCAGTCTCGGTAATTTATATCCAAACTAAGTTCTTACATTGTAAACATGAACTAGTAAAGTGCTTTATTTTTTCAGTCACCACCACTACAATATGCAAGAAGCCTCTTGCAACATTTTTCAATAGTAAAAAAAAAATCTGATTTACCCCCTCACCTAAAGGAAGGGGATTTTTCAATAAATAGTCAAACATTTAATTTTCCCCAAGACTAGGGCCAAACTAATAATAATGTCCACTTGACATTCCGTGGTCTGCTGAAAAGAAGTATCTACAAAAAGTAAAATACGGTTATTTAAACTCAAACGCTAACCACGAGGAAGGCTGACATTCATTGTATATGACAAGGCCACCCAGGGGCATGGCTCAGCGCAGGCAGATTAACATGTACAGATGTAATAGTGCTCCCTATCACAGCTAAACATGCATAAGTATAAGGAAGAAACAACAACTGTGAAGGGTGAATTATTTGCTGTACAAAAGATCAGCTGATACAGGTATGGAAAAAAATTCTCGAGATAGCAATATTAAAATGGACAGAAATGCTATAGGACTCACTGATCCAACCTCATCTTAACAAAGGCCAGGCAACACCTGCAGACAGTCCCTGATGTACTAACAGACAGGGAAAGCTTGGGAGAAGCGTGGTTTATGCATACGGGGGGCTGGGGGGGAATCACCTGGATGAAGCAACTGCATAAGGGCCACACATTAGACTGGTTACTCAGCTGTGAACTACTTGGACATCTTCTGTTCTTTGCTATAGGACTGACTGACCTGTAGCACAAGGCCTGTGTAGTCCATGAGTGATTCAGCCTTGCTCCCACACCAGGACAGTGTGGGCTGTGATTACAAATGCATTTCTTGTCTTCTCCAAACCTCTGGCTATTGGCAGCAGGGCTGCACTCAGTCCCCCAGCCCACAAAGGTGCTGCTATTGCTATGGGAACCATCAAACCAGCAGAGCACTTACTCTGATCTTCTGGGTCTGTACAGAATCTCTGAAACTTCTCTTCTCCTGATGTTCCTCACAAGAGCCTTTCAGCCCACAGATGACATGACAGGCAAGAAGGAAGAACGCTGGGCCAACAATGAAGTAAAATTGGAAGTCTAGATTACTACAACGTGTATCATCTCTAATTATGTCACAGTTGGGCTGCAGATAAAAATAGTCATAAAACTGACCATTTAAAATCATATTCTTATTGTACTGGTGGAGATCTGCCTATCAAGATGTTGATCCTGTTTCACAATGTGGTTCCAAAGCATTAGATGCCTTTTGCCAAGTGTTTTGGCTCAAAGATGGGAATGAGGTCAAAATATGGCAGAATTTTTCTACAAACAAGAGCAAACACAGACACTGTGGTTTTTTCATTAGTAATGGTCAGAGGACTTTGGATGAAACTTTTCCCAGCATAAATGACATTTTGTCATAAAATTTGTACCCTGTAATTTATTTTTGCAGAAATAGAAAAGCCTCAAACAAATTTGCCATTGAGAAAACAAATAAAATTCATTATTTGTTTCTTATTGATAAAACAAAATATTTGTGTTTTCCCCCCCCCTAATTAAAAAGTTGACATACTGCATTTAGAGCAAGACTTCAGTCATGGAATAAAAAACTAATAAAGCCAGAAAACACCTGAAGACATGAAGTCTTTAAGTCTGTTTTTCCTATATCAAAGCAAAATTAAATATACCTGTTATACCATTGTTGATGTATCACCAGCATTAAAAAAAAAAAAAAGAAAAAAAAAAAAGAAAAAAATAGGAACAAAAAAATCCCCTATCCACATCTCCACTAGTGAAAACTCCACATTTCACAGGCAAGATACTTCAGTGCTTCAGTACTCCTGGCACCGCAGATCTCTCATGCGCCTAATGTGAATATCTTTCTGCAAGCTGATTCTATTTTGTCCTTCCCCAGGCTCTGGCTGTGGAAAGCACATTGTTCCTTTCTTCTCTACAACAGAAGTACTGAAGGAGGAAAAACAAACACACAAACAAACTTACCTTTCCATATAATGAAGTTTTGCATTTTTTAAGGTGGAAAGGGTGATTATGTCTCAATTTCAAAGGAAGGAAGCATTGAAAAGCAGAAATTTGTACAGTGGATAAATTCCTTACCTATGCTCCTCTTCTTTTCGTAATAAATGTTTCTAATCCTTCAACAGATATACAAGCCTGCAGAACCAACTAACTAATCTCCCCCCCAAGATTTAACATTAATGAATTACCTTATGAACCTCTGAATTCTGAATTGATTTCAAATAACAGTGATCAAACTATGACACATAAGTTCTCAATTCATTTCGCCTGAAGCCTAAACTTTACTTTTACAGGTAGAAAAAAAACCAAAACAAGCAGGCAAGTATAAAGAGTCTCCGCAAAGTGATTTTCCAAAGTGGACTGGACCACAACTTTAGTGCATTCACTACCCCACTGTTTCATAAATACTCTGCACCTGCATCTTAAAACAGGTGAACAAAGCTCCCAGACCATTATTAGGCACAAAGATTTTTGGGGGGAAAAGATAAGAATACCTAAGGGGGAAAAAAAGTCTAGAACATGCACAGCCCTATTTTTCCTCATTTTTAATCATCTCTTTCACTTTACGGTAGCTCACCTGAGCAGCATACCTTTGCATCATAGAACTTTGTTACAAGGTAAGGGACAGTTTGAGACAAATTGACTTTAACTTCCCATTAGGCTCGCAAGATCTGCAAGGAGGACATTAAACTATGAACAGAGGGATACAGATTTTCATTACACAAAGAATAGCGACTTGCCAAACTTTACCTCAAACAGGAGGAAAAAGCAGAGATGTACAAGCAAATTCTAAGATTACGTGCCTCAAACTCTCCCATTTTCAAGAACTGGGTCCAAAAAATGGTACCTTGAACCATATGTCTCTGCTTCCATCTGTAGTCACCCACAAGTGTTGTCAACTAAGTGATATTAAGAACAACAGTCTCCCAGGAACCCACTCTATCCCTGCATTCAGTCAACCCAGAAAGTCTGACAATGTTTAACCCAAACAAATGTAATATCTTTCCTTAAAAGTTCCTGCTAGGTTCGTATTATCTTCCAATAAATTCAGCGATTAAAGACTAAGTGAACAAATAGAACAAATCCTGCTGAAAACAGCCACCATTCTAACTTCTGTTATCCTCTACTACAAGAGAGGAAGCCATTTGGAAAAGCCACAGAAACATAAAACTGGAAAGGATCACGAGAGGTTGGAGAGTCCATCCCTGGGCTCTGAGACAGGTTCAGGTATATTTGCATGGGTTTTGAACAGGTGGTTTTCCATCCTCTTATTTAACACCTCTAATTGTGAAGTTATACAATCACTCTCAGCAGCATATTCCCATGGTTAGAAAGTTTACATCTGTAGTGAAAAAAAAATAAATAAGCCCCAACCTTGCTAATAATCAAGTCAATTTATTCTTGTTCAACACTCAGTGAATGTGGAGAAGAATGATTTTCTCATAACCTTTTATATTTTAAGACTATTCAAGTGCCTCTCTCAAACTACTTCCTTCTAAACAGGCACAATTATTTCGACCAAGAGATCATCTAACATACCTTGCTAAGACGGTCTACAATTTTCCTCTCTGTCTGTACTATATCCTTCATGATCCACCTCAGAAGAGTTAAAAAAAAAAAAAAAAAAAAAAAAAAGAA
>JAVJGI010000035.1:3277476-3351452 GCA_035590275.1 Ibycter americanus | reverse complement strand
TGTAAGGGCTTTGTCCTCTTTTGCTTTTAATGGAAACTGCTCAAATTAACAGCTGTCAGGTTTTTTCTCTCTCCCTTGTTTCTCCCATCAGCAGAAGGATGCAAGCACCTGCTCTGGGTGCAGCTTTGGGGGCTCAGATGGCCTAGGGCTGCCCCCAGCTCTGCTTGTACCCTCCTGTGCAGGCAGGAGAAGGGGGTGGGTGACAATATTTATCCCACTTAACCCAACTGCTGTCCACCTAATTTCAAACTCAAGGACCAGCAGAGAGGTGCATTGGCAGTGGAGTTTAACACAGCCATTCCCAGCCTGACGTGGGCTCTGGCTTTGGACAAAGCTCGTGCTAAATAACATTGAACTAATTTAATTTTATGCTTTGTTTTTTATGAGTAACAATTAAGAAAAAAATCAGTGGAACGTAATTACAGCACCTTGAAGTGTAGTGTTACTGGGACAAAGGCTGAAATGAGGTTACAATATGACAGCCTTTTATCTCGGATCTGATAGGGGTGTTATTCATTGTATTAAAAGTTTGCCAAGAGAGGCTTCACTGAAAATTAACCCGTGTTATCACAGTGAGTAATATCCTGGTTTTATCATGTGGAATAAATAAATAGCATAGACTTTATGCTTTTGCTTAATGAGGTTACACTGAGTGCAGAACGAGGAAACAGTGTTAACTCCGATGCAAGCAAGCAGTGATTAAGGCAAGATGAAACTGGAACAGAAAGTGCCCCCAGTTTTCTTGCATAACGGCAGAGCTTGTATTACTATTAATTATATTATGCAACGGGAATAGGATGGAATTTGGCTCTATCTAGCAACAGACTGGGGTCAAAAACTCATTGCAAACATTTCTGTGATTTCTCAGGAAAATTCCATTTCTGTGATGCTTCTGACACCGTTTTCTCACCTTCACTGGTTGTGGTTGTTTGGCTTGGAGCCATCCTGCCAAAATGACCCATCTGGCCCAGCCCGGGAAGCCTTTTCCGCTTGGTCTTGCTGGTGCTTTTCCCACCTGGATCCCCAATGTGCTGCTCTGCATGCAGGACCAACATATCCAGACTCAAAGTGATGTTGCATATCAGCAGCGCTGACGGCAAAATCTGCAAATTAGAATCATAGGGTCTCTCAAACTGGAAAGGATCCATAAGGATCGTTGAATCCAGTCTGTAAGAGCTGAGGTCTGCTTGGTCACAGCGCATGGACCTGGCTTGCTTGAGCATGTACGATGGGCCAGGAATGCTGGACAAGAACTTTCCCCAAGGAACTGAACTTTTTGAACTGAATTGTCTTTAGATAAGTAGTTAAACTCCATGGAACATGTCTGTGATACCAGTGGGAGCTGGGCTGGCAAAGTGGCTGAAGCCAAGGGCAGGAGAGGGCTGGTGTTTGCCCGGGTGCTGTGGCACGGTGCTCAGGGACATCCCAAACTATGGCATGTGCTGATGGGGAAGGAGGGGATGCTCGCTTGTGCTGCAAGCCCAGGTTTGGGAATCAATTGGCCTGATTAAGAGTGTTGTTATGGGCAGAGAGATGAATAGTCTGATTCTGGACTTCATTAGCCAAGAGCCTGAAATTGTTTCACGTGAACAAAAGGATCGTCCGGGACGTTAATCCCTTGCACCTGTTCAGCTTTGTTCAACCTCGCTCTGCCCCAGCTGGGGTTGCGTCAGCAGAGACGACACTGCAGGCAAGAAGAAACCAGCCGCAGCAGAGGCATTAACCATGCTTTTCACTCAACACGCTCGTGGGATGGAGAGCTGAGCCATGCCAGATGGGTCTGAACTCCTGAGCTGGCAGAGGAGAGCCTCGGTGCCGCCCGGGCACATCCAGCCTGTGGGTCGAAGTGGTCTGGAGGAAGGGGATGGGGTGGCCGTGCCCCCAGGGATGCCTGTCCCATTGCCGCAGCTCTGCATGCAGAAAGCACTGGGGACCCTGGGCTCAGCACCGCTCCTGGCTCCGGCTGCACCCTGGTTTCCCTTCCAAAAAGGAATGTTTTCCTCCCCCTCCAAAATAATTGAAGAGCTTAAAAAAAGCAAGCAAACCGCTTGTCCCTTCGTGCCAATGGATGTTAATAATACCAGGAATACTATTATCCTCTGGGCTATCATCATGTATAATACCTGCAGAAATCGCTTGGGTAGTTTTAATTATGTTTGTGCCTTTTCTTTCAGCTCTTGTTATCTCTTGGGTTCCTCAGGGCTGGGGGAAGGGTCACAGCGTCGAAGTAACTTCTCTAAAGCGCCTTTGTTTTCCCTGCACAGGTATTAAGTTGATGGCACAACAATCCCCAAGTACATTAGATTCGCTTTCCTGCCCAGCCCTGCCTGAATGCAGACCTTGTGCGTCCCCCGTGCGCGGAGAGAGCCCGGCGTGGGCAGCCCCAGGAGCGGGCCCGCAGGAATGCAGGTGAACAGAGCCAAATTGTTCCAGCCGCGAGAAGAAGGGAAGAGAGAGGGAGAAGGAGAGAAAGGAAAAGCAAAGGAGAGAAGGAAGAGCTGGGAGGAGAGGGGTGGAAATAATCCTTGTCTGTGCGTGGTGGAATTTCTCTGGAGATATTTGCAGGGCAGTGCGGTTAAAAAAAATAATCCTTAGAAAAATAATAAAGAGTCCTGCCTTCCACACATGCCCGGTAGGGGAGGTTTTTGTCAGTGGTCTCCATGGGAAAGTGATGTTCGAGAGAACAATTGCTGGGCTGTTGTACCATGCCTGCTGCTATGAATGAAGCTTGAGAAAAGGTGTCCTTGGACTCTTGCTAAACCCCATCATCTTCTCCATTCCCTGCGTGTGCCCACTTGCTGCCGCTGCCTCCTGAAATAGGCCGACAGCTTATAAACAAAGCAGTATAAAAGATGAGATGGGAGTGTGCTCCAGCCTCATTTCCTTGCCGGCGGCAGCAGCCAGCTAGTTGCTTGTCCCTGCTGCACTGTGGTGGGATGCCGGGGCTGCAGCTCGGTGGTCCCTGCTCTCTGGGAAGCTCTGGCATTGCAGAAAGCAAAGTCAAGGACAGAGGTGGGGGGAAGCTGGTCCTGAATGGGGGCTTTGGGGCAACTTGTCCTTCAAGGTGGGCCACACAGTCCACGTGAGCAGCACGGGTGCTTTCTTGCCAAGGAGCAAATATTGGCCATGCCTCTGCCTGGTGTGCTTGCCTGGCTTGCTGCAGCATGCTCTGAGCTGCAAATTCACCGGTGAGCACAAGGGTTTCTGTAGCACCACAAGGAAGTGTCCATGTGACAGCCCCGTGTTGTTCCAGGGAGGCTGGATGTCCATGGTCTGCAGAGGAGCCCTGGGATCCCCACCACAGATGAAGAGGATAAAAAGGAAGAGCGTGACTTTGGAATGGCTTCGCATAAACCCTCGGGTGTGTAGGTATGTGTATGCCTGTATGTGTATGTGTGTAAGTACAGCATGTGCGCCTTCCCTTTGTTCCTGGCCTGGCTGTACTATGTTCAGCCCACGTGAAGGCTGTTAACACCTTTCCCCTATCTGAAATGGGAAGTAAATCAAGTTTTTTGCCGCTAAGAGTTTAGCTTGTTCAAAGGATGAACTATAATAGGCTATAGTTCATCAGGAGACCGTATAGCTGCATAGGGTCTCAGCAGCATTGCTGTTGGATCCTCTCTCTGAACGTGTCTTCTGGAGCAGGACTGAGGAATGGAGCTTCAGTGGTCCAGGAGGAGCAATGGTGGTGGCTGAATGTCACCTGGCGCCTTCCCATCCTCACTGAGCTTTCCTCTCCGGCATGCTCCGTTTCGTTAAAGGGTTTGACTCATTTCTTGAAGTTTAGCAGGCATTCAGAAAAGATACGAGTGAAATAAAAGCTTTATTAATGACATAAAATAGAGATCAGTGTTGTCCGTGTGCGGGTACACAGCAGAGCGTACTATACACTGTGCAAGTGCAGAGCTTTTATGTAATATAAAGCACGAAATTTACGGTGATTGTAGTTTGGGGCTGTGCATATGTTTTTGGCTGAGAAGAATTTAAGTTGCAATGAACATTTAGAACTTCAAGAATTTTTAAATATGTCCTTGTAGATTTTGAATGTTTTTTCTTCTGATATCTGTTACTTGGTGTTTACGCAGTGATGGTGCCTCTCAGTGCTGCACTTTGTGTTACCTGTTTCTGCAGAATAGTGAGGTTAAAGTTGTTAGAAATGTGTGTCCTCATTAGCAGAATGGAGGGATGACCCTGGGCACCTAGGAAAGCCTGGCCTGGGGGTTAAACACAGGCTCAGGTTCAAAAAAAATACTTTCCATTTCTGCTTATGCCTTTTGCTCAGGGCAAAATACTTCACATGTCTCTCTGCCTCAGTTTCCTATCTATTCCAGAAGAATTATGCTAATTACGGACGCTCCCAGCAGTGGTGAGATAGGGGTGGAGGGCAGAGTCTGTGCCGTAAGCATTGACGTATTCACTTGGGTGGTAGGAATGAAACTGCAGTTTCTGAAGTGTCTCAGGGAATCGCACTGGATCTGCGCTGTGCTGCATCCAGAGGATCTGTTCTGAGCACCAAAGTGAACAGAAATTCGTAGTGAATGAATCAGAGGTGGAGGGGAAAAAACAATTTCCCTTGAGTTTGTCATTGGTAGATGTTGGGGGAAGTCTCCTATTGGTTTTATTAAAAAAAGAGAAAGAAGCAGATGCAAAGGACACCTCTGACACCATATCTGCTAAAATACCGCGTGCAGCACTAAGATGAGAAATCATCTGTCATCACACTCCCACACCTAAAATCTGCTCAGGCCATAAGCTCTTCAGGGCAGGAATACGTTATCCGTTTGGTGCTACTTGCCAGGTGCAGTGCACCACAACTCTTTAGCTGATCACACCTAGGAGCAGTAGTAATGCCATCTCAGAGCAGCATCGCTGCGTAACGCAGCTGCCGCTTGCGCTCAGGGGGAGCGTTGCAGGGGTGGGGGATAACACCTCCCCACTGGGGACCAGACGTCGGCAGGAGTTTATTTTTCCCTGTGTACAACAGTGGGCATCCCTCACCTGATACTTGGCGAGTGGGTTTTGTTCTGACAATGCCCAGTAAAGTTAAAACAACCTTTTTCTGTTTTACAGGGAAGAAACCAAATCAGGGGAGCAGCTGTGGCACTTGTGCAGACCCCTATGGAAGATGGGAGAGACCACGGAAAGGAGAAAACCCACCAGGTTCCACTCCAATCCCTAGTTTCTCCCTTTATAGCTGGAGGGATGAAGAACGGGCACAAACAGCACAGATAACCAGCCGAGAGCCCTGCTGTCTTCCTGATCAGACTTGCTGCACCCCTGGCAGCTGCGCTGGCTGAGGCAGGTTGGACCCACATCTGGCACGTGGGGTGGGTGCAATGTGGACCTGAGACTCATGCTGGCTTGTTGCCATTTCCTGTTGGCCAATAACTCCAATATTCTTCATCTGTAGCGTATTTATTTACTTTTTTTTTTTTTTTCCTCTCCCCCCTGTTGGAGAACAGGCAGCACTGTGAGAGAGTGGAGGGACTTGCTGCAGAATGGGTTGGGTGGCAAGGGGAGCCTGGCTGGCAGTAGCCCGAGGCTGTCATAAAAGAAACTGAAACAAGAGTGTTAACGCTTTAGCTGAGTTATGGAGAAATGGTTTTGCTGTTTGAAAAGAAATTGTGAAAGTAATACATCTGGGAGCACGCTGCGTCCCTTCAGAGGCTTGGGAGCAAGTGGAGGCTGGAAGGATGCTTGGGAGCACTGGGGGTGTGTGTGCAGAGAGATGCAGAACTGCAGATGATTTCAGCTGGAACGGACCTCTGCAGGTCTCCAGTCCGACCCCACTCAGAGCGGGGCCACCCACGTTGGGTTGCTTGGGGCACGTGCGGTTGAGGTCTGAATATCACCAAGGATGGAGATCCTACAACCTCTGTGGTCATCAGGATGGTGTCTGATCACCCTGATGGTGAAAACAATTTGTCCTAATGCTCTGTGTCCCTGCTTGTGACCACTGACTCTTCTGTGCAAGAGCAGCCTGGCTCTATCTTCTCTGTACCCTCAAATCAGGCAGTTGAAGACAGCAATAAGGCTCACCCCCTTTCTAAGGCCAGTCAAACCCAGTTCTCTCAGCTTGTCCCCAGCTCTCTTGGTGTCCTCTGCTGGACTCAAGCCAGTATGTCCACGTCTGTCCCAAGACTGGACAAGGTACTGCAGATCTGGTCTTGCAGACGATGAACTGGCTTGGGTGGGCTGCACAGGGCTCCGTCCTCCTCTCTGTTTCATAGCTCCAGTTCTTTCAGAGACTAAATGATGTGCTGGCAATGGCAGCCCTTGTGCGTACTTGAATCTATAATGCTTGACATTATTGCATCACGTCACATGGAGGAGGAAAGGAGATGTCTTCTAGTTTAGGTTTCTCAATCCACATGATCCTTCAGCTACCTGCTGAACAACACGACTTGGGGTGTTTGGTTTTGGTGTTCTGGTCTTGTCTTGTTCCTGATGCCTTTAGGAGAACGTCTTCTGTCAGCGTGGTCCTCTGCTGACACAAGTCAGAGTAACTCCACTGAGGTCAGAAGCTCCTAGAACAACAGTCTGCTGGGAATTATGAATAAATGCAAATAGTGTTTGTTTGATTTACTTTTCAGGTCTGGCCAGGAAACCTTCAAGTAGCAGCACTTTCCCTTTTAAGCAGGTAAGTGCTTTTTTAAAACATACACGGGAACGTCTGTGCTTCTCTGTTTATCACTATAAATCTTTCTGTGCCTGAGCTTTTAAATAATGATTTGCATGGTAACTTCATGCTCCTGAAATTCATAAATGTGAGGAGCTGATGGACCGAACGGCTGCTGTACATGATGGGACACTTACTCCAAATCAGAGAGGGGGAGAGAAACCATGTGGGGAAGGGGCTGATGGGGAGAAGAGGAGAATGGGGCTGGAGGAGACCTGGACGAGCAGTAGGTGATGGTTAAATCTCTGGTCCAAGCTAGGGGGCTGGTGAGACGGTGATCCCCAGTGCTGGCACATGGGAGGTGGGGATATTGGTTCAGGGGAGATTTATTTCATCTGCGGAATCTGATCTGTCGGGGTGAATGGGAATGTAAGGAAATTCTCTGAGAAGAGATGGTGAATGACCAAATCAGCTGAGATTTTTGGCTTAACTATTTTGTTTTAAAACTCTATAATTAAAAAAAAAAGGTTTTTTTTAGTTTAGTATTCATTTTTTCAACAAAAGGCAGAAAGTTTTTCAGGGGAGGGGGTAATGTAATCTAACCTCCAGTTTTCTGTCCCAAACCAGTTTTGACCAGCCATACCAACAATGTAATCATCAGAAAGTTTTTTTACCCCCCCTTCCTTAGCAAACAGCAAGCCAAGTATCATTTAAAAAAAAAAAATCACCAATAAAAAAAAATAGCAGCCTTTTGCCATACATGGCTGGTGTATTTTTCCTTTGGAAGTTGGCCACCCCAAGCACACACAGGGCTCTGTGTGAGCCTACCTCACCCTCCGAGAAAGAGCAGAAGAGAAAAACTCCCTGTGACTTGGATGGGTTCCTTATGGGGGGGAGGTGGGCTGGCGGGAAGGGGGGCGAGCGCAAGGCAGCGGTTTGAACTAAGTTCCTTTTTCTATTTTATTTAGATTAGGTTCTGCTCAGCAGGGTGATTTCTTAATTAGAGCAGCCCAGTCTTGCAGGCCTGTCGCTCCAGACCCCTGCTCTGCCTTCTTAAGTTTCACGAGGGAAGTTGTCGTGCCTTATTTCCTGAGCTCTAATATTCGAGCAGTGTGCGGTGATTTCAATGGGAGGAAAAGACATGTAATTTAATCATCTTTATTAGATTTTGGGCGAAGGAGGGGGCAAAGCAGTAGGAACCGTGTCCTCTGCTTGTCTCTTGACTTTCTCTTCTGCTTCTGGTGGCCAGAGATGAGATTTCAGGGGAGAAGAAGCAGAAAAGCAGTGATCCCAAAAGACCACGTAGTGATGGACTTTTTGTCCTGAGGTTATGAGGTTTTCCTGAGCTGTAGCTGTTATCTTGGTCTCAGGCAGATCCATGACCCTGCATGGATCCATCATGGGCTTATTAATGACAAGCTGTGATTAAGGTTTTTGATTTTTAATCCGCTTGGTTACGTGAAAGGGAATTCCGTCCCTCCAAAGGGTGTTGCTGGAGTAGGGTGAGAGGCTGGTGGAGCCAGTTCAAGCAGAGTAAATGGGGAAGCAAAATGTGGAATTTTGCAAATTTCAGGTGTTTTCTGGGAATCCGAGGAGGGCAGGCAGCGTGTTCCCGGGGGGAGCCTGCCTCTGCTGGGAATGTGTCATTGCCGCTGTGCCATGGGCACAGCTCTGTGCAGCTCCCACTTCCAGAGAGCAGGTGAGAACTTCCCCCAGCCCCCTTGCGCCAAGGCAGGGAAAAGTTATAAGAACAAAAATGGGGAAATTTTTTTGAAATTAGAGGTGGTGAGGAAAAAAAGGCTTCATTTCACAGCAGTGGCTCAGGGGTTTGATTCCTCCTATTATCCTTGCTAGGCAGAGGCAATGTGGGACAGCAGCCGGGATGCGCTGAGGGGCACCGGGACCTCTGTGTTCCGGTGGATGGTGGAGGAAGAAATGTGCCTGTGCCAAGACCTGTTCGTGCTGACTCTGCCTGCACACACACACCATATGCCCAATCTTTACTTAATGTAAATCAACGTTAATCCATTGATGCCAGTGTGGCTGGGCTATTTTAGCCACCGAGAGCCTAGCCTTCTGTATCATATGCACTCAGCTGTGACTTTGTAGCTTAAAAAATATTAGGCAACGCTCAGTGGGTTTTTAATTCACGTTTAATTCAAATGAAATAAAATTCTAGGTTTTTTTAATGAATCCATTTTATGGCTGGAACAATAGCGAAAGAAGCAAATATTTGTTACCTGGAGACACCATATTCTCTCCCTCTTACCACATGGGTTTGAGTTATTATTTTTCTAGCTGGCCCTATGAAAGGCTCCTGTGGAGGATGGGAGAGGTTTATAACTCAGTAATAGGCTTCTCGCCTCAAAGTGGTTCCAGTCACTCTCAGCTGGGTTTGAATGGGATGGTTTCGATTACACACCATCAGCGGGCGAGAGCCTGTTGTGATTACGTGCAGCACCTTTGCAGTGGGCAGCAAAAGGGTGCGGGGTGCTGCGGGGGCAAATGGGGTGATGCTGAGCCATGGAGGAGCTGAAGCACAGATGGCTGCTCGCACCCTCCTGGTACAAGTGATGCTGGGGTGAGAAAAGCATCTCCTGCATTATCTGAGTTTGGCAGTAACTTTAAAAAAAGCCCCCTTTTTTTGCTGAGGGGGTCACTTTGCACTTGAAGAAGGACCTGCATCACTGCAGCTGTGACTGTATCAGGATGGTGTGTTTAAAGTGTTGTGTTTAGTGGGTTACATGGTCCCAATCATGGGTTTTAGCAGCTATTTATCTGCTTTTGCTGTATCTCCCCACGTGCAGCTGCTCTGTGGGCAGCAGTGCTGCGGTGGAGCTGGCTCCCTCATTTATCCTGCTGGTGACAGGAGGAAGAATTACTTGGAAAGCTGCTTCTTTGGGGACAGTGATGTGAGTCAGTAAACCACTGTAGTGTCACCTGTGGCACGGCAGGACGGCGGCTCCAGGGAATGGGGTATGGTGAGCAGTGGAGGATGAGGGAGGTTGTGATGCTGGTGCAATGGGAGAGTCACTTGCCAGATTTAGGGAGTATTGTCAGGGCTTGGGGAAAACCTTGTGTAAATGCTGTGTGGGATGTGCTTGTCTGAGGACATATTCATAGTCCTTCCCATCCCTCCCCTGGCGTGGGAGCCAGCACAAAGCTGCCCTGTGGAGCAGGGATGCTTTTCTACAAGGTGTTGCTTGAAAAGCCCATGATACGCTGTCCCCAGGCAGGCAGGCTGTGAAAGCAGCTGCAGGTGCCAGGGAAAACTTCTGCTAGTACGTCCTACCTGCGTGTTTGCATCACGGAGGGACCAAAAAAACCCCCACTACTGCTGGCAAAATAAGTTCCTTCAGTTGTAAGCTGTGTTTTGGGGGGAGGCTGGAGCAGCTTGGAGCTTGGAAAGCAGCATGCCTCACGAGAGAGAGAGAGAGAAAGAAATTACAAATTAAAACCAGAAAGCCCCTTTTCCCTCCATCTCCTGATGTCTTGATTCAAGGTATGCATAATCATAATCATTATTTTTAAGGGCAGCCCCCTTCCACCTCCCAGGGTCTATGTTATCTCTAGAACCAACCTCTGACTTTTTATTGCAAAAATGACACTGGAGAGAAACTCTATCTGCTGGGAGGGAGGCAGCTTCAACCCCTCCTCCTCCTCCCTGAGACCATCCGAGCTGCAGGGGTAGGAAAGGAAGAGGAGGGAGTGATGAAGGTCACCTTCCGCTGCCCCGGGAAGGTAACGAACCCCACGCAAAGGCCCAGGTCGAGCTCTCCAGAGTCATTATCGCAACAGGCTGCGAAAGGTTAGGGAGGAAAGAGCTTTTCGGAAGTCTTTGCCCACTAATTGATTGCGAAGAGCGGAAGGAAGGATGTATCGAAAAAAGAAAAAGCCCCTGCGCTGTTTGTGACCCCCTCCTCCCCTCCCCGAAACGTGCCCAGCCAGGAGGCAGCAGGTTGTAGTTTGAACTGTAACAGAGAAGAAGGGAAATCAGATTCAACAGGAGCAGGGTCTCCTTTCAGTCTAATGGCAGATGTGGAAAATGTTTTCCAGCATCATTAGAAAGGATGAAAAGCGCTAAAGGCTGGCTAGTGCCCTGTCCCTGCCTGGCGAAGAGCGCAGGAGGGATGGCTGTGCCAGCTTGCTTTTGCCCTGTCTGCTGTATGCAGCTCTTGGCAGGTAGCATGGCATGCCTCCTGCTCACCTTGCCTCCTGCTCACCTTGCCTTTCCTGCTGGCACCTATGCCAGTGTGCTCCAGCCCCTCCGAGCCACATGTGATGGTCCTTTAGGGTAAAAACTGCCCCAACATGAGTAGATGCTCATGGACCAAGGGGCTGCTCTGATAAAACCCCGTTTGAGAAGGTAAGTGATGGTTTTGGCATGAGTGGGTGGGAGCTGTGCCCCCAGCATTTGCAGCTGGGTTTGCAGCTGGCCTGGGGCCGGGGCGAAGCGCTGAAATGCCAGTTTGAGTCACCCTCAGCCCATGCACAGACAAAATGTGCTGCAGCCACAGCACAGGGGCTGAGCTCTCGATACCCATCTATGGGCTGAAATATGAGGAGATTAGTACAGAGCTTTCTTAAGAATTCTCCTTCCCTGCAATGCATCAGGCCATATGTTTCTGCAGCCTTGAGACCAGACCATGGACAAGTTCTCAAGATGTTTCCCAGGGAAAACCAAAGTACCAGGTGCTCCACGGGGTCCCTGCGGTGGGCTGCATTGCGTGGACTGGACAGAGACTGGAGAGGAAATTTCTCCTTCTGGTTCAGAATTAGAGAAGCTGCTCAGCTCTGTGCACTGGAGGGGACTGTTTGAGAAGGAAGTCCTTGCAATGATCAGGGCTTTCTGGCCGTAGGTGAGATGATGTCCAGAAATGAAAGGCAGCCGCAGAATTTGCCTCCTCCCAAGACTGGATGAAACCAGAGTGCTTTAAGACAACACAGTGCAAGAATTAATCCACTCAAGTGGCACCAAAGGGTTGTGTAAGTATGTTGGGTATCTCCTGGAACAATATTGGGTCAGTATCTACACCAGGAAGTCTAATTTCCTACTTCCTAATCAAGTCTTTGAAAAGAAAACAGACAATTAATGCCATCCTCTAACCGCTACCTCTTCTAAACCTTTCAGTCTGGCTTCCAGACCCAGGAGAAAATGCAGTGAAAGAGATGAGCCGCTCTTCTGGGGAGCAACCTCTTTGTCAATGCTAATGAGTGAATCCTGGTGCAGCCTCAGGACAGTAACTATCGTCATTGTTATGCTGGTAAGGAAATGAAAAAAAAAAACCAAAAGAAAGATTTTTAGAGCTGACAGGATTTGCCCAAGTCACCTGGATAAAATTGGGAACACTCCCTGACCGATCAGGAACAGACTGAGACTGGAAACCAGTTGCCTTGATGCCTTGCTCTAACCACTAGACGACCCACCCTGTATGAGCAAACGGAATAAAATTTGAAAGAAAACAAAAATCTGACTTGAAAAATGTGTTCCGCATAGAACCAGAATGTTCAGCGGAGAAAAAAGGATGCAGTCCAAAGTTTTACTTCCAGGCAAACATTTCAAAATGGACTTATAATGTACCCTTTCATTTAGATTTTATATGAAGGTTTTACTTGAACTTGTAATGAAGATGGAAAAATCCGAGGTTACCATGGCTACTGGCACTTTGCCTAATACACTCAAATCTTTTTCCCCTAATAAAATAGATTTCAGACCCCCCCCCTATAAAAAGGGAAGAGTTAAAGACCCTATAAACAACTGTAGGACGAAGAATATTATTCCATGTAAAGCAGGTTCTGAACATCACGGCAAGGTAATTATGGTCATTCTTTTTTTTCTCCTCACCAATTAGGCCCCCAAAACCCAGAGTCCAGCTCTAGATGGTTCTCCTGCTAACAACTAGGAAAATGCCAGGAATGAGAAAATCAAGCGGTGGTGAACAAAGTGCCTGGTACTCTTTCTGGGATGTTCTCCTGTTGGTTGGAAATGTAGGAAGAAACTTGCCTATTTTAATTGCTTTTGTGGTCTGCAGCTCCATCCCAGCTGTGACGGACCCTCCTGGGGAGGCATTTCGGTCGTGCCGGGTTCTGCTCAGCACTCATGCTAGCAAAATTCAAGGTAGCTCAGGCTCCCCTGTGCTGTACAGCAGTTGCTGCTGGTGAGATGATGCGTATTTGACCTAAATCAAGGACTAGACTTGAGATTTTGTTTGGTTAGCATATATATTTTCATGGTTTGGGTCTTGGCTGGAGGTGGAGCTTATTGCACACCTTGGATATAGCAGGCAGAAAGCAACTGGGAAGGGGTAGAAGAGGCAGCTTGTAGCCATCTCCTCCTGACACCATCTCCTCCTGACTATGTGCAGCTCCCTGGCTGAGCCAGCAATGATGTTCTTCAGCTTGGGCTGCTGCTTCTTCCTGATGTCCCTTCAGGGACATGTTCTTTGTTGGCGGGAGCAGAGAGGGCTCTGGCCATTCCCTTGTCCTTTGCAGAGCATGTCTCTTGTTTACTTGATGAATTCTGATGAGACTGGGGCTTTTGTAGCTCTTGCCCTTGCGTTTCCCCTGGAGATCTTGGTGGGAGCTGATTTGGACCATGCAGGAAGGTGGTCGGGCTTTGAGGTCTTCTCAGAGGAGACTGAGGATGCTGAAGTTTTGGAGATGTGGGTGGACAGAGTGTGTGCACACAGCTATCACTAGTGCTGGTTGAAAAATGGTTGTGACTTTCATGTGGGTAGGAGACAGGCACAGACCACGGAGATGAATGATAAAACCCTGTGGAGTTGTCCTGGCCCTGTCCCTGCCAGGGAGGTAGAAGGAACCGCTGATGCTCTTGTTCTCTTCAGGCTTTCGGGGGATCCTTTTAATGCAGCGGCTCTTTCGCTTTTGAAAGTGGTGGCTGTCTGCCAGCCCGATTTATTTTAAACATGTGTTTCTGATTTGAAAATGTCCAGATCTTGAAATCTTTAATCTTCTCACACCTAGGGATTTTTTGTTTTGTTTTGTTTTTGTAAAAGGCTGAACCACGTGCACAGGATAATGGTTAAAAAGCAATACAGACTGTTTAAAAAAAAAAAAAAAGAAAGAGAAACAGTAAAAAAATAATAAAAAAATCCAGCTGGCACTCTTGTATTATCAAAGCAAGATGCAGTATGGCGATTTGGTGATGCCAACAAATAAGGCTTTTGTTTGTCTCACCACTGTAATCATTGATGAAACTCCCTGAACTTAGTGCTGCAAAAGATCCTAATGGATCCCTCCCAGATGGAAAAAAAACCCCAGAGTATTTGTAAGGCTGAAACAGGTTGTCTTCCCCTATGTTGAAATCCAGTCCAGTTCTGGTGTAAAATTGGAAGGATTGGGTCCCCTGGCTGCTGAAGTCTCAGCAGGGCAGGAAGGCTTTCCTCCTTGACCTGGGATTTGGGAAGGTCACTTGATCTTCCCTGCCTCTGCCACGGAGGCGGAGAGGAGAGGAGGTCAGGTCAGCCCGGGGAAACCTCTCCTGGGGAGGGGACAGGAAGGACTCGGACATGAATCACAGGGAGGACTTCAAAGGAGGTTCCTCCCCTCCCAGAGCAGGAGGAACAGCTCGGGATGAGCCCTGCTTCACGCCGAGAGAGTCCCCAGGACGTTTTGCATTAGTAGCATGTGATGGAAATCAAAACTGACAGATTTAAAATGTGCAAGGGGAAAAAACTTTTTTATAGCAACCTACAATTAACGTGCGGCTCAAAGGGGCTATATATACAAACGTCTAACCGAAGACACTTGCTGCAGAAGGATGTTTTTTTCTGGCGTATGGCTTATTTAAGATCTAAACAAGTGATTAAGCTTTTAGCTCTGCAGTAACGCTCATCACTTGCCAAACTGCTCTGGGAATGCTACCGCCGGCTTTGGCCGGACCAGCGTTAGCAGCTGCAAAGCGAGTTGACCAAGCGCCTCTGCAGCCTCCCTCCTGCTGCATTTTCATGCTTGTTTGCGTGCTGTTCCTTGCACTGCTGTAGCCTTTGGTGCAAAGGTCTGGGCAGAACAGGAACGGGGTTTAATTCAAAGCATGTCTGATAGATGGTGTCAACAGCCGCCTTGTGCTCACTGCTCCACCATCCAGAAACATCCCCCACGGCCCCTGAGCACACCGCTCTGTCCTGCCGCTGCCTGTATGGTTGGTATGGAGAGATGCCGAGAGAGGATAAGCGCGAGGTGCCGTTGTACCTTTGGTGGTACAGCCCTGCAGCCCTTGTGAACACAGCAGCCAGCATCTTCCCGTACATCTCCTGGGGATGGTGTGCGGCAGAAATGGGGGTGGGAAGAGAGAGCAGTGTCCGCGTTCCCTCCACGATACACACGTGGGTTGGGGATGCTGCTGCTTCCTCCTTCCCATTTCACTGCCGCTCTCCTCACAGCAGAAAGGCTTTTAAATGTCTCCTTGTGCATGAAGAGTTAAGGGGACTGTGCAGCTCTGAAGATAAGAAACAGATGATAAAGGTTAGAGGATGGATCGCGTTTCCATTATGCAGCCTGTAAATGCAAACTAATTAGAATGCAGCCTTGTTTCCAAGAAAATGCAAAGAAAGGAAAAAGCAAAAAAAAAAATTAAAAAATTCCCCCTTTCCTCCCCAGGAAAGAAGCCGACTGAGCACCAAGGGGCTGAGAATATGGAATAACTCAGCTTTGCTACTCAGCTTTGCTTAGAGCTTGAAAATACACAGCACCCAAGGTGCGCACGTGGAAGGTTGCTCCTCAGCACTTTCCTGGGAGTGCTGGGAGGTGGCTGAGGAGGTGCTGGGATGTCCCAGCCCTCTCCTGGGAAAAAGCCTTCGGGATTTACCCTATTCCAGCTGCCCTGTGGGGCTGGCGGTAGCTGATCCCTGCCTAGGTCGGACCCAATGCTTCGTTGTGTTGCTCTAACACTCAGCTGCAGAAGGGCAGGAATTAAAGCAAACCCGGTGGGTTTTGGTGTGCTATGAGATTTTGGAGCACCAAATGAAGGAGGCTAGCACAAATTCAACGAAGTTGTTGCCATTTTTAAAAAAAAAGCACTTAAGTGTGTGCTAGGTAGGCACGTTTATTGCTATTTACACCGACACACATACCTGCTGGGCTCTCTTCTTACTAAGGAAGAAGGGAAGCATGCCCCTAAAATTTTTGCTGACCTGGTGCCTAGGGTGTTTTTGGCAAAAAGGGTCTAAATACCAGTTATTTCTGGGACTTTAACGCCACCTATCCTTAACCATTCCCCAAGAAAGGAGAGTAGGGAACTTATCTAGTGACTTAGAGACACGCTGCAGTTTCCCTCTATGGATCAGCTGAATGTGGGTGTATGACCAACATCGAGTTTAATTTTTTTTTCTTTTGTTTTCATTTTCTTTTAAACTTTATTTTTCTCTCCTCTGCAGTTCATTAGCATCTTCCCTTTCCTTGCTTGCTTTCCCCCCCCTTGCTTTCTTCTGGAACCTAGAAGTATTTCACTGTGGCTTGCCAAACGATTTCTATCTCAGTGAAAAAGAACTTGCTATTTCCTGAAAACCTACCACTGTTTTCTCTCTCTCTCTCCTTCTCTCTAATACATTCTGAGTATTGAAACAAATCCAGGTAACTTGATAAGAAGTTAATGAAAACAAATGAATTCTGTTTTGCAAAGGTGCATTGAGGAGAAGGGCAGCAGTGTTTGGGAGGGAGGGAATTGTCTCTGCTGAAAAGAGATTTCAAGGGACATCTGGCTTTAAAATCCTCCCATGCCAAATTTTGCGGGGTAGAAATGGCAAAAGAAGAGGCTCTGTAGTTTTCCACTTGTGCGGGTTTTTTTGTTACTTTAGGCATTGTTTGTGAGAAAATTCTAGGATGATGTGGTTTGGTCAATACAATTTGATGTGGTTTTGCAAGAGGGGCTGCACTTTCCACCCGATGAACCCCGACCTCCCAAGGACCTCGGGATCAATGCTCCCGGCATCAGTCCCGGCAGCCCCCTCCAGCCACCCATCGCACCCACCTGCCCAGGCTTCCCACAGCCCAACCCACCCCAGCACCCTGTAACAACCCAAGAACCATGGCCATTGCTGCTAATGCCAGTAAAAATCCCAACTTAGCCCTTATCCTGTGGACGGTTGAAGAGCTGAGTCCCCAGGGACCTGGGGGATGTGGCACCCAGCCGTGCTCTGGCTGTTGCTCTCAGGCCAAAGCGTTTCCAGCGCGATGGGGACGTCAACATTTCAAGGGGCATTTCGGTAGGTTTTAATATTTTCTTTTCCACAGAGCTATTTTATGAACTGTAGTGGAGCACATTGGGCAAAAAAAAAAGAAAAGAAAAAAAAGAGGAAGAAAAGAGGTCTTCATTTAATGAGCTGATTCTTTTATTAGGCTGATTTTCAGCTGCATTCTACCTTTCAGCACACAGGAAGTTTAGCTTTTAAGAAGTTTATTTCTTTATCGTGCATTCATTTCCGAAGGCTTCGCTGTACTTCAGGGTAGATTTCTGTTTGGTTTGGGACTTGGAGAAATGAGCCTTTGAACCGAGGAGTTGTGGGATAAGGTACTCTGTTTGTTAGATGGGTTTCTGTGTTGCATAACTCACAAATATCATCCAGCATTTAAGAAAACGGATGATTATTTTTTTTTCTTCACCCCCTCCCCCTCTATAGCCATCCCCATCTTCTGTGTGATTTTTTATGGTCCATGATTGGAAGCAAAAGGTCTAAAAGAGAGAGGAAATCAAGCCCGTCAATAAATGCTAAAAATATTTAGTGTGGCAGCCTCTGTATTTTCTTTTTTGTGAAACACTGATTAATATTCAGTGGTTGAAGGTTAATACCCCATTCATTTTATTCCCTTTACATCCTCTGCACAGCAGTTGCTGCTCCAATTTCGACTTCTAATTCATGCAAATCTGGTTCCAATCAGGATATTAGTAACTCACTGCATAAGCAGGAGGGGAGTTAAAAAAAAAAAAAAAAAAAAAAAAAGAAGCACTGATTTGCCCTCAGATTGTAGTCTGAAAACTTGCACCAAATTAGGACTTAGTCAGTCAGCTCCCCTTTCTCCTGCTCCACACTCACACTACAGCAATTTTCTCCTTCCATAAATTCAATCAGCTATTATCTTTAAAGCAGGAACACCAGACTTCTCTCCTTAGTCTTACAGGGCCTCTATAACACACAGCATTGCCTCATCTGAAAAGCACCATTTAGCAATTTACACAAAATGACGAAAGATGAGCTTAGGTAAGGGTTCATTCTTCTGAGACTCAGTCTGGACACATAACTGCCATGCTTGCTGGACAAGGGTAAGAGCTAAGAAATATACACGCGTTGTTTTATGGCAACAGGGGATACGTTTAACCCTTCAGAGCTGAACCACTCAACATGCCACCATGCCTCAGAATTCATATTTTGGGCACTTTGGCACTTCTCAGTCCAAATGCTAAAGCATACACACAACTTCTCATAATGTTGAAAATCAAAAAAATATCCTTAGTTGGTCGTGGAAATACAGAACTCCTTTCCTCCCTAGCATTAAGTTATCTATTAATGTCTTATCAATACAAAAGCATCCTTTTTGTTATATTAGTTCCTTCACTAAAAATACACATATTTAACTCAGTAGCTTTTACTGATGTTCGCTTAATCTACAAAGCAAAAAAGACATACAAAACCAGGATCAATCTTTCAATAATATGCACCATACAGCATAACAAATAAACAGTCTTGTAAAACTTAAATATCAGCTATAAACTTACTGTTAGAAGAAAGCCTCTGTACTCTCCATACACTTGGTTCCGCTGGTGTTAGACAAAGAGCTTTCCCTGCCCATCGGTAGTCACTCAAGACTAGCTCAAACCAGCTGAAGGAAATCCAAAAATCACATCTAGTCCTCCATAATTTGATTTGTATTAAATTGAGGAACAAAACTTTACAGAATGGTTTTAAATAAATCATAATTAATTACATGTGCAAATGCATTGCATCAACTAAATTTGGATGCACAATTAAATAACTAATCACAGTTTGGAAAGGCTGAAAATTGCAATTGCATGCTGAAATAGCCAGCCTTGCCCCAGGCATGCCCAGGTGTTTCTGCTTGCTCTGAAAGCAGGCATTGGTTTCCTTCTAATGAAAGACCACCTGTTGAAAGCACCTGAATCAACTTGCACTCAAAATGCAAGAACTTTCTAGAATATCAACCTGGAACAAAATCCGTCTTAATGTGGTAACTGGAGATATAAAACATACATTCAGTCCAAAACATTTGACACAATTAGAAGTGCTTCTCCCAAACTCACCCTCATGAACACCAACGTCCTGTTTAACCAACCCCACACAAAAAAAAGCACGATTTAGTTAGTGAGCATTCGTGGAAGTTGACAGACCACCAAATTAATTCTGATCTCATTTACTCTGTGTTAAATAGAAATATTGCATGAGCTGTCAACTTATGTTATTAAAGATCTTCCTTTCTATTCCAGTTTTATTCTGCCAGCAAGTACAAACAGCACATTGAGATGTTTGGAGATGTTATCTCATGACATCAAACAAATACACTTTTAGGTCAGAAGGAACCATTATCTTTATCTAGTTTGATTCCAGACAGTATTTCCCCCACCACCAGGCCAGGATTTCACCCTTATTTCTCATCTGCTTTGCTGGACTGTTCTTGTTCTACATAATACTCTTGAAATTTCCCCCATCAAAACCAACAAAAAAGCGTTGCTAGATAACTCAGAAAACTTGTTTGCAAAGATCTAACCTTTCAAAATCTAACATACAAACTTCTTTTAAAGAAAAGCATAATCCTCCTATTACTCTATCCTATTTCAAGTTTGAAAGACTATCCCTGTCAGAGAACATGTG
Source organism: Ibycter americanus (assembly GCA_035590275.1). Lineage (NCBI taxonomy): Eukaryota > Metazoa > Chordata > Aves > Falconiformes > Falconidae > Ibycter > Ibycter americanus. The sequence goes on along the minus strand of JAVJGI010000035.1, from coordinate 3,331,991 downwards.
AGCTGGCACACAGGGATGACTTTGGGGTCGGGGGGGGGGATTTTTTCTTTTCTGGTTTTACACTCTTATTCCTGTACTCTAGTAAAGGCCTCCTGTCAAACAGAGCCTGTAAACCCAGCAATGATATAAATAATAACTTAGAAACTAAATACCTTACCTGAATTACATTTGCGTTTATTATTTAGAATACCCTGAGTTATGGTGAGCAGAGGAGAACATGAAAACAAAGATATGGGGTGTAAGAGAATGACAGTACTTCATACCTTGACAGTAATGCATGTCTGGACAGAAATAACTGAAACAGAAGAGCTGAGACATTTTCTGTTCCAAGGAGCTTGCAATCTAAACAGCTGCTGATCTCTAACAAACCTGTTACTTGCATGTTTACAACTCCCATTCAAGCTGTGCGGTTCACTGGTATTTACCTGACAGGCTGGGCATTGCACTGCTATATATAAATTGCAATTATAAACTTATTACACCTGTACATTAAGCATCTTTCCAGGCATGCATATGGTCAGATGGCAGCTGACAGTTTCATAATTCTCAAAGAACTCTCGAGGCTGGCGTAATACAGGGCTAAAACCCATTTCACAAAACTTGGCAGGTTTGGTCCTTCAGAATGCGAAGGGGATGAGTCTGAGGCAGCTGTAAACACAATTATACCAGAGGTGGACAGGCTGTGACTATGGACCACAATGGTTCTCTCTGGAAGGCATACGGGCAGTGGAATTATAGTTCCAATGAAATTGTCAATAGTAATCCTGTTTCTGGGAGCCTGAAAACCCTGTTTAATGAACTAGACAGTAACAAAGAAAATAAAAATACTTTAAAAGCTACAGTATGAGAAAATGATAATTGGTCCAGATTTCATGTCCATGATGAAATGCACAGGGACGGCATTACCGCCGAGCAGCATTATGACCTGTCAGGGGACTGCTGTTTTGTCAGACCTCCTGTAATTATCAATTGGAAATGGGGGCTTGCTTTACTCGCACAAATTCTTTGTCATGCAGCACATTAAATAGTCAAAAATGTAGTCGTGTCTGCATGGAAAAGTTTGCAAGGTTTTAAATAATTTGATGCTGAAAGAAACACATTATCAGCTGGCAAGAAGTGATGGATTTCATGCCCTGCCATGATTTCTAATGCCCTTGATCCCTGTTCACAGCAGACCCAAACAGTAGTTCCATAGCACCAGAACCTTTGCACAGGGACTGCATTTCGGGTTTGGGGGATTTTTTTGATTTTTTTATGGAAACTATATTTTCTTCTAATTTATTTGACTTAGCTGCTGCAATGTGCTTCACACAGAATATATAAACATACAAAAATCTGAACAGCATGCAAGTTTTTGCAAGTAATTTGTTTTTATTCAGAAGGAAGGCAATGCAGCAGTACAGAGCTGAAATCTTCACCGGTTGCCTGTATCATACTGAGACCAACTCAAGCAGAATCCCAGACACAGCAGAAGTAGGAAGATAATTTCCTCAGCCTGTTGTGAAATTTAGTAAATGAGACTTCCTCCACCACCACCCCCAAAATGAGACAAAAGATTCAATTTGTCCACCCCAGTGGATAAGGGGAAAAAATGAAGATAGATAGTTTCACCTGTAAACCTTTAATAACAATACCTCGTTCTGGCAGGTCCCCGAACACTTCTGAAGCACTTTTAAAATATGGGGAAAGTGAGATGAGAAAAGACTTGCCTTTCTCACAGCCTGTTAGTAGGACAGCAGCAGGACCAGTGTGCTGAACCCCAGACAAGCGCTCCGTTCCCGAGATTACAGTCACTCCTGTTTAGTAACTGTGTCAGGGTCCGGAGCATCTCCCACTGCCTGACTGGGGACCAACTGGGGACCACCCTGATCTTCAGGGCTGTACATCCTTCTGCTGCAGCCCTGCAGTGACTCCCAGATAATCCAAGAGAAAAGCCTGAAACCTAATCTAGATAAAAGAAGATCTTGCTAAAAGATAGCCTATTGGTTACAGGTTCTTTCAGGCCTTTTGATAAACATGTAAAGTGATCAGGACTTGATATAGGGTCATGTTTGAGCAACAGAGCTGTGGGATGCAAGTTACATCTGAATAGAGAACTGGACCATTCAGTCTCCCCAATGACAACTTCACATATATTTTTTGTTTCAGCCAAAATGCCCAACGCCTACTTGTAGGGGGCTAGCTACAGGTTACTTGCAGCATTATTCATCAAAATATGCATCTAGAAACAGAGGTTAGCAAATTGGATGCAATTCCCTTTCATTACAGGCAGAGTAAGAATCAGAATATGAAAAATGTCCTAGTTTTCTATAGGTACCTTCTGACTAAATGCACAGTTCAAACACCAGGACAAAGGTCCATAATTCTTGTGAGGATGGCCATTTGTTGTTGATAACTCCTGATATAAAAGGGACAGGGACATTATCATCTTTACATTCAGCAGAGGACAACGCTAATCGTATTCTTTCCATGGAGAAGAAAACAACTACAGCAGCATGGGCCTCCTCTACCACAACTTCATCTGACATCACCTTAGTCCTCCTCCCTCAGGCAGTTTGTCCCCAGTTTAAACTTTCCTCCAACACAAACACAGATTTAAAGCCAAATTCTGGCCTGTGTTGCACCAGATGCTGATTTCAGATGAAGTGACTTTGCTCAGGACTTCTCTTCCGAGTGTAAAGGGAGGAATGGCTTGATGCATTGATAACGGCACTAGGTCCACAATTCAAAATGAGGAATTGTAATTTGCAGAGGAAATTCAGTTATACAAAGTTTTTTGAGCGTTCATTATTCAGCACAACATATTAATCGATGTAAATATGATCAGTGCAGTCTAGGAAAGTGCTGTCAGGCAGTTAAAGATGACATTGAAGCAACATACTTCCTGGCTGGATGAAGATGTACCAAACCAACCACTAAGAGGTGACAACGAAAGTAGCAAGGAAAGTCAGGACAAAGACTCCGACATTGAAGCATGTGGCTGCTATCATGGGTTTCATCATCACTAAGAACTCAAAGCAAGATATCCTCCTTTCACCAACACCACAGTCCTATTCTTGAACATGATTAAAAAACCTGATTCAGCATTTCTAGCTCCTCCCGAAATGGAAAAATGCCACTAAGACTGTTCCAATAATAATTTTAAAAAAGCACAAAAGAAATAAAAAGAGATATTTATGGGGATTTATCAGGAAACCAAATTCTGACATGTCTATTACTTAATAATAATACCACCTGCCCACACATAAACAGTGACAATTCCATTTTTAGTAGCCATATCAGCACTAGATTTTATGAAAAGAACAGATACAATGTCCTTAGATTCACCCACATTTCTTATGACTTCATTTAAAGAGGAGTTGCAAGAATATATTATTAACAGTTACATTATTCAATTTTGTTTCTAGTAAACCTATTATTACAGAGGAAATGTTGTGCCTGGAAAAAGCATAATGCTATAGTAGAACTCAACCACATTGTCACTGTCATGCTGTTGTTGAATCAAATCAAGCTCAGTTATAGGAGGACTCAATCACCTGCACGTGAAGATGAGGACCATGAAGAAAAAAGAAGAAAAAAGTACTTGTCTTTGATGGACAGAGACTCTAGTTACAGAGACTGACTTCTGGGTCCTCAGGAGAAACTGGCTGAAGGTATTGTTAGAGAATATTTAGGTCACAGTGAAAGATCTGTATCTCATATAGCAGGCGCTGCAGATGGTGGAAGAAAGCTGCAGTATGTCAGACTACACAAACTGCTCAAACTCTGGTGCTGAAAACTATGGCAGAGGACACGACTGAATAGCTGTTCACAGCCCTGTACTCAGCCCAGTTGTCTTAGACTTGCCACCAGATGCTCATGGCTAGCATCACACTCAAGTCAGGGTCATTTAGCACTAGCCTTACTAAACTCTAGGATATGAAAAAGAAAATGGGCCCAGCAGGCATTGCAGCAATGGCCAGATACATTGTCTAGACCACACATCTCAATGAAAGATAACATGTTTGGTCAGGAAGAAGTGAGTTTGGACAAGAACTCCGCACTTTTCATATTCTTATTTACACTATGATGAAATCCACTCCACATACATATGGGTGGTTATGATTTTAAAGAAATATTAGTTATGTTTTCACAAATTCTCTGTTGGACAACTCCGTTGCCCACACACATAGCTGACAGCCCTCTATTTTGGTACCCTGTCTTCGTGCACCTGAGATGCACCACTCTCATTTTTGCTGCCCTGACTAGTTATCTGGCTCTTTCTTTGTTGCTCACTCTCTGCTCAACAGATCATTATTCCAAATCCCTGTTTCTTCTTGTGACAAACAATTTGTACTCAAGCATTGATGTGAAGCTTTGTATTAAGGATATATAGAAACAAAATATAGATGGAGTTTATGATCTTGTGATTAAAAATGATGTTGTTTCAGATATCCACATCAATGCAGTTGAAAATGCAGTCTATAGTTTCAACCAGAACACGACTGTAAATCCAAGTGAAACCATTTTCTACGCTTAGAACTTTCATTCCTTCAAATGTATAAAATAAGAAATACTAAACAAAATAAAGCTTCCATTGTGTACTCACTCCAGAAACCTGAAGATGGACGTGTCTCAGGGTACCAGATAAAGAACAAATTTCATAAAAGGTTGTTGATATACTTAACAAGTATGATGAAGGAGGTGTTCACATAGAATTATCAGTTGGGAGAAAGCTCTGCGTAGAGAGAAAGGACTTCTAATACACTTATAAAAATGTTATAGATGGACATAAAGAAACCTGTTGAAAGACTGTGGATATCAGTTTAATGTAATGTAATTACTTCCTACTCTGTGTGATTTTGTGAGTATTTTAAACAGCCAGGTGTCAATCCAGCAGAAGGTTGGATAGCTTATTTTTGCTTATTTATTTTACTGCAGGAGTAAGAATTACTATTGGTCTAATTAATGAAACTGAAATAGCTACATCACAAAGAAGATGAGAGTTAAAGATCAAAGTGTGACTGAACCTCAAAAAGTCACTTGGGAGCAGATTTACATGCAAGATCTGAATCAGCCAGATTCAGATAGCCTAGGCTCCCTCTCAGTCCTTATGCTATTTTTCCCTTCTGATTGGCTTTCTGTCTTGAGAGAGAGCTAAACAATAGGAAATGCTGTGCACTGGGGCTCAGGAGAAAGATAGCCTCCTGGGGCCTATTGTGATTTTCAAAAATACTTAACTTACTCTGAAATCAACAGTAATTAGGTGCTTGTTCAGTTTTTAATACCTAACATGTAACTATCTGCATTTGCAGATACCAAAATATCTTTCAAACTAAATCCTTGGTTTTGCTGTGAATTTAACCACTTACATGACACAAAAGTAATTCTGGGGGAAGGAAGCAATAGGGGAACTGCAGACAGGGAAAGCTGGGAGTGTGATGTTGACATAGTTTGCTGTCTAGGCTCAGACTAGGTTGTGAGAAATCTGCATGGAAACATTGACATCTTTGCTCACATCCTTTGTTTCTTGAAAGTCATCATCTGCAATGGAAATCCCTGCAACCTTTTTTTAACTACTGGAAAAGAGGGAAAGAAAAATCCAGGTAAAGCCTCATTCTCCCCATTCTTTTCCTTCATCACCTTTCTTTCTATACTTATTTCATGATTTCCACCAGCCTGAACTGACAAATATTAAAAAAAGATAATAATCCTTGCACACATGACATCAACATGCCCCTGAGAAAATACTTGCAAAAGTAGGCACGAGGTTTGCAAGTGCACAAAACAAAGCACCCCACATTAATGCAGAAATTCTGGTGGAAACTTTATCTTTTACAAGCTCCTTTCAGTCAACACAGTGACTGTGTACCTGCTGTGGAAGGGCAAATCATCCTCACACTTCAAGCTCAGGTTGCTTTCCGAAGAGAGAAAGCAGTCTTATGGCTCTGACAGGGACCGAAGGGCGTTGCCACGGGACATGAGCTGGTTCAGTTCCTGTGGAGCTCTCCCATCCAAAGCCCTGTAGTAACCAGAGTCCAGAGGTGTGCAGAGGCGGTGCTTGGAAGAACTCCTGCCAAGCTGCGTCTCCAAACGTGCTGTTGGTTCTCTGCCGTGCTGTTAACCCTGACTCAGAATGACTTGCCGTAACAGTCCCCCAGCCAGGCCATCGCTGGGATGACTCCTGACTCATACATACATACCAGAGCAGAGTAAGATCTATGTGCTGCTTTCCATTACATCCACTCCAATACCAACAGGTATTGGTCACCATTTATTTCATCATTTGATCTATTACTCTCTACCTTATTGTGCTACCTACCTCGCATGTTGTGAGACCCCTAAATATCATACTTCAAAATTTGCTGATATGAAATACTATGTAAATGCAAGTTATTACACTAATACTAGGTTTTAAAGGAGTTGTATTTTAAGAGCTGTAGTCTTACTGAATCCCAACATTCACCAAGAGTGCTTTTACAGAAAATAGATGAAATTGTTCATGAAGTATTCTTGCGCTAAAGTTCACAGGCTCAAAATCTAAGCAACTGGGATGGTAATATATCCTCTTAATCTAATACGTATTTACAAAGTCTATTCAAATCGCTATGAAGTCTGAGTTGTTTTTCCAAAGAAAAAAAGACTTAGCTCCTTTTTGTCTGTACTAAATATTCAATGCCAATAGGCCAGCATGCCTGAGTAACCTTGTAATAATAAACCAGTATGCTCACATGAGAGGGGGTGGAAGGGAAAGAATACAGATTTTAAGTTTAAGCTTCTAAGAATTTTTTGTAAGGAAAACTAAGAAAAACACTCCATTTCCCCATAAAGAGATCTACAAAGTTTCTCTTTAGGTTTACAGCCAAGCAGCTACTCTGACATTTTCCATTGCCCATTTGTATTGTCTCCTAGAGAAAAAACTACCTTGTTAAAACCCTTCAGCTCCCCTCCAAACATCAAGCAGAAGGGAAACTCCCACCTGCCAGAACTCCTCTCTCCGCAGATGCTCAGCCTCAGCTCACTCAGGGTTGCAAGTCTGAATCAGAAATAAATCTTGGAGTGCCAGAATGAAAGACCAAGGAACGTTATCTGTGATTACAAAGGCTTTGCAGCAGTTCCTCATGAGCACTTTGCAAAATCCATACCAATCACAAATGATGGAGTTTCATTCATTCATTCTCTGCTAGAAACTACCTAGTTTCATGGCAAAACACAGCACAAACAGAGTTTCAGTTCCAGGTCTGCTGAAATGGGCTCCCTACTTGCTGGGAGAGTTCATGAACTTCTTGCAGCGTTCTGGTTTGGGTCCCCAGTGAAAGCAGCCAGGCTTGGCTTGGACTTGTTAATGAGTGTGTACAGCATTGTACTTAATAACAAAAATCAGCAGTGATCAATGAAGTGTAAAAGGAAAATGCGAAGGGAAACTGAAAGAGCAAATGTTTGTGTTTCCTAACCATGGCATTTTTAAACGCTATGATAAGGGACTCGGTTCATTTTCTCAGTCCCTAGTATGGTAAACATCCTTCCTTTTCTGAGTAAGTGCAGAGCCAAAGCTTTCTACCAACATTTTCTGCTCACTTTAAAACTTAACTTCAACAACATAAACATTGGTGCCTATGTGCAAGGTTGAAATGAATAACATAGCTATTTTGTTTAAACAGACCATGCTGAATCTTTAAACCTTTTTAGGTGGCATGACCAGTGGGTTCAGGAATGCAGTCTGTTTGGACAGTATAAGACCTTTGTTGTTGTTGGGGAAACTCTGGCTTGATGCCTCTATCCATCTAAATAACTGAAATAAAAGTGCATTGAAATTAGAAACACATGCCGTCTCCAGACTTGTATTTTCACTGTGCAGGATAAATAAGAACTTTTCATCTCTCTCCGAACTATTCAGGCATACAGTGCCGTGCGTGTCATTAGCCAAACGATAGGTTCCTCTGAACTTTCCAAGGAAAGGGAAATGGTGTTCCTGTCTCCAATAAAAACACTGTACTTTCAAACACTAGCCAAGAACATCCATTCTTTACGTACTTCTCCTCTCCTAAGTACCACCAGCCCAGAAGGCCACCAAAATGTGTCAGTTTTAGTGGTGTTCCCTGAAAAGGAAGGGTCTATTGATGCATTTTAGCACATAGTTGTTGCACAGCCAGGCATACACTTACTGCCAATTATATTTTATACTTCTTGTTCTATCAAATGAAAATGAAATTGAGAATGGATATAATCCTGTATGTGAAATAAATTACTGGGACAAAAAAGGAGCCTGATTCACTTTATAAGCTATTAATAACTGGCTTTTACAAATACTGTTAGTAGGTAAACTCCTATTAGAATGCTTTTGCAGTCTTATAAATCGCAATGTAAATATATTAAGATAAACCTTGAATTCTAAGTCTTTCATGTACCTATTTAAAAACATAAATATGTACTGCCCCAAGAGAATGAAGAGTTCGGTACCTCTGTTGTTCTCGAATGCTTTATTAACATGCTTTCTGAATCATTTATGGAATTGCAAGGAGCATAGTGCTTGGAGCAAAGGCCCACGATGCAAGTCTTGTCACTGTGGGTACCTTTCTGAACTGAAGAGTGATGGCCCATCACACAGTGGCAATGCTTTCTTCACCCGACAGGATATATAATCAATCCTTCAGCCTTGTGAAGGGGACAAAGAGAGCATGGTGGAAGGAAAAGGTTTCCTTTACCCTCTCCACTTAGTCTTTTGCACCTTTAAGGAAGTCTTTGCGTTACACATCTTTAGCAAAGCTACAAACTATCCTTTGCTTAACTTCCCGGTGTCAGAACGAAGCTTCTTCCCATATCAGCTGCAGAAGCAATGCTTTAACTCTACCCTTGGATTCAGAAGCTTGTACAGAGAACGAGCAAAAAACCTATAGTGTTATCGTAGCAGTCCAATATTACTCTGTTAATGGATATTAACATCTTCCAGCTACACTTAAACACATTTATTTTATGTAAATGTATAAGTGTGCATAGAAATATTTAAACTATACGACATTTTATGATACTCCAAGAAACAGCTAGCCTATTTTGATAACATACATATAAATGCTTGGAGGTAGGTGACAAGATATTCTTGGGTGACAAGATATTCTGAATATCACATCCACAGAAGAGTTAAACTTTTCTTTAAAACCTGTGAAATACTCAGTGATTTCATGTGGAGATGCAGTACAAAGAAAGAAAATCAACACTAATTTATTCTGTTTTTCTTGGTTTTCATTAGATATCTACTTTTCAGGACAGTGTCCCTACACATGTTTTTCAAATCTCACATTCACTACAAAATTCTTGGGAAAATGAGTGCAACTATAGTAACACCATGAAAATGACCATTTTAAGGTAATATTTATCAATTCGTATGTTCATGAAAATATTTACAAATTTTTGAACGTCTGAGCATTTTTATAATCTTAGTTATTTAGTGTTTTTCCCATATTAGGAATCTCAAAAACATTTTCAAAATCTGAAGTATTGCATTTCATGTCAACAAGTGGCTAATCTAGTTTCATTGTTGAAGCTGATCTTTATGCCAGATTCTGATTCCTCTTAAAATATTCCAGATTCAGAAACACATGCACCAATGACAACTGAAATATATGACATTTTTCAAAACACACAGAGAGGAGAATCAGGTCAACTTTGCTTCTGGCAGCAATCTGGAAATTCTGTAAGAACTAGAGCCCTCCTGAGACCTCACAACATAAGCTATGCGAGAACATCCTTTGCTGAAGTTTTTCAACAAGTCTACCTACAAACCATCACTTGCCTCTGAGCATGAAACGCAGATGCCCAGGAAAAGCAAAGTAACAGAGAAAATGTCTGAAGCTCGAAAAAGTTTTAAAGATTCATGTTTTGAAGATCCCAGTCTGCCTTACAAATCCCAGTCAATTCTGCTGGTCTAGTAGCCAGCTCAGAACCAAAGTCTCTTGACAACCAAATTCAGCTCTGATGTTCACTTTCTCTATAGACTTGGACATGACAAGCAAGGCTAAATTCAGTCATGACACAACACACAGAACCGTGTGGCTTCCACGCCAGATTAACTGATTATCAGGTTTGCTTATGTATTACAGTACATTATATTATATTTTATGATATGCACAGTCATACACTTCACTCCCTAAAACAAAAAGAAGCAAAATTATCCCAGTATTAAAAACAGGCAACTGGGGCTACTGAGCTGACTGGCATCACTCTGACAGATTTCTTAAGAACTAATTAATTAAGAATTAAACAGGTAAACCCACGCTTCCTGCATGCAGGTCTAACTTTCAGCAGAGCATCCTTCCTCCCTCCCTCCTTGACTTTACAAGAGGCCCTGTCTTCTTCCAAAATTCAGGCTCCAATTCTTAACTCTTAATTTTCTTAAATGTAGATTGGAAGTATAAATATTATGTTCAAAAGCACCAAAACAATGGTGATGAGGGACAAAGAGACATGTTCACTCATTCACTCAAAAGCTGTGAGAATAATGCTGAATGTGATTTGTATGAGAAAAATGGTACCTAACATCAAAAGTTATTTCAAACAAAATGACTGATTCATTCCCAGGGAGAGGCAATGATTTTGTATATTCTAGCACATTGGGCAAACAAAGTGAATTATAATACATAAATACTATTGTATTTTAAGATAAAAGCATGGAGCCCCCAAAACATACCAGAAAATTAGCATGTGAGTTCTGAAGACCAGAGTAAGCTGACTACATTTCTGGGAAAAAAAACCACCTGTCTTCTCCAAATTATAAATAGCTCCCTCTCATTTAGCTACATGGAAATGACAGCTAGATTTTTTAACACAATGCAACTGTCCTCCCTACACCCCTGGTTTCTTTTTTTAGGTATTGCCGTTTGTTCCAAAATGCATAGGACAAGAAGACCATGAAGGAATTCTGTGTATTTATTACTGGTGCAGATAAGATTTACATCTGACATCCCAGAATAATGACATCCACACTGGCAACTAAGATATTCTTGTTTCAGAACTGAGCAACTTTAAAAATCCCCTTTTAAGCTTTGCAGCCACAGAAGACTCTTAATAATTGATTATAATTGATTTTAACCTTGTCCTAACCTGGGCAAAATGGCAAAGCCAATCATCTTTGTCCAGATGGGATATGAGAAAAGAGCCCCCAATACACATCTTTAAAAGCTCCAGACATGAGCAGAAGATAAAATATTTAGTCTGCAGAAGCCTTGACCTCCCAATTCTAGCCAGTTTTGAACTCGAATTGATTTCCGACAAGGCATCTGGGAGATGATTACAACAAAATGCACTAAAGCTGGGCAGCCTTTATTTTAACATCCCAGCAGCTTAACCTGTTAATAACAGCAATTGTTTTAGGTACAATACCAATTTCTGTAACAGACACTAGAAATGGATAACAGCAACACAGTAACAGTGGCAATGTACAGTATTAGAGCACAGCCATTCACAATCCTCTCGTTAAGGTTGTGTCGGCACTTCCATTACAAACCCCTGTTTTCAGGGGTTTAAAACTCAGCAGCGAAAATACCAGCCAGGGCTGAGATGCTGCAGATGAGGGATCTCATCTTGGGCAAAATGCCGACTGAAGCCAAAGGGAGTTTTCCCTCAGTAAGGGTAAGCACAATCAGAACTTGGTCATCAGTCAAAGAATTTATTATGAACTAAGAGATGAAAACACTAGAGCTACATCATATTTCTTAAAGACTAGCTATGACTTAACTCAAAGGATGAAAAAGACTTTGTCAGTAACTGGGTTCCAAACAGGATATCCCAGAGATACTTCCACTTCTGTATATGCCTGAAGATATGCTAATACTTTGAAAGAAAAATCCAGATCTGTGGATTACCTATGGATCGAGACTTGCTGACCTTATTTATATAAGCAAGTCAATGGAATTAATTTCATGAATGAATGAAATAGGATATGGCCTTATGTTACTGTAACGTTAAAACCAGACATCATCAACAAAAAATTCACACTTGTATCTAAAAAAAACCCCTAGCATTACATAATTTCTCTTCTGTTTTCACTTATTTCCATTGCATCGTCAGTATCTCCCATTGTAAACATTTTATATACTAATATACTTGTTTATCCTAAACTCACAGCAAACTGAAGCAAAGAACATAATTTACAGACTGTATTTTCACATACCATAAAGGAAGGTATCACCGTCTGCCCATGGAACAAAAAATAGAAATATTTATAAACTTACAAAAATGAAATTACGAGACCACAAATTAAACTGGCAGAAATCCTAGGCAGATAGAACAGCTTATACCTACTCTTGTTTCTTCCCATACCATTTCCCTTATATCAGGCAGTTGGCACCTTCAGCTCATGTAGGTTTCTTTATATCAATAGAATAGTAAGGGAAAAGTAACTTTTACAAAGATGCTGTTGTTTGAAGAATTTTCAAGGCAAATGTCAGAGATGTCAGTACTACGTATATCCTGTGAGAGTCCAGAAGCAAAACCAAAATGTATGATATGCTAAACACCGTCTAATCAAATCAAAATTAATAATGTGGTGGCACAAACTGTTGTTTACTTGGGTGGATTTTTTTTGCAATCGTAATCACTATTGAAATATTCCTTATTTTAATATGCAGATATTTCTTTAAGCATAGATATTTTAAGCTCAGATATCATATTCCATGCAGTGCATGAATTCCTGAGCATGTTTTTTGACTTCACCCCTTTTCCATTAGGGTTTGAGGATAAACAAGTGTGTAAATGAAAAACAATTCTGCATTTATTACTAAAACAATATTGAGATTTTCACAAGTAACCCTTAGACAATTACAGCTGTTGGTACCATATTTTCACCATGGAAACTTTTGTTTTACTTAACAATTGAAATTACAATCAGATGTGCTCATCCCTTGTTGAAGTAATGAACAATGGTACATCTGAGAGAGAAATTCAAAGTGCATCATTTATCTTATCCTATTTTCAATTAGGCCAAATAAAATGTAAGATGGTTCCAAACTACACCACAGTAACAGGGTAAGTAAATTTATTACCACTAGAGTGCTAATCTTAGCAGATGGTAAAAAAATATTTTTAGCATGAAATATGCTAAAGCAATAAATCTAAACAAGGTAGATGTTATCAACTAATATCTCCCTAGTGTGAGGTAAAACTCCAGCATGACAACTCAGCATTCTTATAAACTCTGGGTGAATGCTGGAAGATATAAGTCTCTCTAAAGGAAGAAAAATAACAGAAATTAGTAGAAAAAGCATTCAACGTGCAGTTTAATATAGCATACCTAGTAGAGGAAAGAGAGGTGCAGAATGTTGCTTAGCAAGTTTTTTCCCCCTAGACAACTCATTTTTTTCTTACAGGAAATTTTTCATTGACTCTGGGAAAAATATAAATCCAGTATTTCTCTCCTGCTTTGAAAAAAACACTACCTCGTTTGTTAAATAGAAAATAAAAAGACAAACATTTAAATAATCTTAAGAAGAAAATAGGTGAAACGTGGGGAGAAAAGGATACAAAGGGAACCCTTCACTTGCCAATCTATAAGCATAATAAAAAATATAATAGCAAGCAACAGTAGAATGAAAAATGTTTTCCGTTGTTATCAACAGCACATTACAAAACACTTGAAATTCAGAACACAGAGTCCTATACTTTTGTGGCAATGAAGACACTAAAAATACATGGAGAAAAAAATGCTTGAAAAACTTTGGAGACATTTGTTAAGATAGCCATGCTGTCAGGCAACATATTATATATATCATTGATGAAATGATAACAAAATTAAAATTAGTAAGCATCTGCCACAGGTAACAATGCCTGTATTTTTTTAAAACTCATACTGCTGTTCACCTTTGTGATTAATCATGAAAATAAACAGAAAAAGCAGTCGTTTGGGGTGATAAGAAATCAGGATTTTGGCCAAAGACTTTGCTCGAAACCATGAATAACAGTATCAATCTTCTGTTTCAAAAGGGAAAAATACAAACAAATAAAACTGAAGACCGATTTAAAGACATGTTTAATATATTGGAATGTGCATTCCAATTTTCTTAAAAGTATAACTTCCTGAGCAAATGAAATAAGGAGTTCTTGTCAGGAGATCTGAAATGGACTTGTGAGTCTCTGGGTAGTGAATGGGCACCATTAAGAAATAAAGGGAGTGTGAAGACAGGCTGGGAGACGATGAAACTCAAAAGACCCTATATTCCAGTGGTTCACTGAATCCATCACCGGCGGTGTCGATTTGTGCCAGCAGATAGAATATGACAAAAATGGTGGGAAGGAGTTTGGTTTATAACAGGTACTAAAAATATCTAAATACAACACCAAAGTTGAACGCCGCTCATGTGTCGACTTTCCATTTCATCTCACAGTACCAAGTGACAGGGCAGCCAAATAGCAGATGATAATGCTGCTAAGTACAAATCAACATCTATAGGGGAAAAATGATGGTGCTGAACCCACTGCAGAGTCTGTGCAAAACACTATCTCAATGCTTAATGTCCATCACAGAAGACAACAGAAAAAATTGTCACAACGCTATATAAACCCATCATGCACCCACGTTTTGAACATTGCCTGCAGACTATAGTCATCTCACATCAGGAGAACATAAAAGAAACAAAAAAGATAAAAGGAGGATGACGAGATTAATCAGGGAATGATGGTTCACTGTTTCTCCTTATAGAAGAACAAAATTTATGCATGGAAATAATCAGGCAGGAGAGAAAAACAAGCATAGGTGCGTACCTTCCCCTGCATGCGTGACCAGCCCATGGAACTCCTTCCCACACAATGCAGATGAGGCCAGAAGTTTAAATGGGCTCAGAGAAGGACTAGACAAATCCACAGTCTTCATGTCAGGAAACCTTTAACATTGATCACTGGAAACCAGAGGAAATCGCTGGGTCAGATTACACTGCACCTGCTCTACAGGTTTTTTTAACTCTAACTAAGCTTCTGTATTTACCAGAGGCAGATTACCAGTGTAACCAAGCCAGTACAACCATCCCTACGTCCCTTCCCTTCACAGATGGCTAATAAAGCAGACTAAAGAGCTACTGCAGCCACTTCCAGGACAGAAGAAAAAAAAACCAAACCCACGTGTGGGAAGATGTTTAATAGAGTGAAGTTTCCAGAATAATAATTGCAGTCTGGGGCAAAAATGGACATATGCTTGCCCAAAGCTATATTCATACCTAACAATGCTAAGCGATAAAGAACACATGAAATACACCGCATGTATTAAAAAAAGCACTTCAGCAATTAACTGCTCACCTCTTACAGGAGAATTTGCTTCCTCCATATCCTTTTAATTGTCTTATTCTCACACTAGAAGTATCTTTTAAAATGCATTACCTATTTTTATTCATTTATATAGCTTTAAAAAAAAAGAAATTTCTTCCCCTTATGATTCATGTAATTATTTTTTTTTCTTTACTCCACCTTTTCCAAGCATCAGGTAAAAAGTATTTAAAAAATAAAATAACTGATCATAAACTACCAAGCAGGACATGTGTGGCTCCCAAGTATCTCATCAGATTCAGCTAGCTAGGTAATGAAGTGGAACTGATGACCAGCTTATTGGCCACAATTAGACCAAAGAACAACAGGAATGAAAGAACCTTCATACATTGAAAACAGGATAAAATTTATATATTGCAGGCTAGAGAATTAGCCAGAACTATTCCACTCCCAAATCTTCCCAAGGGAAGACGGTCCAAATTGAAATTAGTATAATACAGTACCCAAAACATTGTTGTAATCTTAATTTTCAAATCACTTGGCTGCTTGGCTCAACTTTTTCTTTTAAAATACATCAGACCTGAAGTAAAAATGAGTACTGTGTATTTGTCTCCACAAAAGCTAAAAAGCTTAGTTTAGTTTTTACGCGACAGCAGAGACTGTCAAAAGGAGACCTACCTGAATGAAGGCTACAAGACGAGGCCCGCAGAATTTAAATAACTTCCTTATCTAATAAAATATAAAAACTTATAATAAAATTGTGGCTATAAAACTCATAGAATTAATCTATATTGTGTCTTTACAGTTTTGCTTCAATAATAGAGGTAAAATAGATTAAGGTTTTAAAAGCAGTAATTTTGTTGCTCTAAGATTTGGGTCTTGCATTTTTATGCCTCGATTAAGAATTCCCTTAATTTGCTCAGTTCGGGTATGCCCTAGTCTCCTAGGCTGACCATATAAAGACAGAATTAACACAGAAGGGTTTTTAATAAGCCTCGGAAACTTTTTACAAATGCTCCAGATCAAACATGCATCCACAAAGTTTAGCTCAGGATTCAAACTCTGCCAGCAACTGTGGCGGACGTGGCATACGCTAGAGAGGGCTCCCTGTCTACCACGAGGCACAGGAGAGCATTTTCTCAAACTGAAAGATGCTCAGATCAATAGTCTCAGTTGTGCCAACATCAAGTCCAGCTAGTTTGACTTGTGCAGAATGAAGATTTTCGATGCAGTATGCCCAGGAGAAACCTCCTAGGAGGCTTCAAGTGGGAAAAAGAAGAAAAAGATTATGCACAATAAGGGAGCAGAAGAAAATCACAGACCTCATTTAAGCTGGGGCTATCTTTGCATCAGAAACCATGAAGAAGGTGTACTGGGACCTGTGTGATGGATGACACGTGAAGAGGAAATAGAGCCGTAGCAGCCCGGGAGCCAGAGTGAGCAGCACAGAGATGCAAGAAGAGCGATCCGCCAAACCTGCCTCCACGGACAGGAGATACTCAGCGCTGACAGCAGGGCCTCGGTGGCAGCAATTATGATCAGAAAAGCTGTTGTGTGCACCCCAAACAAAAACCTTCAAAGAATGGACCCTGGTCTCCAAGTGACGCAGACTACCTATAGACTGTAACGTTACCGCTAGGTGGGTGTTCTGCAAAGTCCACCGTGGTCATTCAAACCGTTGTACTTTACAGCACACGTACTTGGTGGGGCTAAACGGAAACTACACTGGGGAAATGTGCGTAGTCCAGCAGCATTCTGGACACATAAAAGAGTAAGTAAAGTAACAGCAAAAACAAACAGCTTAGAAAAGCAAAGCAAGGCACATCTATATAATTCCTGAGAAGGATTTATAACCTATATAAATATGGATCAAAAACCCATTGGCAAATAGATACAAGCTGTTCCAGAAAGCTGCTTAGTTTCTATGTCAGAACTTAGAATTCTGAATGAATGCAGTGTGGCAAAGAGATCGACTCCTGCTACTCAGGATACATAAGACTGTGGCTTGTGAATGTACTAGCTTTTCTTAGCAGAGACTTGATTTTTGATCCTTTTCAATGCTTGGATTCATGTTCAAGGACAGGGCACTCAAGTAATCTTATGAATGCACTTTGTGCTAAATGTCCGGATGAAAGATTTTCATAAAAAAAGAAGCTTACAGCATCTGGCCACTCCACTTCCATTCAGCACAGTACTGAAGGACTTAAATGGAGATATATACTGAGGGGTCACCACCCAAAGTGTAATATGCATAGCAGGGAAGCTTTCAATCACCTGTCATATGGAGTCAAGTTGCTATAAATCTTAGGAACGAGATGGTTTTTTCTTCACTATGTTTTTATGAGAAACAGGTTACTGATAATAACCAGTCTGACACTTCGACCTACTTCCTAGTGAATTTTGCATTAGTATTTTACTATACATACACTGTGGGGATAAAATTTTACTCTCAGAACTGTGTGATGGATCTGAACTTCAGTATGCTGTTCTGCTTAGATGCAGAGATCTTACACTGCTGTCAATGTGAGCTCAACAGCTGTGTGTTAGTACAGTACCAGCAATGAGACCTGCCTACAGAACAAGGGCTGTGATTCTAAATTGTCCACAATGTACTCAACTTCTGGCAAGTCCACATAGCTCCAGATTTTGCTTTCAGTTATTTCTTGTATATTTTTTTTTCCTATTGCAGAAGCCCTTATAATGCAAGACTACTAGGCAGAACACGGTCAAGACAGAACATGACTATCACAGATTTCTGCAGTCAGAAGAAAGAGTGCAGATGATAAAAACAAAACCAATACTGTCATTTTACAGGTGGTCATTGATAGGATCAGTTTCCTCTGTGTCAGAGACAGGAGTTAGCTGCATTTTTCAGCTCTAAATCCAGACGTTAGGAGATGCTCAGCAGCTCAGAAGTGTGCCTGTTTGTTGGGGTACATCCCTGTTGCCCAGAGGTGCAATTCCCATTCAGTGAGATCAATTGATACCCCATATATTAAATAAGTACAGAAATGGACATGGTACTAGAGATTCATCTTCCTAGCAAGAGGTCCTCAGTGCAAATTAGTGGAAAGTTTTATGCTGGGAGAACATCTGTGCTGTGTGTTTCTTTAAGTTTTGGGGTTTTAAAGCATCAACAATAAAGAAACAGAAAAACACCAGAAAACATGACAATGACTGTTCTAACGTAATTTGGAAAATATTTCACCTATTTCAGAGTAGAAAATATTGAGGGAAGCCATGTCATCACTATTACTTGTGTTATTTAACCAATCTATTCTTTCTAATAAAGAAGCAGGAGAAATAAAAAAACATCGATCTTTATTTATTGACTTCCTAGTGAGTATAGTTAAAGTTGACACAAATCAATCACAATGAAGTTAGAAGGATAATATAGCATAATATGACCCAAGATTGTGCTGCAAGTTTAATTACAGAAACTCGAAGTTTTAGCATACGTAGAGCAGTGAAGAGAAACACCCAGCTGATAGTATTCAGATGCACACTGTAAGAACACAGGAGATTCAGAAAGGGCTGCAATGGCATGTTTCTAGAGAGGTTCCTGTACAAAAAAAGAGGTCTTCCATGTAGGACTTCATGTAGGACTCTCAGTCATTTCACTAATATTTGAGGATTTTGCCAGTTTGGGATTTATTTGTTTATTTATTACATCTGAGTATTTGGCATTAAGAACTAAGTAGTGCAGCAGGCGTTCAGTCAAAAGTCTTTAGCAACAAAGACAAAAATACACAGAATCATTACATCGTACAGCTTAAAAAAGAATCAGTCCAGTATACTAAAACATCACAGCCAGAACACCTTTTTCTCCCTCAAACAAGACGACACATCTGCACACCACAGGCACTCAGCTGGACACGTATCTCAAAAAGAACAGTCCTCCTAACTGTGAGCAGTGTAGGATTTTTCCTTTCATTGTATCACTACACTTTGTAATTTCAAAAAAATATAAACTCTATTTTTTGCTTTTCTGTTTTACAACGTGATTTACAGAGAACAAAGGATTTCTTTTAAAAGGTCATCTCCACCTCTTTGCCCTGTCCCACAGTTTATACACTCCTAGTGATCTAAGTGTAAAATGATAGGGAAATTCTTGGTGCTTATAAACATTTTAAAATGTTTTCTCAGCCAAAGCAGATAGAAAATATGGAAAGATGAGGGGAAATAGGTCTCTTTCTAAGGGAATAAATGGCTCTTTGATTTCCTTTTCTCTTGCAATCGTTGCCATTAACTTACAACTTTCTAGGCATTTTGCAGGCAGTAAAATGGGCCAAAATATTCTTTGCTGTCAAAAGTAAATCTGTTTATAGTTTTGCTTATGAGGCACACTTTCAAAGATGGTTGGCAAATGGCAAATATACATGCCAATAAAGATCACTTCTGCCTTATGCTGTTTAAACATGGAAAATAAGAAGAAACCAGAAATCTTTTGAGACAAGGGAAAGCAAAATCAAAATCACAAGTAACAGGAAAATCTGGTTTTCCTCCCCATCCCTCTGTTATGTGTAAACTACTGCTAGTACCTTATTATTGTTAATTTCTTAACATATATGTGTCCTCTCAGTGAAGGAAAAGAAACGTGTTGCAGAAAAGCATACTATGGGTATAAGACTGGAGGACATGATGCTCTTCTAGTCAGTTAAATGATGAAAAAGGTCCCTGTCTTTGAGATACTTCAGAAACTTTTTTGTGAACTAATTCATATTGATTTTCTAACATTATCCCTTTTACATTAAGACTCAAAGGAAATAAAAAACACCGTGTAACTAGTTACTGCTTTCATCCAGATTCTTCTCATATATAAGCAGGCAGTTCCTTCTCTGCCCTAAAACAGAATAGACAAGAAAACCCCAAACCACCAGTAACACAAATCTGTCTTCAAAGGCAGCTTCCGAGAGTGCTGTGTAACTGCTTCCTGGCTTTGCACTGGCCTTCCTGTTGTAAAGTGGTCATAGGCACCAAGGGAAAGAGCGGAGGAGGCCCACCCTGCATGGCCATGGTGATGGCCATGGCCATGGCCATGCCTATAACAGTGCCTTCAGAGCTACAGGTCTCTCCCTGCCCTGTCTCCTTGGCTGTGGCCCTTCAACCTGGTAACAGGCTGATTGACGCGAAATGTAGTGGAGGTTTGTAAAACTTTGAGTGGTATGAAGGCGGCATCAAAGCACAAAGGAAACAGCTGCTTGCTTCCTTTTTAAAAAAGATCCTGGAGACATCAAATGAAATTTGCAACTGTTTGATCAAAAAAAAAAAAAAAAAAAAAACGCAAAAGGAGATGGTTCATGCAGTGTGCAAATAAGCTGCAGAACTCCTCGTTGCAGAACTTTATAATGCTAATATTTACATGGTTAAAAAAGCAACTGGAAAAATTAACAAAGAAAAACACATCCATGGCTACTAATAAAGCCACCAAGTTCACTCTTCTGAGACAGAACTAAATCACAGGTTTCTGGAGAGTTGGGGTACTTTGGGGAAGGTCCATGATACACTTGCTCCACACTACTGTGTTTCCCTAGACTTGTGCTACTAATGACCATTGGAAACAGGACACTGAGGCAGATGGACCCTCAGCAAAGCTGTTCCTGTAAATACATTCAGATTTCAATGTGGTCTTAGGTCAGGTAAGACCATTTTTTTCTTCAGATCTGGAAGAAAATGACCAAACCCAAAGAATGCAGTTTTATAAAGCCCAGTTTGCCTGCCTGGACATCTGGTGGCCACGACCTTAATCTTTCCCTGGGAGTAAGCCAAATGTTGCACATTAGTGCAACACCACCAGAGTGCTGCATGCCTGGAGATGAGATGGGAAGAGGAGACATTAATCCCCCTTCCCCGCCATCCAAGATCCACTGTATTCAAACCACTAAGGAAAGACATCTGTGTAGTCAGGGATACAGGTGAGCAATATTTCTTCTAGTATAATCCCTTCTCAGGGTTTGCACTGGGGGGGGGGTTCCCTCCCCCTAGGCTCCTCAGGATGGAAATGAAGGGGGCAATAGGACTTAAAGTTGGTTCATGTCATTCAGAACAAGGACACATTTGGGGAAGGTGGAGGGAAATTATGTTGTGCAATTTCTTTTCAGCATTGTCTCCCCTGTTGCCTGGTGATGATGGCACCCTCCAGGGCACTCAATATCAACCCTTTCAGAAGGACTAAACTGACTCAAACATTGGAATAGAAACGAAAATAAAGGCCACCTTGCCTAAATCTAAAAATGGAAAACATAAAATTACATTAATTGGTTAATGTCATAAAAAACTAATTATCATAGCTATAATTTTCCTACCCAGCCCTTTTTTTCCCCCTACTGATAAATAATAATTATCTATTGGCTACAATAATGTGATAGTCACAAAAGCACAATCCATTAAGGTTTAATTGTAATGCCTATGAGTAAAAGTTTATGCTTTTAGAGCATACTATCAGGATTTGCAGCGTTAGGACTGAGCTCTGTAAACGTTTGCAGTGAGGTAGCTCACCAGTTGGTGCAATCATACTTCTGGTAGCTCTGATATAGTGCTGCAGTGGCCTAAGGACACAAATGAGCAAGGGCTGTGGGCACAGATTCCCCCACCCAGGACAACTGGAAAAACAACCAACTTTCCAGGCACACAAGCCAAGGGTGCCCAAAGACTTTTCACATGCGATTTGTCCCAAGCAGCAGGCAGCAAACCGAGCTGTCCCAGGAGCAGAAAAGGACTCAGGTCCAGAATCACAAACTGGTACAACCCTTCTCTCAGAAAAAAAATCTACCTGAGAGGCCTAAACAAGCAGAGATCAGCTTTCGTTTTACTGCCAGCTCAGCTGTGCAGAGCAAAGGCTGTGCCCACTCTTCCCAGTACCTGTCTGGCTGCATCGGGAAGCGGAGGCAGTGCCCTTTGGGATGATACTCTCTGTTTTCCACTTTCACCTGTAACACAGACTTGTGCAAGTGCCTTTCACGCCTCATGCACCTCGCAGAACTGTCATCTGAACACAACAGATAAAAGACTAGACTTTTGCTATGTATGTATACAGAGTAGTAACGTTGAGGGTGTCTTTAGTTTTCCTGCTAATCCAAACCAACCATTGCCTAAGATAAACTGAAACTTTAGCTTTTTGCCATAATGCAAATGGACCTTTAAAATATAAATAGCACAATTAGCTCAAACTTCAGCAGCCGGTGGTGACATTAAAGAAACACTTGGCAAGAGCAAATGCTGAGTCATACAAAACTGACAAAATAATATGGGCAGTTATTACCAAAATGCATTATTTATCACTGAAACCCATTGACGCCTGTGCTTACACAGGAACCCTCCTGTGATATTGAAGGCCAAAGTATCTTCTCTCCCTAACAACAGTGTTGTATCTTTGGCAACTCTAGCAGGAACTCAGAAAATCAATAGCACTTCATGAGCAAGGTCTCGGTCTTCTTCTTTTACGAGGATTCTGTCAATGCAAGTGGCCATTACTGTACTTTAAAGGCATGATATAAAATTGCTTCAACAAGATATAAGACACATGGTTTGAAAGAACCTGGTGAGAGTATTTTAGTCAAAGTTAAATAGTTTCATCACGTAATTACTTCTATTGGCACATCTCCAGCTGGATATACTCATGCAGGGTATGCGTTTCCTATGATGGGGTGGGGAAATTGTAAGGGAGGTCTGTCGATTTCATTCAGGTTGACCTAAACAAGGTCAAACTGCTAAAATGGAGCCACAACCAAGCATCCAATACTATTGACAGCAACACAGTAACAACAAAGTTGCTGTCTTTTTTTTTTTTTTTCGTCTTTTTTTTTTTAGCTAAGTGGTCTGAAAGTAGTTTTAGTTTTATAGCTGAAAAATATGTCATCCTGATTTGCAGACTGGTAATTCATTTTCTAAGGACTGTTTAGAATTTATTCAGGGGGAAAAGGAAGCTGTACTGGTTCCTATAACTGATTCACATTATATGACAAAATTTAACTTCTGTATTTTATGGGATTTTATGAATTCCACTAAAACCATTAGCTGGTTGTCTCTTTGTGATTAAATTTAACCACTTATGCAATACTTTAAACTGATGACAGTCTTGCCTGTATTTATGTTTTCTTTTGTTTAAAATGCACGTATCTCAGAAAACTACCACATTGCAGAGAAAAGAAAAAGACACTTACATTGATTCTCTGTGAATAAGAGACAGCCCCTATGAGTACCAAAAAAATTGCCTAAAAATAGAAAATACTTTCTGCACAGAAAGGGCCACCCACAGCAGAGAAGAGATTTAACATTCTTTTCCTGAAAAGGCTTTTAAAGTGCTAAATACCTTAATTCCCTGACTCAATACCACTCCTGGGCTTGTCTACACTGTACACATGCCAGTTCACTCCTAAGTTCTTTTTTTAAGAGTGCTCCCTTCAGTCGAAATCTTCCAGGTTTGGGTTATAGCCCAGTGTAGGACCACTGCCATTAGACAAATTAGGTGAACGAAGACCTGTTTGGCCTTTTGAAGCCTAAGCAGTCCTCAAAGCTATCTCAATAGGCTTTGCAGCATCAATGCACGTGGCCTCATTTTATGCCCCAGAACTATCCTCAGGGTCAGGCTATAAAAATGCTGCTTTAGTGGTTTGAAACACATTATTTCATACTGTTTTAACTGAGAATACCGGCTATAGCCATGCCGTATAGCCACAGAGGGTCAGATGTTATGTAATGCAGCCACGAAGAGTCTGCAGGGGAAATAACATGATCAGTGGGGATGTAAGTCACTTTGCACCATTTGGTCTGGGAATTGGAGAGCAGTCCTTGATCCTAAGTGAACTGAAACGATTGATATGTTATATCTACGGAACAAAACTTCTACTTTTAGACACATGGGCAGATAATGCAGACATACTATGTAGAGATGAGCTTCCCATCTTAAATTGCATTTATGAAGCTACTTTGATGACTGTACTTGTCCTCTAATCTAGTTCACTTGGGTTTTTTTCCAACTTCACACAAATGAATTGCTTCAAACAGTTTCTTGCAGGTTTTTTATTCTGTAATTAGCTAGTCTGAGGTTTAAGACCAGAAATATTTAGTCCTGGAACAATGACAGAAGTAAAAATGAATACTGTATCACCCAGCCAAGCCAGACATAGGGTTTCTGACCTCCATAAAAACCCTTTCCCTCTATTTCCAGTGAGACACTCTCATATATATCTCTGCAAGCTATGTCAAGGTCTCGTCGAAATTTTTCTAATACATTCCTTATAAGCTCTGTCTCTGTCTCTCTCTCTCTCAAAGGCTAGTCAGTTCCTTTGGACCGAGGAGTTAAAGGTTCAGGAATATGGTAAACAGTATCAACAAGACTTTTAAAACTAGTTTTTCTAGCTGAAATATTCACCCTAAAATGTTAACTGCTGAGGTATGATATATTTAACAAATTGCTACATTTCTTCTGGAGGCTGTGATTTTCCAAACTTCACACTAACAAGCCTCTTACAGCACACCATAGAGCCCTGCACCACAGCTGAGGGACAGTAATATCCACAATTACAGTTAACTAAGACTTTCATAATCAGAATCCATGCTAAATATCATATCACAAATTGCATAAGATGATGATGTGTTCTTGGAATCTACCAATTTATAAAGTGGTAAATTATATGTATTTGACTTGTCACTTTTTCTTAGAGGCTCCCAAAACACTTCTTTTTTTAATGCATTTACTGAAACGGTTTTGTTTTCACAGTTCCTGTTAATTTATGTCTATAAGGCCTCTGGGTTTCTTCTCCTTGATTTCTGTAAGACTATTCCCTCTATCAAAATGCATTTCAGTTGCTAGTGCGGATCAAGATTATCAGCATCTAAGCTCTGTCTCGTTGCACCACCACAGGGAGAGAGGAAAGTGCAAAGAAAATGCTCATTCGCATAACAAAAAGCAACAAAGGGAAAGCTGAGGATCAGTCCATCCCATGTCTACATCTCAGGCAGAGAGAGAGAGAGGGGTGTTGCAGTAACTCTGTGGAGCTGCCTTCTTCCTGAAGGACAGGTTGTACAGCTTGGCTGATGGTGATTAACAGAGGTACTTGCTGCCATATACCAGCTGTGCACAAGGATCATCCAAACAGTACAATATTTAGTGGGTTTGTCTCATTAAAAAAAAAAAAAAAAAAAAAAAAAAAAAATCCAAATATTTATTCCATTTTCCATTCATTTCAGGTGTTATTAACCTATGTGTTTTGCCTCCCTAATCTTCACTTAGCAACCCCTTAAACTTCTCAATCCTTGGGTGGGAGTTTGAGATCATACCTGAACACCTAAGTGCTGTTTCCAAGGCACTACAAGAGCATACGATGTTAAATAACTAGCCATTAATGTCAAAAAATCAAGCTTTACCATACATTTTTGGCATTAATTTCATAAGTGCCATAAAACAAGCATTTTACTGGGTAGTTTTGGTATATAATTTCTTCCACAAGAAGAACAGTTTCTGTATAGTTAACACATGTGGCAGGGTAAGGAAGCATAAAAACAACATCACTGTAAAATTCATACTAAATGATGGAAATAATAACTAGAATATGTGTAATTTGAGTAGCAGCCTGAAACAACAGGCAGAGTCGAGCAGTGCAAAACCAGACAAACTGCAAAGGAAAGTGGTCAAACCCAGAGACCTGAGCAGAAAAAGGGGAGGTGCACGTTTTCTGTCGTTTTTTTCAGTGAAAAATACACTTGCCATGAAGAGCAGAAGTACTTGAAGGAATTCATATGACACTAATCAAGGAATTTTATGGATATGGAGCTATGAGGTCTGCAGTATCTCTTAGAAAGGGGGTGAGCTAACTTGTGGAGGAGGTGTGAGCTAGTGTGTGCGCTCAGGGAAGAGGGTTGCTTGCAGAGGGAGGTGATGGACATCTGCGCATCTTAGAGTGGGACCAAGCCCTGTAATTTTCAAAGTAGAACAGCACAATGTTATTTAGCACAGGTGTCTCTGTAATTGTGGTACTGAGAGAAATCAGTGCTCAATGGCCCACAGCTTCACCCTTCTACTGGTATAATGTGACAAGTAGTCTGCAATACAGGAAAAAGAAAAGTAGGAATCTGTACAATCCGCAGCGCAAAAAGCATTTTTAGCTACACACTGACACTCCTGCGTGACAAATATTTATTCGAGTGGTGCAGTTTCTGTTCAAAACCAGGTTTCCTCAATCAGCAAAAGAGATAATAAATTTAATACCTCCACAATTTCATGCACATGTAGCAGGAGCCATCTTAAAATGTTTCTGTTTCTTTCAGAAGTAATTACGTTCCCCACATAAAAAGGTATATGTCAGACCAATGTAATCTTTCAGGCTTTTTCATTTCAACTACTGTGGGTTTAGAAACAATGACATTCCTTTCTGAGGACAAATGACATGAATAAGTCAAGCAGTAACTTTAAGAAGCAGTGTGAACATCAGCAGTATGAGGCAAGCCCACTGTATTTCAGTTCTACCCTTGCACAAAAATATGAGAACCTACAAAACTCCAGACTGAGGGAGAGTACAAAACTTTACATTCAAGGGAAATAATACTTCTGCCATAAATCTACGGGCAGAAATCTCACAAAACCAGGAACATTTTTTTACTCTTCCCATACAGGATTTTCTTTTCCCTTTCCACCACTTATATAGATACTTGAGAAAGTCAAAATAGACTATTTAAAATTATTAAAAAGAAGTAAATATACTCTTTAGGAGATCGACTTGCTCACATTCACGTTAATAACTTCTGATTGATTGACTGATGCTACAGTAAACTAAATACGAAATAAGAAACAATCCAGTCCAATATCCACCTGAATTCATTACTGTCTATCATCTGGCATCTCAGGATTGACTAACACCCAACAGTATCCCCGGCTGCATTAGGCAGAGCATCACCAGCTCTCAAGGTGATACTTGATACCTCAAGGGAGGTGATCTCTCCCCACTGCTCAACACTGGTGAGACACGCCTGGGTGCTCCTGGTGCAAGAAAGGTATGGACATACTGGAGCAAGTCCAGTGAAGGGCCACTGAGCTAACGAGAGACCTAAACCATCTCTCCTGTGAGGAGGCTGAGGGAGCAGGGACCATATAGCCTGGACGAAAGAAGGCTCAGGGGAGAACCTCATCAATGTGCATAAACACCTGATAGGAGGGAATAAAGAAAATGGACCCAGGCTCTTCTCAGGGGTGCCCAGTGACAGGACAAGAGGCAATGGGCAGAAACAAAAATACAGGAAATTGTTTAAACATAAGAAAAAACCTTTTTTACTGTAAAGATGATTGCACACTGGATCACGTTGCCCAGAGAGGTTGTGGAGTCTCCATCCTTGGAGATATTCAAAACCCAACTGGACAGGGCCCTAAGCAACCTGCTTCAGGTGACCCAGCTCTGAGCAAAGGGTTGGATAGACCATCTCCAGAGGTGTCTGGAGGCTATCCTGAAAATACGTCACTTAGACCCACTCAGACTTGGCCTCTGCCTTATGGCGAACAGTGTTTCTTGTTCATCACGCAAAGAAACTGTGCCTTTGAAACTGTGAAAGATGCACTGTGGCCTGGGAAACATGTGGAAGGTACTTGGTCTCTGAGGCAACTATGTGTCAGTCCACTACAGCTGTCTAGATAAAATCTGAATGAATTAGAACTGTACCCTGAAAAGTCCCTTTGGAAGTTCCCATCAAACTATGGGAAAACAGGTCAGATGCCTGCGGAGGCCCCATATTTCCAGCAAGACTCCCCAGGTGAGGAGGAGCCCAGAGGTTCCACTAAGGATTTGGGGTTATCACTACCTGGCCTTTCTGAAATGAGGATGGGCAGAAACATCGAAGCAGTCACCCCAAATGGTAACAAAAAAGTTCATTCTTCAAAATTTAGAAACAGTTAAAAATTTGAAACACAAAGACAGTTTTAAGCTTTCACATTAGTTCTGGTTCTAAACTATGATTGTTAAGGCTACCTACAAACACTACTGCCCTTTAAACCCGTGTCATACATACGGTTGGAAATACAGTGAAACTGCCATCTTCATAAAGTGTGCCTTCAGCTAGAAAAACACCGAGAGACTACAAATACCAGCAGGCAGCATCCTCCGGGTTTAAATACAAGAGGAGACACAGACACACAAACGCCTTTAACACCAAACACACAAAACCAAATGCTCAAAAAAGCTCAGTAGCTTTTAAACTCACAGAAAATGAGAAGGAAAAACCAAAAGTGAATCTGTTTAGTTGGAAAACATGCAGTATTTAACAATATAGGCAAACATAGAGTTTATTGTGCATTAAAACAGCACATTCTTTTAAAAGGTTTTTATTGCATTTTTTTCTAAAAAAAAAAAGTCAACATACTTGCTCTGCATGTTCTCATCCTCTCAGATTTCTGAATAATTCTCCTCTAACAGCAATTGGACCCTGCTATGCAGATCAATTAAGAAACAACACTATCATTATAAAATCCCACACAGAAGAGCAACGTGGGGTTTTGCAGCAAGTATATAATTGTGCTAGCCTCAAAGATGCATAAAAGGCAACCATAGGGAAGCTGACCATGCATTTCTTGTTAAAGACAACAAAATTATCCCAAATTACGTAAAAATTAAAAACTAAAGACTGTTTAAAATATCAAATGAGAGTTAATAAGACACTTTTCCAAAATCGATAATTCAGAATGTTTCAATAAGTTTCCTATTAGCATTCCCCCATCCCCCTAAATACCATTATTTTTTCCCAGCTGTATAAATAGTCTTAGAGAGTATGGCCTGAATGAATGCACCGTTCAGAAAACAACATAATTACAGCCATTTCCAGCAAACTGGGTGCCAAAAAAGTTACAAATTAATTGAAGGTTAGCACTGAAAATTAAATCCTAGTCAGCTTGAAGTCATTTTTTAGGCTAGTTTATATAAAATTAAATAGGAAGTTCAGTCTTCCAGTGTTCCATCAGCTTAGTGGAGGGATTTTTAAGGTTCAGCTGAACAAGTGGTTTATACTGTTCTGTCATGTGAAAAAAAAAACCCAACATTTCTCCCTGTGGGCATTTCTTGTTCTGTCTGCTTCCCAGGTTCTCCAAATGGAGAGACAAACAAAACCTCTGGAGTTTTCCCCCATCCTGCTGTCCATGGACTCTCTCCAGAAGTGAGAAAAACCCACTCAGGTTGACTGTAGTAGTTAAGTTTACACCTTCAATCGCACAACCACACACCTCTCTTTTTGGCCCTTTTGGTTGCTTTGCTAGCTCCTTTATATGTATCTCCAAAACGTATTGGCTAAAAACTCTTACTCCTGGTGTAGCAAAAGCAAGGAAGCAGAAAGTAAAACTTTAGGACACACAGTTTTGGCTATTTCAGATCTTTCATGGAGTCCAAGCACAAAAAAGTAGCAAGAAAAAAAGATACGATGTGACAGCACCAAGAAGCTCAATTACATGACCACAGTTAAATCAGAAAGCCCAGTAATAACAACAATAACGTTCAGAAAACCTCTTCCATCCATCCAAGTTGGAAGCAGTTATGGAGCTGTTAGCCTACTTGTTTCTTTGATCATCCCTTTGCGGAAGCACAGTATCTGGAGATGAAGAATCAGGTGGATTTTCATGCTGTAGGCATACATCAGAGATGGGCTGACATTTTAAATTTTAAATCAATTCCCAGAGTTATCAGGAAACATATTCTTACTTTACATGAAATCCCAAAAGCTCTTCCTATCTTTGCTTGAAAGCCCTGCCCACATGTGTCTTGGTTTTGTACACTATCCATGTTAGGCAAAACATTCAAACAGGATCTCAGCAATTAAACTTGCATTCCAGTGTTTTGCCTGAAAGGGATGCAAACATGCCCATGTTGAGCGGTAAAATCCAGGAGGCTTTCCATCATATAGAAATTAAGCTTTTGGTCCAAGGAGGATGATCCCCTGTTTAGCTCCCTCCTCCTCTCCTGAATCAAAGTACCTCTCTGAGGAGACATCTTCTGCTAGCTAGATCTTCCACTCCCTTTGGGAATCTTCTAAGCCCTCCTAACGCTAAATGAATTTCAACTTTCATCTCCCAACTCCCAGGAAGCTGCTGTAACCATCAAGCTGAGAAGGGACAACCACTATCTTTCCTCCTATTTGGCAACTAGGTAACAGAAAAGTAAAAAAGTCCCCAGAAAGAAAAGTTAGCCAAGGACACCAAAAAGACAGTTACTGAGTGGTTAAGGCATTCCCATGAGAAGGAAGAGGCCAGGGTCTGGGTGTCTACTTTATGGGCTTTTTAGTCTTGTCTATCAACTGTCTGACATGACATAAACAGGCATAAACAGCAGAGAATCCCTCTGCTTCCTTGCTCCTCAGTGCCCTAAACCACTGCACAACACAGTCGTGTCCTACTTTAACACCCAGCTGGT
Organism: Ibycter americanus; assembly: GCA_035590275.1. Lineage (NCBI taxonomy): Eukaryota > Metazoa > Chordata > Aves > Falconiformes > Falconidae > Ibycter > Ibycter americanus. The sequence continues at coordinate 3,301,386 of JAVJGI010000035.1, read as the reverse complement.
GCTGCTAAAGTTACCAACATAGCATTACAACGGTGAGAATCTCATCATCAAAACTGACAAGGAAGGCAAAAAAAGACATTTCAGATTTGTTTCCTGAGTGACTATTACTCCAATATTTAATTGAAATATTTTTGTTGAGCATAATTAGCCTTTTAGGCCTTAAAAAAAAAAAATAATTTGGGGAAGCTTTAGGTGAAAAGGCTGTTGCACACAAAGCCTGAATGTTGAAAACATTCCTGGCAAGTATTTTCTGACATATTCTCAGCCTCTTCATTCTCTGGTTTTGTTGTTCTTTTTTTATCCATGAAGGGTATATAAAGGGCATCTAAAACTTTAGTCAATAGATCCATTATTATGATTGGCTGAAAACCATAAAATGCATCCATCAAGCCATTGTGTTGCATCTTGTGTTAAATTATGGTGATAAATAGTCCTTTTTTCATGACGTCACCTACTAATCTATTCAGAAATCCATTCACTGCTGCCATTATGCATCACTCACACTCATGCCAGCCTGCTGAAAAATCCTCCACATGACACGGCCCTGCAAGACTGCGCGTTACTCTGTGGAGACAAATATTTTCTACTGCTTTTATGTCCTATTGTGAAACAATTGTTTTTCTGGTTCCCAGAGTTACCCCAAGCGTGTAGTAATGTCCTCAGCTATCAGCTTTGGGCATTGTAGCTCATGTACTTTTAATTGTTTACAACTTACATCAGAACTGGATTGAGTCCATTTGTGCTCATATTGTTTTATCACTACAAGATGATACATTTTGCCACCTTTTTCTAGGTCAAAATTGAATCCTATTGAGAGTCTTTGAACAGAGAACTAATATTCACAGGAGCTGAGCTGGGGATGTATAGCAATTTTATTATTATGTTTGGGATTTTGCTTTGAATTTAGACAAATCTTTCTTGTATAATTAGATTTCATAACACTTGAATTACAGCTTACAAAAACAACAATGAACAAGAATAAAAATATTTGGCTAAAATTACTTTAAATCAAATGATTGCCTATGAAAACAAAGAACATTACCAGCTTTAGGGTTTTTTTCATGTTTCCTTATACATCCATCTTATCTTCTGTTTAAATAAACTGCCTTTTCCTTCCCTCATTTAGTAAAGAATAGAAGAGACAGGATAAGTCGGGGCCAGCTTTTGTAAGATATTGCTCTTACATTTTGGCTCTAACTGAAGAAAATCAGGGATGTATTCTAAGGATTGCAGAAATACCTTGCATTTACAATTCTCATCTAAAATCAAAAAAGCAAAACCAAAATCAGGCTTATTTCCTACCTCTAACATCTATGTCAAATAAATGGGAAAACTATGATATGAAGGAGCAGTGTCAACAGCAAGAACCAATAGGAAGCTCATCATATCATTTCAAACTCACATAATCTTCTTTTCTTGTTATTATCAGCATCGCAACATAAAAACAAAACTAGAGAAAGCATATAGCACCTCTTTCTTACACAGAATACGCAACGATCTGCATCACTTAAGGCACAGAAAGCAGATACTTTTTTTTCTTTTTTTCTCCTTCTCTCTTTGGTGCTTCCAGCACTACTAAATGTTGAATCAAGCCTGGGGGAAGTTGGCTTCAGCTCAAGATGCAAACAAAAAACTAACTGATGTAGTAATGATTCTTCTCATCGCCCCACTGAAGGAGGAATGGACCCACAATCAGGCTGAAAAAAGTGGGTGCTCTTATGGCTGGCCTTTTTCCACAGCTGTATCTGCGCACCACCCTTTCATGTCCGCGTGGTTTTGTTGGTGGTGATGCTGGGCAGAGCTTTCCATGGGTTACTAAATGCAGACACATCTTTTCCTTATCTTACCGGTTGTAGATCTTCCACATTTCATCACTCAAAAAAATAGAGAAGGAAGGAAACAGAAAGAACAGTCTGTGCTCATCCAGAGTCCAAGAGCCTAAACGCCACCTGCCAGAAAGTTGCTATCACCAGCTATAATCATGCCACCTGTTTTACATTAATGACAATCCCCGAGCAGTGGCACAATCCCACCTGCAGTGCAGTGTTTCCTACCTCCTGCTCCACTGACGAAACATGTCTCCACATAATTAGCAGGAGAAAGTAAAAGTTCTTTCACCTGCATTGCTGTAACACAAGAATAGAAGGAGCTGCCTCCAGAGACACACCAGCCTCTCACAAACACCACTTTTTGCAGCACCATCAAAAATGCACTGCAAGAAATAGCTTGGTTCCTCTCTTTATGCATAGCCCTTCTTTGCTCTTAAGGTATTGCTTCCAAAAGGTTTGGGGGGGAAAGCTGAAAAGTGAAAATTATCATTCTAATATTTAGAAGAAGGGATTTACTCTTCTGAATCATCCCCAAATGATTACGCAGAAGAACTGTACTTAAACCTAAAGCTCACCAAGATACTAAATCCTTGTAATAGAATCCGCAGAGCTACTTAGCAGAAGAGAATAATGCCTTCTGCCCCTTTTTCTCTCATGCCTGTTGTAGCTCTAACCTCCGCCCTATGTCATTACTTTTAGTGGTAAAATGATGAAAGAAGGCACTGTACAGTTAATAAATTGTATTTAGGACTAAATACCTAAATATGTCTGAGCGTTCAGTGAAAAGATTTGAGGTGGAAGAAGACATTTTACTTCTAGAACCCCTAGAAAGCCATGAAAATGTAGAACTACAGCTGAAGTACTTTTGGGGAATGCAAATTGACAACATAATTTTAAAATTCTTTTCAAATTCAAATTCCAGCTTCTGTTGAGAGCTGATGTAGAGTACATAAGGTACACTTTGGGTAGCGTCAGCTAGGCATATTTATAGAAACTTTCTTTTTTTTTTAATCCATTGAAAAAGTAAAGCCTGAGTATGATACATGCAAAGATGATTTGCAAAATTTTGGCTTTCGCTTATGTAAGCAGACTGTCAGCTGAAACTCCCCACTGAAGATGCTCATGAGACTTGAAACTTGGAAAGTCACTTGTAGAGGCTGACCAGAACTGAAAATTTGGAAAAGATCCATGCTAGGTAAACAACAGGAATTTGATAAAAGCAGAATCAACACCAATATTTTCTTTGTGTTTGATATCTCTCAATTCATATCACCAATTGAAACCAGAGGTCTAAATGCTGAGATACAAATGGGGAATAAAAGGTGGGGTTTGATGCAGTATTAATCCAAGAGCAGGGAAGCAACCAACATCTCTGAAATGGCCTGTTACTGTGAACAATTTTCAGCACAACTGTACCAAAATGTACTTTGAGAATGGCATTCAGAGCCTAATTTTCAGAGGCGCTAAACACTTGTTGTCCCTGTGCAGAGGGTTCAGATAGGGCTAGGACTGTACGGGAAAATTAGCCACAAAATTTAGGCAGCCTTTTACACTACACATTTGTATTTTGTACCTTCAAAACCTGATTGTAACATGATTTGGTTCTTCCCTGCTTCATAAGGGTAATAGCTGCTGATGACTGAGGCAATAAATACCATCTTGAAGAGTGTCACATGAAAAAGCAATAATTTTACATTTTCAAAACACTGGATAGATGTTACCTTACTGAGTGTTATTTACAGCTAGTCGCAGCAGCAGATAGCTATGCTTTACTTTTCCAAGAGATGTACTATTGCTCTATGAAGTCAAGTACACTTGTCTTATTCCACTGACTTCTGAGGGACTATTTCTGTGAGGCAGGAGAAATTTATCTCACTGCCTGCTGCCCGCTGTATTTACCTGCTAAGTGTCTATAGTACTAGGCGATAGTACCTATAGTACTAGGTGATAATGTGCTATTCTGTTTTCAACAAGTCAGAGTGCAATGGAATACACCATTAATTCTGATAGGTCTGTGAGGACACCTTTGAAAATGTTTTAAAAGATAGATTAGTGTCTCATCAAGGCAGAGATTAAGTGAAAATACTTTCAAATTTGTCATGCAGTGTTGTATCTGTTGGGTTATTTATTATTTCATAGCGCATGCAAAGTAATAGATCAAATATACTTTAGAGACTCCTCAGAGATATGAATGCCTTCTAGTTTTTTAAATATACTGGCCAGCAAAACTGCAGCTTGGCATTTTACTTTCTTCCTAAGACAACAAAGAGATTGTCACCGCCTATGGAGACACTGCAGTTCCCTGACTAAGTGCGCTGCATGTATTGGTTAAGAAATCTAAATTCACCCTTCTTTCCTTGGCTAGACACGTCCTTACTCTGCAGAACAGCATCCTATGCACTGTGTTGCATCACTCACACCTCTCCTGAAGTTTAAATTTTAGACCTGATTTTGAGATGCTATCTTTCAGCATCTCTAATTGCTGCACACTGGGCAGACACTGAACACTCAGAAGATGCCGGCCACCGGCAGTGTCCTGCACACATTGTGGCTTCTCCTCGATGGGCGCAAGCGGGGCAGAGGGATGGACGCAGCAGACAGCAATGCAATGGCAAAAGAACTTACTTCTCCCTTCTCTCTTCTTCATATGATTTCACATAAGCAAATATGGGAAGTAATACCACAGCATATTGTTTGCAATATGCTCTCTTGGCCATAGGGAAAGGAAACAGTTCGGGGATTCTTTTAAAAGCAGTTAGGATGACATATAGTCTTTATATTTTGCTTAGATGATGCCTTCCTTCTGCTCTTCTTATTTATTTAGATTTCAAGTCCTCTTAGCAAGAGTGCTCCTCTCAAATACGTTTTGAAACCCCAGTAAATAGAGTGTTCCATTGTAAAATAATTAAGACATTATTAACATTCATCCTTACAGCTTCTCACTCCTCCAATTTCCTTGCCAAAATGTACTGCTGAAAACACAAAGTTCCCTACCGTAACACTTGCCTTTCTCCAGATACTTTGTCTATATAGGACAATTAAAGAAAATCAGAATGACAGTGATTATCAAAGGCAAAAGATAATATCATATTCAAAGAACAAAAATAGGATATGAGACCTCAAAATATCTTTACACAAATATCAAAGTGAAAAGGAAGGAAAGGAAGCTGAAAAGAAATTATTAAGTAACAAAAGGCTTTTTTCGCATGCCCTTCAGATCATTCATGGCATTCTGATTTGAAAGGAGGATGACAGAAAGGGAGTAGGAGGTTGTCTAATATTTTACATTGCAAACAAACAGGTACAGACAATGAGAGAATAAGTGTGCTGAAAACTGCAATTCTCTACTAAGAAATGTTAATGTACAAGTCAAGCCTATAGAAGGAGAAATCGCCATAAACAGCAAAGGGAAAATGTAGATGCGACAGACAGAGAGATGCCAGGCAACAATCAAAGAAAACAGATATATAACCTAGTTATTCAGACATACAGTATAACTCCTATTATCCTCCCATTATTATGAGGATAGTGGCATGTGCTGGAAAGTCATACACAATGTCCCAGGACACACTTGAAACACAGCAGAGAAGCTCTTGACTTCAAGGATCCTATATTCAGTCTCCAGTGAAGACACAGGGTGAGATATTACAGATCTAAAGAATATCATATAGTTAAAAGCTGTCAGAGGAGAAAAGGGGAGATCAGCTGTCTTGAGAGATAAGCTGAAACATAGGCTCTCCACAGAAATATAAAGAAATTAGGACTTAACAAGGTTCCAACACAGAAGACAACTACAGATCTAACACACAAAATTTGTGTTCTCTATATTTACTGCTTAAAGATGTGTGTTTTCTCACAAATGTTTTTGTCCTACTTAAACAAGCTTTACTTTGGAAGGAGGACATCTGGTCACTGAGTCATTACCCCTAACTAATCTGAAGGGGGAACAGAATCTGTCAGTCTTGCTGTGGTGATAACAGTTTGTGTAAAAACATGCAGGTTCTCTTTGTCCTTTGTCCATTTTGCCAATTGCAACCACAGTCATGTTGCACTGTTTCAATTATAGCTGACCTAAAAATGGACACACTTCTTTCAAAAATAAGTAAAGACTAAGCAGCGTTATCTGCAGTGTAAGACAGAACGGAGTTCTACCCCAGCAAGAGATTTGCAAGGGCTGAGCTGCTGGTGAAGATGATGTTAAGAAAGAGTATTGTCAAGTATTAGCTGCTCCTCTTCTACTTTTCAGAGCAATCCTTTTGTTGCTCTTTTGTGTTTTTATTAATCTCTTACAAATTGGATTGCAACAAAACGTCCAGTTTCATTTCCCAATCTTTGTCCATGTAGGATGACGCCTTCCTTTCGGGGCCTAATCCGGTAGCTTGCTTCTGGTTCTGACCTCACACTACCATTTGGGGATTAATTCCACCTGTGAGCCAGGCTACACTTGATCAGATGCACACACTAAGTAACAGATGCGTTGCATTGAATGAAGTGCCAGCATTTCCAGCATCCCCTTCAGGCTTCTTGGTAGAAATACACAGAGTGAGCACCATCAGCTGATCAGTATCAAGGTAAAAAGAGACAGGAAAAGTTTAAAGTTTAATACTCTGTTTCCAGCACCCATTCTTACAAATACCTTGCCCAAGCATGAATCCCAAAAGGAATGAAAGAAAGAATTTTTTATTTCCCCAGAATCATAAGCTAATATATTCCCCTGTGAAGATGGAGGAAAGAGGAATACATATTTCAGTCTGATACCTCCACAGCACTTTGTAAAAACAAACCAATTTCTCGGAGAGAGTTGTCATTCGGCAGCTATTTCCCAACCTTTCCTTTATTCCAAACCCATTTCAGGTACTGTACTTTACACCTCAACATGCAGGTTAAAATATTTTACAACAGCTATGTTTCAACAGCAGAATACAGTCACTCAGTAGACAAAGATGTGCTCAGAGCTTCATGAATACATTCAGCAGTTAGGAATTGGGGAAAGAGGAGCACAGGGAAATGGATTTAGTGTTTGCATTCATTTCTGGGCATGAAACATTTTTTCCCTCATTTAAAGAACTGTATTTGACTAGTTTGACGTGTTGGAGAGCAGCACCAGATGAGACCATGCTTACCAGCAACAAGAAAATGTCTCCAGTGCATGTTTCCTTGCCAGTGGTTTCTAGAAAGTGACAGGCTGTGTGGGGATCTGTGTATCAGCTGTTTCATTGTGCTCATTCTACATTCAGGCACTTGAGAAGGCACATGCTGGTGAACTCACCCAATTGCTAAGTAGATCAGCACTGTAATAGCAAACTGAGGGAAAACTTTCACAGGAGGATTAGGAGGATGGCAGCATAGCCCTCCTGACACCTAAAATACTGTCTACAGCTACTGCCCTACACTAAGGTCTGTGTTGCGCTGGGAAGCAATACTGACCACTCTGTTACGTACACAGGACTACTGCAATGCTTTGACTACATCTGTGGTAATAAATTTAGTAGTGCCAGGGAGTGTTCCTGGGCACTGAGACAAGACTGTCTACACTTAAGTTATCAGCACTCCCTCTAGCCCAGCTTGGACCAGGGTCAACTACTACTCTCCCAAACAATTCCTGGGTGCAGTTCAGGACTCAATGTAGGGTAGATGCCACTCCCAGTTGGCAATTTACAATAGTACAGAGGTAGCCCAAGTGACTAAAGGTTCTAGAAGTTAAGATTACACGTTTATGTACAGGTGGATACTTTTGTAACTATATGCATAGCCAAGATTCCCATAAGGAAAGGACTGAACGCATAGGTCTGAAACTTAAGAAGCTGACTTGCCATACCCAGGACCTGCTCTGCTCTCTGTAGTTAAATATGTAGTTTAAAAATTCAGAGTCACATTCAACGATAAAATCATGCTTTCCATTTTCTCTTTCTATATGGCTGTCCACCCCATATACAGGTTTGATTCTCATCCATCACTGGGACAGTGATTTCTAATTTTAGACATCTGATTTCCACTGGGCAAATCAGAATGGATGTTTGATGTAGGTAAATCTGAACCGTCCTCTGGAGGAGCCTCTCTATATGTCCACTTAATATTTATTGATGAATAGGCCCATATCCCTAACTTAGATACCTGAATTTGGTGCTTAAAATTAAGCAGACTCAACAACCACCAGAGTTTGTATTGAGGTACCTAGACTGTTGGTAGCTTTCCACAAACATATACCTCATTGGATCATTATTCTGTTATGTAATCTTGATCAACAAGAAGCTTCATCCACAAAAAGATATCCTTCCCCTGTTCTGTGTTTTTGTTTTGTAGGGAAAAAATTGTAAATACAGGTTCAAATTACAATTACATCCGTATTGAGGACTTCTGGTGGAAAATGTCCAAGAAGAGTTCCACAATGAGGTAACCAATGCTTATGCTCTCATCCTCCAGCCTCTGGGACACAGTATTTCTTTCGCTATGAGCCATCTTGTCCTTCCCCCCTTATACTGAACCTCTTCCTTGACTCCCAAGAGTTGTAGCAAGCCTCTGTCACTTCTGAATAAGCTGCCTCCCCAGAGCACACGAGGGTTGGCACTGGTCTGCATGTATGTCTGCTCATGGCTAGGTCCATCAGGCACTTCAGCATCAGCAGTTCTGCACGAGGCAGCTAGCGGTAAGTCTGAGGCCAGAGGCCAACAGAAAGAGAAAGATGCTCATCAGCTTTCACACACTAGTCCTGCCTTTTCACCTCTGATTAGTCAGCTCTTTAATATCTTGGCTGGAGGATGCCACTGGCTCCTGGTTTGATTGAGAAGGTGGGTAAAGCTGCTAGTGTCAAGGGACAATAGATGCTACCGTGTTTCTGACTTTTCTCTGGATAATACTGACTGCCATTGATATAGTCACTGGTGTGGTCTTTTTCTCAGCTGTCTGAGGTCAGCAGCCTCTAACTAGTTTGTCAAGAAGTGAACTTCAACGTGTCTACAGATCACAAGGAAAAGCAAGGCCACAAGTCTCCTCTGCCGAAGCTGAGAGGTCAGTAGCAGCTCCTTTAGCTAAAGTACATCTTATAATGCACAGAAATAAATAACCATTGGGTTGAAGCGGAAATTGCTTTCTCCCTATGGAAGCTAAGATTTCCAAAGAACAAATAACTCCTCAAGACAGAGCAATGAGAAAACTTGCCATGCACCAACCTGAAACTGTCTCACTAGTATAGAATTATCTTACAGGTTGTGTGGATTCTTTCCAAGCCTGTACTACCTTTTGCTTCCTTCTAGGTTTTGAATTATTTTTAATTAAATATTTCTAAATGGTTTAAAAATCTGACACCCAGTGTTACATTTACTAAATCTCGAATTGGTAAATTGGTAACAAACGTCCCTGCATGGTAGCTAAGCTTTAGAGGACAGTAATGGCAAAGTGGACGCGATTCACCAGAAATAAATAAATGAATAAATAAATAAATGCAATATGGACAAGCAGTCAGAATCTCTGTCAGAGATGTATGGTGCCTTGGGTATAAATCAGTGTAGCTTCACTGACTTTAATGACATCAGGCCAGTTTAAGGCAGCTTGACACTTAACTCAGTTTGGGCTGTTAGCAGCACCATCAAAGACATGATCAGCTGCTTTCTGGTGTTTGCCTAGCTGCTGGGGCCAAACACATATTCTTCATCTGCACCTGAAAGTAACTTCAGGTCACCCAAAAAGAAAGTTAACGCATCTAAAGAGTGTTCATGGTTTTGTGTGAAGTTAGGTAAATGAATCTAGACTGTTGGGTTTTTTTCCCCAAACACAAACACCAGGAGTGTTTTAAATTATTTTTCTATAGAAAGAGAAAAGGTTCAAAATTTAAAACTTTTTCATTATAATTTTGAAGACATCACAATTTTTCACTAACATTCTGGCTGGATAATGCTGCTGAGATGATCTGACCACCTATTTCTGACTGCAAATCAGAGGACATGATTAGATCCAAAGCGGCTTAAGAGCTGCGTGCTTCAGGAATCTCTTCTCTTCTTGTCATACCAACAAAGATCAGCAAAATTGCTAGACTTGGAATCTCTTTCATATAAACAACAGGAATTGTTTTAACTTTGTATTCTACACAGACAATCCTCAGTTTGGGAATTTTATCCTTTCTGATTCAGAGATCCACTTTATTAACCTTCTGAGGGTATGGCACAAACTATGTATTTTAGTTAAGAAATTCAGGAAGTGGGCAGCTGATGGCCAAAGAGTCTAGGTTATTATTGCCACGATTACTTTGAAAAAGTACTATTTATTTCATGGTGCTTGCTGATGCATACTTACTTGTTGTATTGTTATATAAAGGTGCTTAGAAAATAGGATCACCTCCTTTTAAATATTGAATAAATCAAAACAAAGAGCAGTATGTTAACAGAGGGCAAAGGCAGGGACTGGCACCATAAAGACTACTGACTAAGACTTGGCACTAGTCTGAAACTTACTGTATGAACAGACAAACCAAGGAAATTGCATGGGGACCCAGACATTTTTTTATTACTAGGATACACACCTTGTGGTTTTATCTCTGATCACAGTAAAAATGGCTTAGATTGTTATACTAAATGGGTTGCCAAACTTTGAGAATGAACAGTCACTTCATAAAATATAGACAGAAGAAAATACAAAATTACTGGGGCCAGAGCCTCTTGGGCCTTACTGAACCATGAGCTGAACTCATCTGTGCTGAAATGACCTAACTTTTGAAAGTCTCATGGAAGAATGGTTTGTTGAATTATAGATTGTAATGTTTCCTCCCAGATGCTGTTTTCCTTAAAAGGTGTCCTTCTCCCTCTCTCCCTAATTCACAGCCATGTTCTCTGACAATTCCTTCCCAGTGGAAACACTAGTTGTGTTCCATCTTCTCTTTGGCACATGAAGTATTCACTGCTTCACCTTAAAGAATGTTTTGCCCAGATTTCACATTTTCCTTACATTCAGAAACTGAACCTGTGTTTTGAAGCACATTCTGTATCTAAAGCCGTGCCTTCGTTTTGCCGTGAGTTACAAGTGTGTGCCGTTCCACCTGCAATTCCTTCAGGTTGTAGCACCACTGGCTGAGATCAAATAAAGCATACAGACCATTTGACATAACCAATAAAACCATTTGATGCCCACATTAACACATCCTTTTTGTAAAATGTCATTTGAGAAAAACACTGGGCCAAATGGCAGGCACCCTATGCAGGTTAGCAAATGCCAATTCTGCACATTTGTTAGGGGCCTTTTAGAAGAAAATGTGCCATTATAAGATAATAGTTGTGTCTAAGGTTCATAAAGGAACATAAAGAGGTGAGGCGTTCAAATTATGTTCCTCACTTCTACTGTTTCTGCTTAACTGGTCATCTATCCAAGACTACCAAATAATGCAAAGTATATTTTAGCACCACAGAAATGACTGGCAATAGCAGCAATGAGATAGCAACAATGACAGACTGTCCCCAATGAATATTCCCCCATAATAAAACCCCAGTTACAATCTGTGCTCCTCCCATGTTTTCTGAAGGCATCATGAATCTAATACTCAACTACTGTAAATCACTGGAGCTCCACTGTGATCGCCAATTTAAAACAGATAAGGATTGGTCAATGAGTCTTTAATGAGAGCAGGTTTACCACTATTGGTTTTATGCAACTGTTCCACAGAAATGCCATAGGAAGAAAAGATTGAAAAAGCCAACTGATGTAGAAAAAGCATATATAATATAAAATAAAAAACTGGTACAGGGAAAAAGTGCAGGAACTTAATCAAGTGCTCAGGTACACTGTTTCTGTAACATGGCACCTGGGAAGCTGTAGGGCTCTGCAGGGAATATATGGTCTGTATATCGTCATCGTATTTTGAACTCTCTTGGAGGACCCGCTATCATTGATCTGAACAAATAAAAGCTGGAAATACCACATGCAGATCTGGGGAAATTTCTGCTACTTCTTCTACAGCCACAGAAGATTTCACATGCAGCACAACCAATACAGATCCCATACGAAGTCTGGGAAGCAGGATTTAGGGAATCTGCACAGCCCTGGGACACAAACTTAGAATAACAAAGACATGAAAGAGTTCCATATAATATCAACGGATATTTTTCTATCCTGCTTCTCCCACTTTCCCCTTTCCACCCCTTGATAGGTATTTCTGAAGGTAAAAAGCTGACTTCTCTTCCTAGCAGGCTGAAAAGCAAAAGTAAGAATGTGAGCCTAAGCGTGAGTGTGCCTGCAAGCGCACAGCACGATGAGCCTCCGCAGTATCTAAGCTCTGGTGGTAACAGGCTTGCTCTGCACCCAGGCTTTTCCTTGTATGATTTGTTTTTATTTTTCCTTACAGATATTGCTAGATTTGCACACGAGCAGCTGATATACTGTCATAATTGCTACATGGAGGGATCAGTATAATTCCCATCATCTACATCCATTGCGCTATGCAAATGGTTTCTATCCCTAATTTGTAGAGGTGTGTATTAAGTTTTGAGGCAACTAACCGTTCACCGATAACACATGTCCAGCTTTGACAGGACACCTTTTTTTTCCCCCCAAACCTCTTCCAACTGGTTTGCTGTGTATTTAAATAAGAAATACAAATATATAGAGTATGAATTTGATTTTACTATGGTAATTGTGTTTCTTACATTTTTAAAAAATGGGTAGGGCTCTAAGACAAGTCTTTCAAAAAAGTATTACAAACCTACAGGAGCTTATAGGTAAAATCACATGTACTATTTCATGTTAAGTAATAAAGAGTTAATGGTAATTAAAAAAAATACATGACTTTAGTAATTGCTGAATCATTTTTCTAATGCAGCTCTTACATTTATAATGGTAGATTTTTTAATTTCACAGAAGCTTTGCTTATTATTAAACATTTCCGAGAAGGTTTACAGCCATAAATTGTGGATTTTTCTGTATACAGCAATTCTATTGCTATGATTTAACCTAAAGAATACTAAATTAAAATTGATTTACTAAATAGGTTAAGGATAGCATACTTATTCAAGATTTCAACCCTATTTCATGCTTAGACAGGCAGATCTTAATTATACACAAAAGAATACAAATGTTATTAGCATGATAATAATTATTTAGAAGTCGTCCTCTTTAAAAAAAAATTAAGGCAGTATTGTCAGTCGTTCAGCCACATTTTTCAATACAATGACAGCTACGCTAGTCATAGATATGTTCAAAGAACATATACAATATTCAAAGCTGTGCAGCCGACATGTTATCAGGATAAGCTAGAGTAGGTACTGCCAGAAACGCACTACACACTAATCATTATGTCCTACCCATGGTACTACATGCAAATACAATCCTTTGTGACATTTTGTCAAATATTTTGAGGTTTCTGTACTTATCGTTTTTCCCTTTGCACTCATTAACATACAGCCACCCAGAAACTGGAGTCGCGAATTGTTTGTACTTCAGTTCTTCATAAGGATAACACCATGACAAATTAATGAAAGGGAAATTAAAGATTTAAGTATTTCAAAGTCTAACAGATGAGTCGAAGGGCAGCAAAATTTAAGTTCACATTTGCAGCTGGGATTTCCACACAACTGATGGAGAAAATGCAGTGTTTCACTCAGTATCTGTGCTTTAAAAGATGTAAACATTACGTATAGTATCCAGCATATGACATACTCAATAAATCAATTTATAGGTCCTGCATTTTCCTAGCCTACGCTGCAGGTCAATACTTATTGTCAATGAGCCCATATTCTATCAGATTGAGAAAATGTAAAAATGGTTCGGGACTAAACAGTTGGCTACCGTACAAGCAATGCATTTCTCAACATTGATTTGCCAGAAGTGTTTCTGTTGTCTTGTTGCTCTAGGCTGGCATTTTTAATTATTTCTGAGACAAATGGATCATTCATACACAGAAAATCTGTAGGGCTTCTTGTCAAATTAATAAAATAATAATGAAAGTAGTCATTTTGGACTGCAAACTGTCAAAATACCTGAAAAGCTCTACAGCAATCTACATGCTCAAGCAAACTAAAATGCTTCTCCGTGTTATTTTAAATCCTAAGTACTATGACATAAAATAGATTGTATAGTGTCCATTGTATACAATGACACCTACTGTGACAAAACCGACTATGTTTAATGACCTTTTTAAATCTTATACCTAGAGTCCATAAAAGCATTGTAATTCAGTTGTAAAACACACTTTAATAATCAAAATGCAGCTGTTAAAATAGCATTGCTCATAATTCTAACTTCAGGCAATTTTTTTGTTTTTAATGCAGAAGAGCAGACCACAGTTTAAAATTCCTATGAGGTCACTATTGGCCATTACAATGTTTTTTTGCAACTTAATAATAGATGTTTTAAAGTTTAAGTGCAGCCTCAGGCACTCATAAGCATTTATTACAAATCGCTGGTTGCCTCCCCTATGCAGAGAGGAATAACATTTACATACAGTAGCACAGATTAATAAGATAAAAAATTTGAAAAAGCCGTCAGTCAGGGAGTGAAACTGGTGCTAATAAAGCCCACTATATTCTTCGGAAATATCAAGCCGTCTGTTCCAATATTTTGCCATTCCCCATGAGGTATACAAATCCAAATCAGATAAGACTCAAGCAATGCCAAAGACATGCTGCTCTGCTCTCCAGTGGCATCCAGCTGAATCTTTTATTTATCTTCAGAGCAATTGTACATTCTCGTATACTAAAGACTGAAATAAACCGAACATCCCTCATCTGAAAGTTTCATAAAACGGGGCCCACTTCTTTCTTGTTTGCTAAACCATGATTAGTAACTACAACCCAGCGCAAACTGCGTGCTATAGTAAGTACATATAATAGCAGGCATGGGACCGCTACAGCAAAGGCTAGTTAAAAAGCACCACGTCTTGCTGTACTTTAACATGATGCTCACATGAAACAGAACACAGAAGAAATCAAATTGCTTAAGCAAAGGAAATCCAAGCAGTCTTACACTTTTCTGCTTTATATTAGAAAGACAGCTTAGAAGCCAGGCTGCCAAAGACATTAGGCAAGGTAAAGCGCAATTCTTGTAAAATAGCACACACAATGTGGCATTATGATTAAACTGCAAAGGTACTTGTTATAACAAATCACTTTGTAAATCAAATAAACTACAGCATAAAAAAAGAACATAAAATCATTTCTGCACCCTTGTAATGCCAATAATTTTAAAAGTACGGCATTAAGAACAGGAAGTCAGAAGGAGACCAATCAGTAATTTTTAGCAAGATTTCTCCCAAAGATAAAACACATTTATTTACACAAGTATTTGTATGACTCTCCTCCTCAGCAGGGTTGTGAATTGAAGACAAAAAAGAGATATGGTTTCCTTCTCATTTTTCTTCAAGAACACTGTCATATTAACATTGAATAATTACTAAAAATTGTAATACACTGGTGTAATATTACCTTTTGCCAAATTGCATTAATCAAAAAGTAAGCCCACTGCAATCAAGTAATTAAGTGTAAAAAAAAATTGCCATATTTGCATAGCATATCTTCCCAGGATTGTTTGCTGTACCACAGTGGTTTTAATACCTGGCTTTTTTTGTTTTGGTTTAGTTGCAGAGATGTCAGGCAAAAAGGTAAGTAAATGGGAATAAAATAGTCGATACGTAGTGGTGAAAGAAAAGTGCCCAAGACCGGACGACGAATGACAGCCACTTTGCCTACTCTGAGTATGTACACAATAAAATATATCCTGCTTGACCTCCTCAGGAAACCAGACTATTGTTCACCAGAAGTAGTAAACACGGCTGCTTAATTACACACAAGCAAGCACTCCGGTACATCGGGCTTATGATACAAAAATGAGTTTCTTGTTCTGGTGGGTTTCTTTCAGGGGAAAAAAAATAATGTATACATAGTAAAGATCATTTCAGGTATATATTAAACTGGGTAAAGTCTGAAAGAGCTCCTTTGTATAATGTCACAAAGCAACCTTTAATGCTAATAGAATAAATGCACACACAATTATTTTTATAGCCTTTTGTCTCCCAAGTTTATTTTAGAGGTGAGCAACGGTTTCTTTTCCAGATCAGCACCTAAACTTGTAGAATTACTGTGCCAAAACATTATTAATTGGGAAGATTAATTTTATTCAAAGAATGGAGATTTTTGCTGGGTTTCTTTTTGTTTGTCGGAACACTGTCTGTAAAGCGTGGTTTCTTCCACCAGTCTATCCTAGGCTAGCTGTGAATAGTGCCCATTTTGAGATTAGGAGATTAGGTTATTCATCACTTGAGATGCTCCCTGCTGTGCTGCTACTATCAGAGCGCAGCCAAATCAAAACATCTCTGGAAGGCATTTCAGAATAATTGAATGCATCATAATTTCCCTATTAATACATATCTCATATTACAGATTATGCATGAAATGTTCACATTATCTGTTACTTTTTGTTAACGTCTTGCTCCTTGCCAGTAAATTTAATACACAGAGTGAATCAGCATGCCATGATGAAGGGATAGGTTACTGATAGCCATTTTTTCAGGATTCAGTAGAAAATTAAAGTAAATCGATCATTTTATAGCCCCACTGGAATGTCTACAAGGGCATGTTGCTAAGCAAATGGTAATTTAAATGTACTGTGTAATTTTTCTAAGCAATTTACTGAAAGCAGATTTTATTTCTCACTTACTTAATATCAGATGCTCTTTATCTGTTAGTGCATGATGTATCAGTTATAGAAAAATTATTAATCTATGGTTTAATCAAATGGCAAATATACAGTGATTTGACAGCTAGTTGTATACATATTAGGATGTCTTAATTCACATGAATTACAGTAACATCACTTGCTATTATTTTAAAAGACACAAGATGATTAAATTACATACATAAAAAACACAGTAAGTTCCAGGTAAGTCAGCATAAATCCTAAAGAAACAGTAATCCAGCTGTCTATTATATTTCACAAAAAACAGTAATACTTGTCATTTAGATTTTATTTTATTTTTTCCATGAATAGATTTACTCTTTCAAAAGTTATCTAGCAACTGAAAATACAGCACGCGTTATGGCACCTATAGAATTCACCAGAATTAAAAATGAAATTGTGAAAACAAAAATTGGAATGGGATTAAAAAAATGTCATGAATGTTTCAAGGCGATTAATTACCAGCTGGATGGGAGCTGTGCCCAATTTATATATTCAGTGCACATATACTGCTTTTAACAAAGAATATTTAACATATATACCTCAGGTAACTCCTAGTCCTTATTTAGGCAAAATGCCAGTTGGCTTTCAGTGCAAATTTTGCCTCAAAGGCAGAGGGGTCATGTTCATCAGAGTATTTTAACTTTAAGAATGATTCCGAGTACGAGAATAGTTTAAAAAACAAATAAGGCCATAGAAAATAATCTCCCCACCCCCCTACCCCTCACCCCCAACTCTGAAATGTGCTTGATGACAGCCTTCATTTTTATGAAATACAAAGAAGTCTCCATTTATCCTTCAGGTTCCTTAGAATGAATGTAGGGTCCTCCTACTGCTGATGCACAAAATGTATTATTGTCATTAATGAAAAAGTTAATGGGCCATTTTCTTATATATCAATTTACATTTTACAATTTGAGTATACAAATGATATGTACAGCAGAGAGCTGATTATTTTTGCTCAAGGAAATAGTTTTAATGTGTTTTATGGACATCAAATGTTGTGAATAATGATGCATCCACAGAATGCAAATAGGATGACAGTTCTTGTGCTGTGATCAACAGTCCTTGGATAAAAGGTCTGCAGTGACAATAATATTCTGTGGAGGGTTTGAACAGTAAAAAATGGGAAACAAGAGGATACCATGATGTTCAAAATGTACATCAGGAGATAGATTTGAAATTGTCACTAACATCATTATTTCACAAGTACAGTGTAATGGCAATTTACAAGTGAAATATACTCCAAAATCCCATTTTATACAGTGGTGTTTCACAGCAAATGGATTGTCTAGCCTTTTTTAATAGCTTTTTCTGAGGCTGAAACTTCTGTTTTTAAGCAAATATGCTTATCTAGTGCATGTCCGGTGTTACATGAGGCCAGTAAAAATTTATGAGTAGCACCTCCCAGGTGCATCAGACTGTTAATCTCACAAGACAGCCTGTGCAGGTAGGAGTGACCACACCACATCTCTCCACGCCATGGCACTTGGAGCAGGGTGCCATCCCTCAGAAGAGTCAGGGTGGCCCAGTACTGTCTCCATAAAAGGCTGCTTTTCCTAGAAGAATTTTACTAATTCTCAATAGGAGGTCCCAAAGGGGACTGGCTGCATCCATAGGATTGAAGTGGTCACTACTTTTGGGACCTAAAATCACACTGATTCAAATGCAGGCAGCTTTGTCTAGGAGAGGAAAAATGTACAGCAGCTCCGTCCAGTAAGAGAGCTGAAGTGCACCCCAGTTATGCATACCGCAAATCTCTGCCACACTCATGAGGAAAATGTCATACAATATATTTAGAACATATTTGAAAAAAAAGGTACAAGATACATGATCAGACAGAACTAAAGTGTTAAAGTGTTTCCTTCCATGGCACAGTACACATTTTCACGAGGATATGTTTGTAGATTGTTACCAGACCTGCAAACTGTTTTCTAGAGTTTCTCACTATGGCTATAAAAGGAGGTGCAATCATTGCAGTTTTTAAATTCCTGCTTATGCTACAGCAATCCATGTTAAAATGCAACACGGGATTTTTGTTTCTTTTCCCCCCAAAATTCATTGCTGATAAACAAGCTGTGCTGTGCCAGCACTCCTCCGGTAGTTTCAGATTTCAAGATACACTGTAGTTACAGTGGCCTGTGTAAATCAATCTTAACCCACGGTATTAGAAACAGAGTTACCCAAAAGATATTCAGTTCATAAAGTTGGGGGGGGGCGGGGGGAAGTAAGAACAGATGTTGTGGTGTGGTTCACCTTTGCTACATGTGCTGTGTGCAGTGCCCCGTAACTGGCTATGTCAGCTGTAAGAGAAAAAGAGTATCAGGCTCACAGAGATTTTTTAAAAGGCATTTTAAAAAAGTAGAAATGGTAGCTGGTCTGCAAGCATAGCTAAAGTGGCACGATGCTCCTCTAAAGGCTCAAATGTTGCCAAAAGACAACTATATGTCACGTTCTAAAAACTACACAATATTCTGTCTAAAAGCCCTGCCAAAATACTTTCCTTAGTCTCCCTGAACTACTGGGTGTTGCACCTGAGCACTATTATAAAGAAAGAAAATACAGTTATTGGCTGTTCATTGCTGTGTGCCTGAATTAAAATCAAGGTGATAACCAGAGCTGTATGTGAGCTGAAATATTGTGTATGGATATAGACACATGAATTGGGTTTGAGAAACCTCCAGGAAACTACAGCGGGCAACTTCAAACAGATTTTCTCTGCTTTACAAAATTCAGGCTGATGCCATGTAGAGACTCCAGAGCTCTGCCTTAGACCTCAGAATCGTGAACAAATTTAAGCTGATGCAATTCAACTGATAAAAACTGCAACAGCGGATTCAGGGCTTTGCTCTCTAGTACCACCTCATGTTTCTTCTCAAAAACGAAACAGGACTGATTTTCCTTTAGGCATATCCTAGCTACCCCTTACATTGGAACAAGTGTACAGAGTTCACTGGTGGCACTTTCAGTTTGCATTCATGTAGATGGGAGGACAGCAGAGCCTGTTGGCCATCTCTGAGGGTCTCTGATACCAAAAATTGGGTACTGCACATTTGTGGCTACTGATTATCCCATGTTTGCAACAGTGTAATTCAGATGAAGTCTATCTGGTCACATCAACAAGAAAAAAAAATTTTTAGGCTAGCGCTGGGGAATCTAATTAAGCATGAACCAGTCCATCAGCGTTTTGGATACCATGGAATCTCTTCACAAATACTCAGTGTCCAATGTTAACCATTATGCTAAACCTCTATAGTATTTTAACAGCTTTACACACAAAACACTATCCTGGAAGCATTTTAACTATACTTTCAGCTGATCATCTCTACAAAGCCAATATTACACGAAGTGACAATTCAGTGCCATCACCCTGTTCCTTTAATTAGCATATCTAATTTCTTCCAAATCTTCTTCCAAGAAAACAAAGCTTCTGATCACAGGCGAAGGGCTCACAAACTCAACCGAGAGTAACTGCCACAAAAAAAGCGACGGGCAATTGTCTGCTTTGAGCTCAAGATGTTTGTTGTAACACGTCTACGCTGATCCCATCTCCAGTCTAAGAGGGAGACGCTAAAAGTTAGAGGCTCTCACGTGAAAAGAATTTAAAGATTTCACCCCGCTCTCAGAGATCTCAGCAAGGTCGCTCTGTGTGCAGCACTAACACAATGCAGCCAGGGCAGGGAGAACAAAACATGCATTTTAGAGCCACAGGAAAAATACAGAGAAGAAAAATCCCCCCAAAGTAATCCAAGTTAATAAAACAAAAACATAATTCTCCTAAACATGACAGGCACAATCTTCTGTTTTTTTTCTGTTAGGTTACCAATCCATCCTGAAAAATGTAACAAGCATCCTGCTGCACATCGATGCATTTTGTAACAATACAGAACCCTCCACTAGCAAAAACACTTGGAGTTTGCAATCAAGAGTAAGATTTACTGCATTTTAGGATATGTGCATTGAAATGCAACTTCTCTGAATAATACTAATAATTCTCTTTTTTATCATTCCATACAAACTTGTAACCTAATTGTGTCAAGGAAGATGAAAATACCAAGAAAATTTGATTAACAGCTTCCTTCAAACAGAAGAGGTTTCTGGCTTTAACTTCAAATTGATACCTAATATCGATCAAATTCTACTCCTGATCACAAAACCATGCATCTCACTGATTATAAATGGAGAAGTACGTAACATTCCGTATGCACATTTTTCTTCTAAAGACATTAAGTATTAAGAGGATGTTTGCTTTTCAGCATATGGTAAAGTGTTTTGATGAACAAGGATAAATACCAGTTTGCCTATGTCGAAATGAATGTCTAAATGTTTTTTTGGACTGCAGGTCACCTTTATGTTTACAAAAATACAAACAGCATATATTTATTTTCAGTTACCTGTTTCTTGTTTACTATTAACTTCCTAAACAAGATCACAGCACGTTTGATAATAAGGAAAAAAATACCACTGTAGATTAAAACTTGTAAAGACAGCATCAACCTAAATAAACGGAAGCACTTTTTATAATGTTTTTTGGTACAAAAAATTATTTTGAGCATAATCTTTCTTGTACTTAACACTCTAAATATGTCCAGTTGCGAGGTGGAAAGAAGGGATTCAAATTAATGAAGACAAACCTGTTGTTTTAAAAAGCAAGGATAAAAGATCATGCAAGTAGCAGGCTTTGATTGGTATCTCTATTCTAGGAACTGGTTACTAAAAGTACGCAACTACCATTGGCCAGATATTTACAGGTTAGCCACAACTCCAGGCTGATTTGCTGACAAGCTGAGAAGTCACTGACAACACCAAGGCATCCTGCAATTCCTGTTGCCTGCTCGGAGTCTAGTGAGTCAATGTCTGAGGTGTACCAGCAGATGAGTTCTGGTTTGCTGATGTCCAGCCCAATGCCTAATTCACTGTAACTCGCCTCCCCCTTCAAAGTCATCTAATTTAAAGTTTTGCCAATGGAGGTGACTGAAAATTGGCAGCCTTTTCCTGGGAGCTCTACGCAATCCCACTGGAGGAGCTCGTTCATCACCATTGCTTCTTAAAGAAGCCTTAAGAGATGTGCTTCCCTGGAGCAGCACTAGTTTGTATAGATACCCTGCTTAATCTCCACAGTTGCAGAAGAGGAGAAGCAATTTTTGAACAATGTATTTACTTAATTATGCCAGTGGGTATCATTTTCACATTTTGCTTTTTGTGGAAATCATCTACTTCATTTTAAAGGTGTAAAAATTGAACCCTGTGAAGGTTAAACGGCTTGTCAAGAATTACTGTAATCCTGATTCTGACACTAACTAGCTGTGCCAATTTGGATTTGTCACTTCGTTTCTCCAAGCCGCTCCTTCCCCATTTGTAATGTCACTTCCAAACTTTATTTAGTGGCAAAGTGCTAATGTAAGTGCAAAGTATTACTAATCCTGTGTGCGGCAGACACTGGGATGTAATTCAAGATCTTCTGGCTCCTAGTCTTATGCTTAACTCTGTAGATCTTGCGATTGCCGAGGACTGTCTTCCCTCTTTCAGATTTTTAATGTGCAATTTCAAACAAAGGGTTGAGGGGTTCTATTGTGAACCTTGTCAGGAAAAATATTTCTGCCAATTTCAAAAGACGTTTACTTCTGGATACTCACTGAAAAAAACACAACTTTTTAACTGGAGAAACAGAACATTAAAAGATTTTGGCCAGTCCTGTTCATTAGTATTCTGCATAATTGGCAGTAGGAGTACACAAATACAGACAGAAAGATAGAGAAAACCTAAATGGGAATTAAAGGTTGTTGTTTTAATTGGGCTGGGAGGGGAAAAGTAGGAAGATGCGACATGCAGCTCTGTTGTTTATTAAAGTTATCATCTCCCTGCCTTTGGTGAAAATTATGGTGCAACCCTCTTGCCAATTTTCATGTTTCCAGCTATCTTGCAGGAAGCCACACTGGTCTTTTGGTGCTGAACAAATCAGGACGCCAAGGTACAGCCAGAACCCAGGGCTCGTTTGTTCCACACAGGGTTATTGCTGCTTTTTGATAATAAGTTTTAATTGAGTTGTAAACTTCTTCTGTCTCACATTTTCCTCCTGACCTCCAAGTAAACAAATTAACACGTGGCACGCATGTGGTGTGTACTACTACTGCACAAATCTGGAAAACAGTTTCTGCATGTAATTCCTAAAAAATCAGCTGATTTGGGACTGTGAACTTGCACAAGGAAGCACAAGTATTGATGAGATCTAGCAATAACAATCATCTGTACAAGATCAGCAGTCGAGCAAGGACCAGGCACTTTCATTCCTCTGCACAGCTCAGACATCTCTCAAATCTATTCTCCAGACTAGATACATTTTGCAATATCAGAAATATATACAAGCCAGCAGGGAAGAAGACCAGCCTGGCTGAACAGAGAGCTTTGACTGGAACTCAGTAAATAAAGGAGAGTTTATGGCCTTTGGAAGAAGGAACAGGCCACTCAGGAGGACTACAAAGACATCATGAGGTTATACAGGGAGAATAATTAGAAGGGCCAAAGCCCAACTAGAACTTAATCTGGCTACTGCTGTAAAAGATAATAAAAAATGTTTCTACAAATACATTAGCAACAAAAGGAGAATCTCCATCCTTTACTGGATGTGGGGGGAAAGACAGTGACAAAGGATGAGGGAAAGGCTGAGGTACTTAA
Organism: Ibycter americanus; assembly: GCA_035590275.1. Classification (NCBI taxonomy): domain Eukaryota; kingdom Metazoa; phylum Chordata; class Aves; order Falconiformes; family Falconidae; genus Ibycter; species Ibycter americanus. Next base: position 3,278,233 of record JAVJGI010000035.1, on the reverse strand, counting down.
TGCCTTTTTTGCCTCAGTCTTTGATAGTAAGACCAGTTGCTCTCTGGGTACCCAGCCCCCCTGAGCTTGAGGACAGGGATGAGGAGCAGAATGTAGTCCCCATAATCCAAGAGGAAATGGTCAGCAGCCTGCTACACCACTCAGACACACACAAGTCTATGGGGCCAGATGGGACCCACCCAAGGGTACTGAGGGACCTGGCAGAAGTGCTCATCAAGCCACTTTCTATCATCTGTCCACAGTCCTGGCTAACCGGGGAGGTCCCAGTTGACTGGACAACTAGCAAATGTGATGCCCATTACAAGAAGAGCTGGAAGGAGGATCCAGGCAACTACAGGCCTGTCAGCCTGACCTTGGTGCCAGGGAAGGTTATGGAGCAGATCATCTTGAGTGCCATCACATGGCACATACAGGACAACCATGTGATCAGGCCCAGCCAGCATGGATTTATGAAAGGCAGGTCCTGCTTGACTAACCTGATCTCCTTCTATCAGAAGGTAACCGGCTTAGTGGATGAGGGAAAGGCTGTGGATGTCTACCTAGACTTTAGTAAAGCCTTTGACACTGTTTCCCACAACATTCTTCCGGAGAAACTGGCTGTTCATGGCTTGGACGTGTGTACTCTTCACTGGGTTAAAAGCTGGCTGCATTGCCAAGCCCCGAGAGTTGTTGCGAATGGAGTTACATCCAGCTGGCAGCTGGTCACAAGTGGTGCTCCCCAGGGCTCAGTACCAGGCCCAGTCCTGTTTAATCTCTT
>JAVJGI010000035.1:3213589-3277376 GCA_035590275.1 Ibycter americanus | reverse complement strand
GGGCCCCTCACTACAAGAAAGACATTGAGGTGCTGCAGCGTGTCCAAAGAGCAACAAAGCTGGTGAAGGGGCTGGAGTACAAGTCTCATGATGAGCACCTGAGAGAACTGGGGGTGTTTAGCCTAGAGACGAGGAGGCTCAGGGGTCACCTTATCACTTTCTACAGCTGCCTGAAAGGAGGTTGTAGTGAGGTGAGTGTTGGTCTCTTCTCCCAAGTAACAAGCAATAGGACAAGAAGAAATGGCCTCCAGTTGTGCCAATGGAGGTTTAGTTTGGATAGTAGGAAAAACTTCTTCACTGAAAGAGCTGTCAAGCATTGGAACAGGCTGCCCAGAGAAGCGGTGGAGTCACCATCCCTGGAGGTATTCAAGACGTGTAGATGTGGCACTCAGGGACATGGTTTGGTGGTGGATTTCGCAGTGCTAGGTGAACAATTGGACTCGATGATCTTAAAGCCCTTTTCCAACCTAAATGATTCTATGTTTTTAGGTACTGGTAACATCAATTTCCCATATCTTCTTCAGAAAGCACCTAAACCACATCTGGCTTATTCAGACAATCAGCAAGCAATCTTCCCCTGCTCTGGGAACATTGCAAACATTCACCCATTCTGCAGCAGCACCAACTATTAAGTATAGTTGTGACAACAATTTCAGGTCTGCCAGAGCATATTTAATTACAGATAACACTATCTATATGTCAAATGCGTCCAATAAAAAAAAAGCATCTGATGAGGACTGATTTCTCATGCTTTCATTATAAACAGTTGCAAGTGTACCATAAACACATGATGCAACACGTTATTTCCTTTTGGTCTGACTTTTATCCGAAGTTCATTTGATTCTCCTTGCTTGAAGTGTGTATCTTTTCAAGCATTAGTTTCTTTGTATTTAGTGTGGAAGGTACCTACACGCTTTGGCACAGGTCTGTGAAAAGATGACCTCCTACAAAGGAGACAAAAAGTTCTTTATGGCTTACAACTCTGTCATTTTGTCTCGCCCTTTAGCAGTTAGTTTAACGGAAGAAAAAACAGAACAAAGAAACAACCATCGGTTTGTTATTGGCCATCAGAACTGTGATTTGTTTCTTTAGTTAAGCATCCAGTATTGATTTCTAGGTCAAAGTCACGTTGCATAATTCTACCATTTTCAGTGCAGACACAAGAGAGTGCATTTGACCCACCATTTTGTCCTGAAAGAGACAGTACGCTGCGTTACAAATCCACACGATTTTCTACACTGCAGTGAGTTTAATACAGCCCTGCTTGGGGAGTTCAGACATGCTGAAGCAATTCATGGGGTAGATCTGCAGCTTGCTTAAATAGCTGTAGTTCCCATGGGCTTAGTGAAACTATGACCAATTTACACAGCAGAGGATATGGCTCATTGTGTGCAACAGAAAAGGGCTCTGCCCTGGCTCTGTGCAAGCAAGTACAGGCAGAGTCACTGGAGTGGGCTTGCGAAACGGGCATTGGGGGATGGCGAGGCTCACACAGGAAAGGTTAGAACTGGCCACTTTCTTGTTTGTTTAACTCCACGGGCTTCCTTATACAAAATCCTATTTACTCTGCTGCTCTTCTGTGGCAAGAAGAGTAAATATTAGCTTAATGTAGGGAATCTAAGTAACACTGAATAGGACAAAAAAAAAGTAACAGGAGAGGAGGCAATAAAATGTACTTTTAACTCAGACTAAGTGCTTTAATTTGATTGCTGATAAATTTTTGCTTATTGTGCAGTTGCATCCGGAACTTCCAGGCAGGAATAGTGCTAGTATTATGCATTAAACAACATTCTTCATGAGAGACAGACAAAATATGGGATAAAAGCATTAATACTATGCCATTTTTACAGATGCTTGCTTGTTCTTACACAGGCACGGACAGATTGCATGCCTTGTCTGCTGCCCCCACAAATAGCTACAGCAGAGCTGCAAACCGACCTCCAAACCCCTGACCCGGTACCTTTTCCACACATAGGCATTTATGGCCACATTCAGCTTTAGCGCTCCTATTTTGAGCTCTCCCTTCAGCCTTCACAGCTAACAGTGCCTCAGTGCCTTACTGCAAACTATACAAACTGTCACTCAGGTATGCAAGTGAGGAAGTTAAATCTCCAGTTTGTTTGTGGGGAACGGGCATGCAGCCAGTTATTCACTGAGAGAGTCACTTATCTTCTGTGACTGATGCGAAGGGAGAAGAGCAAGGCTGGAGTGGTTTTGGGTTTTTTAAGGTGAACTGAACAATTGAACCAATAAACCAGGGAGACTGGTTTCCAAAGCACTGCCAATTGCTGTTACCTTTCTCTTTTGCGAGTTAACAATTTTTATTTTTCTTCCAGCTGCCACCAAGCTTACAGACTAATAGTTTATGACAGTGGATTAGAGAGATAAGATTTCTTCAAGATACAGAATAGAAAAACTAAAACCTGAGAAAAACTGAAGTGACATGCTAGTATCTTACTGGAAAGTGAGCTGGGATAATTAGTCATGATGTAATAAAATGAAACCTGTGCCAGAAATGATAAGGCTGAACTTAACAAAAAGTAAAGAAATAACTATTTTTTTTGAGATTCAGTGGGCCAAACCCAGCTACTGAATAAGCAGATGAAAGTGTCAGTAACTTCAGTGAATTTGCATGTGCTTAAACCACTTCCAGTGGTTTGATCTATTCCCAGTACCTTACAGAAACAGAGGAGTTAGCTCTGCAGTACTCAGAATCAGCATGACTTCTGCCCATCTTAAACAATAGTGAAAAAAAGGTGCTTTTAATTTAGAAGAAATGCCAGATTCACTGTCATTCAAATCTGCATTGGTAAACCTCTTTCTAATGTGGGGTTTTTCTTCCTTTTTGTTCAGAAACCTGCCATTTTTACATTCTATACTTTTCATTCCAGGAATATCTGCCAATCATTTTGATCCTGCCAGCTCTCCTTTATTAATTGATTAACTACTGGAATAATCTACCAGTATTTAAAAGACTTCTATCCCCAAATAATTACTCTGAAAAATAAATATGTTTAACTGTTTCAGCTGAAACCAGAAATTCGTGTGCATTGACCACAATAACATGGGTCTCTGTAAATACTGCAAAGTGCTGCTGAACACAATATTCCCAGGAATTTGCTTTTTTTTTATTTATTTCATATTCTATTACAGAATTTGTGGAATGCATCATACATTACATTAAACATGTTAAGTGAAGAAGGCTACAGAACATGAGAAAATTAATCTGATGTTAGAGTTTAGTGCAATTTAGATGTCTATGTTCAAGAATAACAGCCACACAAATTTTAGCAAACGTTTGCCAGCCCTGTGTCCCATGTCTTCTCTGCCCCAATACTGCTTCCCTGTAAAGAGTTCTCTCACTGTCCATACACAATACACTTCATTTTAATTAACTACTCATGGGGTCTCACTCAGCCCAAATCTTATACAGGGCTGAATCTGGCTGTATTTAACCTATACTGGTGAGTTCAGTGCAAATAAAAGAACTGTGATTTCTTCATAGACTAATAGAACAGCCCCGGATGGAAGGGACCTCAAAAGATCATCTAGTTCAACCTTTCTTGCATTCAGAAACTGCAGTAAGTCACCTCTTCAGTAATAACCTTTACTACGGGGTGGGAGGGGGAAGAAACAAAGGAGAGGAAAAAATCTATATCCAGTGCCCTCCTCAAACTGAGGAGGTTCAAAGCCACAGGGCACTCTTGGCCACTGAAATGGAGGCAGTGACACCTTTCAGAAAAGACTAAATATTCGTAGAATCAGCAAGAAAACAGTAAGTAATCTTCTTCTCTAGCCTGGCAATAAGGATGATGTTGAAGGAGAAAGAAGACCTGTAAACTAGTTCCTCATCTCCGCAAGACACACACATTTCATGCAATACCTCTTAAAATGAAAAAGGCATTTATGGTTCATCCTCTTCTTTTTCTGAAAGTGTATTCCTTTATTTTCCTCAGATTTGCACCAACAAAAGTACACCATAGTCTCACCAAACACTGACATTTTGACATTAGACCCCAAAATACTGAAGTTTTCTGCTTTTTAAATATCAGTTGAATGCAAGGGAATATTCTACAGAGTTGCATTATCGGTGTACACATGGGTATGTTAAGTAGGAAGACCTAAAGACAGAGGTCAGTCAAAGCACAGGGAGGTCAGGTGAACAACTATTTATTTAATGACTCTGAAATCACTAACTATTCATTTTACAGAACATCATCCCAATCCTCACTGATGTAAAAGCCACACACAAATATTCCAAACCCACTTCAGGACTTCCTTTTTTTTAAACTAGGTATATTGAAGTTTCTTACAGCTCTGACGCTTACTTTGTAAGATAAAAGTTCACTTCGGATCCACATAAACTAAAATAAGATCCTCTTAGGAGGAAAAATGTAGAATTTCTTAATACATAGAACAATGTTTAAGCAGTACAGAGTAAGCAAATTCACACATGGGAACAGCTGAAGTCAAGTCTAAATATATATGCTTCATTTGAAAATGGTACTTTTAAAGGAGTTCAGTGGTTTCACAGACTAAAGAGGTAGTAGCATGGGGAGTCTAAAGCACTCCAGGGATTTCAGATGGAATCCCACTGTGGTTTATCAAGTGGGGAATCATAACCTTAAAAGAAGTGAATTTCTAGGCCTTAACTTGCTGAGCAATGAAGTACTTCTTTGGATGAAGTACCTCATGCAGGAACCGAAAAAAAAGAGAAATCCACATAGAGAACTCCAAGTAGTGCTGCAAGATTACTGCAAAGCCAAGGCAGGCCTGCAACCAGATTGGAGATCCATGCTCTTTGATTGCACCTCACGGAAAAAATGAATGCAGTGTCCTAAAGGCAATGATAAACGAACGCTACTTTATTACTCAAAGAATGCTACTATGTGAGAAGTAATATAATATAGTCAGCATAGTAGCTGGAAAGAGAATGTTTGGAAACACAGATTTCAGAATTTTCACTCATACCAAAATCAAACACAGTTAGTCCTCCTGCACTAGTTTGATATCTATGGTTCAGTTTCACTGGAACATATTTAGAAATGTTGCTCATCTAAAAGAATCACCTGTCTGCTTAATAAATACAGTTTGAAATATTATCAATGCTTTATATAAAAACTGTAATTAGATAAAAGAGAGTCAGCAAATATTGTATGAGTTTTTAGAATGACCAGTTTCATGTACTGTAGATGCTGAGGATGGATGGATGGATGGATGATGAATGGGTGCAAGAACTGACTCATGTTGGACACCCCCTTTAAACCAAAATCTCCATGAAGAGACCCAAGGCCATGGCATGGCTGTGTCTGGGATGCAGGCAGCAACCATCCTCCAGCAGCTACATGAAGCCACCGAAGAGCTGCTGAAGATCCTCCCGTGATTTTTTCTGCTTACATGTTTATATTGCAGGGCAAAGTTCTAGCAATCTGAAAAATAATCATTGCTGAACTCTCATGACAAAACCTGCACAGATTACAACCCTATATTCTTTACCATCAACTTTGTTCACAGCATAACTCTCATTTTGTGTTACATGGAAAAAGATATTTGTCCTATTCATGTCTCTATACAGCTTATTATGTTCATCTGTGACTTAAAGAGAAAAATATATATATATGGAAAACAACAGTCCAATAACCTAAGTTCACTTTAAACCAGATTCTGTCTAAATATTCTACTAGCATTAATTATAATTTTCAGTGGATTTTTTTTAAGTGGTTTATAATTATATTGTATTTTTAATGAAAATCAGTAATGAAAAACATAAATAGTGTATCCTTTAATGATCAACACACTGACTAATTCCACTAATGCTGAGTAGCATGTGCTGAAATGATGGATTATCTTAAAATATAATTTTACTAGCTCTGCTATGTAATTTGTTAAGCATTTAGTAATAAGTATGTCTAATAAAATATGAAAAAATATTTAGAAAATGAACCATAATTTTAATATAATTTTAATTAATGGGAGTGCAATTGCAGTGGTTTAAATTACATTCCCAGTGGTAAAAAGCCTTTCAAACCTAATTTGTAAGCCAAGATGGTGGCTTTAATGACTGGCAGCAAAGTTTCTTCAACAGATTTCATGGGGCATGATCCAAAGATAATAGGTTTTCAGCCCAATGACAATCCAATTACAATGCCAATCAAAGCCAACTTCATGCACTCTAATTATCAGATTTAGCTGTCAGTTCAAATACAAACATAACACTTTTATTTAAATAAAAATTTAATTTAGAAAAAAGAAGACTTCATGTGTGATTTATTGAGACTGCAAGAGCAATCTAACTTATTTCTCTAGTAATATAATAAAATCAGTCTTGTATTAAAAATGTGAAAACTTTTCATTCTCCTGTATGTGCTATGCTGTATTATTCAGGAGTTAATTTAAGCAAAAAAGCATAACATAACATGGCAGCAGATATTTGCAGACTAGAAGTAGGTTAAATAGAGTAGCAAGGTTTCAGTGAGACAAAACTCCAAGTGAATAAATGACAAAACCTAATTAGTTTTTTACCAGTAATCAGGAGAAGCTATGTTAAGACCACAACCCATTTATGTAGGTCTACAGCACACATAATCTATTGTAGCTCTCCTCCCTTCTCTGTCTGCTTCTGTGTATAATGAGTGTGTAAATGCATAGGTTTTTTTATATGTGCGTGCTTATTTGTATACATGTGGAAGAAAAATGTAAGTTATAAAAAGCCCACAAAAAATGTTGTTAAGATAAATTTAATGTTCCAAATATAGGCATCTCCCAGCTGAAATAGCCCCATGATACCTACCAACTGCAACCTTGCTGTTATTCTCTCTCTCTATCAAAAGTTATTATTTATTAATTAACATAATTATAAAGATCTCCATATAGGAAGGAAAAGCTAGCTCAGGTCTCTGTATGCTATAATACATTACAGCACAATTATCAACTCAGGCTTGGTTGAAACAGAGGTAATTGTCCTATAACATATTTAATACATATAAAATCCTGCCTCCCCACAACTAAAAGACATAGGAGAAAAAAAATTACGGAAGGAGTAACTATTATACCATTCTTTAAGAATGTGAACTAATTCCCACTTGCCATTTACTCTCTGTGTTGTATATCAGCTCCTAAATGTTTGGTAGTTTGTTGGTTATAGCTACCACACCAAAGGTATTAGATTCTACAGGCTTTTATCCTCAGTGGATTCCAAAACAATCAGTCCACTGCAGAAAAAGTGATTCCTATATTAGGGCTGACAAAAACAAAAGATAGCATTTGCATCTGTCCTAACATTAAGAACAGTAACACACTTATTGACAACCCAAATATTTGAAATTAATTTCTACAGTTTTCACTATATCCAAATGCTGAAACTGAATTAAAAATCCTGAATTAAAAAAGTAATTGTTGGCTTGCCTGTGCTTATCTTTTATTTTAATCACTTACGTTACTTCTGCTATGACAGTATTCTTTATCGTTAAACTCAAGCCATGCTAGCCTCACCTTCCTGCTACTTTCCACCACCTAATTCCTAATACATTTCATGCCTCTCCCTCTCTCTCTTTCAGATGTCCATTACATCATTCTTTTCTACTGCAAGGGACTCAACCTCATGACCACTGTGTAAGTGCAATGAAAAAGGATTTCAGGAACTGGAATAAATGGAAAGGAGAGGTACCGCATTTATATATAATTCTGAGATGATCATCAGTCTGAAGATGGACCTACCAGATCCTTGAACTCACTGTCATTTCTCATGATTTGGGGGTTCTAAATAGCCATGTAGTCTTTGCATTTGAATCTATAATGACTTCAGAGTTCATCCAACAAAGAAATATAAAATTAAATGGCAGAGCTAAGTTCAGTAGTGCTACATTTAAAACGCTCTCTGGAGATAACCATTCAAAGACAAGCAGCTTCTCCATTTGTTTGCCTCTTTTTCCCTTCCCTTTGGCAGCCATCTTGTAGCCCCTCTATTTCTGAGCACCTCCACAAGAAAGTCCCTCCATGAGATGGGACAGGAGGATCCTGGATGCAACCTGAAGACCACCTACTAGCTCAGAAAAGTTAAGAAATTCATGATTACATTTTGTCAAAGTCATGACAGTCCTCTGCTTCCTCTAGCCAAAGCTGGAAGTTACGAACTCAATCCTACCATTTACTGTAGCTGTTTCAATTTGTGTCATTATTATTTTTTGGCTAAGACATTGTTTTCTATATTTTTATTTATATCATTTTGTAAGTTAAGAAAAGGAAGGTAACAGTGATGACTCTTTTGCACATGGAACACTAAAAAAGAAAAACACAGTATATATAATATACACCTCTCGACAGCCTGGTCTGGGGCTAGCTTTAAGAGTCCCTAGATTTTGTTTGCATTACTTGCCAGATGTCACAGTAAAATTTCCTGACTTAAATATCACAAGAACAAGAGCCATAATTTATCATCATTGTTACTACTACTATTTTCATTACTACTACTACTACTACTACTTTTATTCTCTAATTCACTCAGGCATCAATAATTGGAAAGATAATTTTGAAAGCCTATTTAGCAATTTGACCATGCTTACACATTGTGAATTGAGAAAGTACACTGAAAAAAATTAGAATTCCTTTACTACCTACTGTTCAGCTTTGACCTGTGCTTGGGGGGAAATGCTCTGAAAACTACCTGTTCTGTTCCAACTTACCTGGCAACACAATGTAAAAGATATCATCAGTAGGGACATTAGGACATGATCTAACTGTGCCTATGTCTATTGACATTAATAGGATCTACAGAAACATACCAAATGGTGAATCTAGCTCATAAATTAGTTTTGTTGTTTAATATCCAGAGTTTAACCATCACTATTAACTGCTTTTTGGATCTGTAGTATTTTATACCAAGATAAATGACAGAAAACTTTAAAAGTAATAAGCAAATTATTTTGTTTTGTGTAAATTCTTCTGCATCGTCTTAAGACTTTTATTTTTTTTTCTTTCTGTCACATAACAGTTGAGATGAACATTTTGGAAAAAACAGCTAGCCAAATCCTAAAAGCTATTTAAAATGTTTTCCAAGGTAAAGCATCATGCCAAGAACAATACTAACACTCAGCATGGAGTAAGATATAAGAAAATACAGCAAAAGATGCCAGAAAATTATTCAGCTAATCTGAAGTGCAATACTTCCCTCATACAGAATCTATACAAAGAATTTGAAGGTTTTGAGAATGATGAATAAGAAACTTACCCATAGATGTTTTTAGCCATTCAAATAAAGCTAAGGTGTTTTATTTTCTGAAGACAGGTAAAAGCTGATAAACTACTTCTATGTGCGTTTCATGAGAATTTTACCAGCTTGCAAGCGACAGCACAGTTTGGGGTTTTTTTATGGTTGATACACTCAGTCATCACATATGCAAAATGGAAAAACAGATTTAACTAGTTAGCTCAGACTGTGGACTGGGATACACCCTGTTCAAACTGCATCATCACTGCTTGTAAAAAAACTGCCCCATTGTTTAATTCAACCTTCAAACCTACGTAATTCTCTGTATTTTCAAGGACTACTTTGTGTACAACACAGGATACCAAACTTACAAATTTACAGATTACCAACCTTTTCCTTCATTTTAAAAACAAGATTTGAGTTCTGAAAGCAGTTTGACCGGTATTCCTATCTTTTTTTTACTCCTTGAGGATAATGACCTTTCACAGAATGAGTTTTGATCAGCTTGACCTAGAGAAAACTGTGACACAGATTTATATTCATACAATCTTTTCTGTTTTTGATGTGGATCCAACTCTGCCATCCTTATTCAGGACAGCAGAATTAGGTCTTCAGTGCCTAAACAGTGAAGATCTAGAGCCTAAGGAAATCTGCAATAAGCAATTACAAGTTCTAGACAAGGGTGGACTGGAAAGATGGGGGCAGCTTACTTCATTAAGATAATGCAGTGGGAAAGGTGAATAAGTGAAAGAGTGCATGTGCATGACAGAAAGAGCTCAGCAAACATCCTTCTTAAATTAGATGGATCCTCAGTTTTGTGTTACCTTGCTTGTCCTTCAGGACAAGCAGGGAGGCAAAGGAGGTAAAGTTGGGGTTTTTTTTAAGTCATTCTTTTGAGGATGCTAACGGTTAGTAAAGGAAGGTCATTTCTCAATAACAGTGTTCCTTGAGATGAGTAGCGATCATATACAATCTAACTAGGACATGCTCACGTCTCATCACTTGAGACTTGCAAATTTTCCTTTGCTCTTCCCCTCCTCCTGCTTGATATGGGATATGCAAGGAAAAACACACTTGCCACTATTTCAGACCTCACTCAATCGCAAGGGACACATCTAAAAGGAGAGGGAAAATTTGATCGGGAAGTGAAGGTATTTGTGGAGAAGGGAAGAAGGTAACTTACTAGTAACCAGCATTCTTCAAGCTCCATTTACCTCAACTACCCATTTACCCAGGAGGATCTCAAATTTCTTCATAGAAAGATGCTGCAGCATTGCTCTATCAAGTATTGCACGGGCTCTTGAAGCATCCGAGAAGGAGCAGCATCTGTGAATTAGAGCTCCTCATAGTTTCACAGAAGATACCTGAAAATCCAGACTTTATCCAAACCTGCCACAATCTGTTGCCTCAGGCTTTGAGGTTTCTATCCAGACAATTTCCATTTTGGAGTGAAAATGCATCCCACTTCTCATTAGCTCCCACTAGCTCCAAAAGACAGAGTAATTATGTTGACATTATTGTTGTTTTGAGAGGGATCAAATTCACTCTTTTTCACTCACTATTTTTAAAAATTTTAAAAATTATCAAATTTCACTCACTATTTTTAAAAATTCTGGCACTTGTCTAATTTAAAAAGATTAATATTTCTCTATTACACTGGAGCTACAAGGTGCAAATACCACAGCAAATGGGATTAATGCTACTCATCTTGGATAAAGAAACATAGCGGGTCAAATTTTTTGGGTTTTTTTCAATTGTTACTTTACACTACAATCTGTGGAAATAGGTTATAACTTGTTACTTGGAGCCAAACAAAGTCTGAGACCTTTAAAACCAACTGGAGGTTTTAGCAGCCTTTTTTCCCTGAAACAAGATTTCAGATTGCACAGCTAAATCCTTTTGTCAAGTCTGAGAGAGCTGGGCTACTTGTGCTTCAGGTTGAAATCTCCCATGTTGTTAAGCAAAACCAAGATGATGGAAATGTAAACATCTTACTTACTATATGCTTGTTCCTTCAGCAAAACAGAGCTTTAGCCTTAGCAAGCCACGGCAGTATAACACATTGTAAAACCAGTAACAATAGCAAAAATTATTAAACATTTATCTCTCCCATGAGTGAACATCTGGCATGTATCAAAATGCTGCCTTGGGGATTTAGCACCAGAACCTTTAAGGTTTTATGCGACAATGCCTAGAGAGGGCAATAACAGAGCATATTCCACATAGGTTTTTTAATCACTGGCCTCTTGAAAATATCAAGAGCAAAAGTTGAACCACATATCACTTTACAAATGAAATGTTAGCATTCTCATTTGTGACACAGGAAAAAAATATCAACTGCATTTTTGATTAACTAAGAAGAAATTTCAAATAAACAGGGAGGGGGAAATCAGACAAAATATGATATTGCAGACAGCAAACAGATGTGATAGACGTTGTCTTTTTAGATCTTATATGAAGGACACTTTGCTAAGGGGAAGAACTTTTCTGGCCTAGGAATTTTTCTAATGGTTTTCAGCTTACTACACCTCTACAAAGCCTTTTTACTTTTTCACCCAAATCTCAGGAAAGCTGCAGGAAGCCACTAAGAAAAGTCAGTCAAATATTACGTCCCTACAAGACAGGTAGACACGCACACGGATACACAATCCCCATGTGACAGCTCCAGGTCCAACCAGAGATGATCAAAGATTAAAAGTCCCCACTGTCTCAGCACTACAAATAACCAAAGAGCTGCCACCTAGAACAGAACACTCTTTTTCATCATGAATTGGGGAATTCTTCTAACTCAGCAGGAGATGAGTCACCTCCTGCATCACCAACATAGTATTCCCAAACATCAGCATAAACTGGGGGTTCACTTGTGATGACCTGCTTGGAGCACAAAGCACTGTTATGACGTTTGGTTTCCACCTTAGTCCACACACATCACATTCTAGAGGAGATAACATATATGGGGGCATTAAAATTGCATCTTTAATATTTTCTTTTAAAACATTTTTAGAAAAATGTGATGAATCTGTTTCTAAATCTCTCAAGGATCTCTAAAGCAACCATTGGGAAGAGGGAGAGGAGTGAGTGGGGTGTGTGGTTTATGACTACATAAGTCTTTTTTTTTTCTTTCTTTTTTTTTTTTGTAGGGACAAGACAAAGATTTATGTAATGCAAGGAAGGAATGCGTGTAATGTGAATGATATTGGGAAGCAACAGAGGAAAAACCTGATAGTGAAGATTAAAGTGCAGGGCCTCATATGGATCACGTGTTGGGTCAAGATACAAATGTGAGAGGAGAATATAAAAGGGTTCTATTTGGACTCTTGTTGTAACAAGAAATTATTACACAACCATACAGCCACGCTCTCAAGCAGCACTTCCCTGTCTCCTTTTAATAACTACATAGATTTTTTTAAAATGGAAGAAGAAAAACTTGAAAATTTTGTGAATAATGTTATTATTAACAAGACTGTCCCGGGGTCATAATCTCATAACTAATCCTGTTAGTTTCTTCAATAAGAAGTGCAACAACTAAATAATTTCTGATTGTTTGTACTTCTTTCTTTACAATATTTTAAGATCTTTAATACTTTTTGTTAAATTCTACTATGTATATTAGCATTAAAAATAAATCAAAAGGTTTAGCTATTTACCTTATCTAAGCGGTTTTCTAATGTATTTGAGGTTCTATATAAGGGCATAGCAGATTTCCTTTCTTCATGAAGGAGCATACTCAGTTTATGCATAAATGTTCAAACAAAAGGTTCTAAAAGAGTGCATTTTAGTGGAGATAAAGATACTGAAAAAGGAAGAGAGTTATACAGGCAATATAAGTTAGTCCAGCACTTCCAGAGAATACCATTTCTGAGTAGCATAAGGGATCCTGCTCATTAATTCAACCCTGATTAAACCAATGGTGGATCTGATGCAAGAATGTAAAGAATGGGAGAGAGCAAATGATGCTGTCACAGGGAAAGGGGGGAAGAAACCAAGGAACTGACGAAGTCTGGTGAAAAATAAAGATCCCAAATTGCAAATTGCATCCAATACACTACATTGTTCAAAAAACCCCAAAATGGTAGCCTATAAAGGCTAGGACCATCTTTTTTGATGATCAAGATTCGGTATATGTTGGTATCAAAAGACAGTGTGATAAAAAGATAGGTAGCAGTCAATATACTACAGTGTTGAAGAAAGTAGAAACACATACTCTGGCATGAGATGTGACTCAGTTTTTCCTAGCCAGAGGAAAGCAGCACTGCCATTAGCTCTGCAAATATGCTCAGCTATTTCAGTGCTAAGTAACCTTAGTTTAAAACTGTATTTGTAGCATGAAATGAAATTATGATGCCAAAGTAAAATAAACGTCGAGCACACTCAGTCAATCATCTGTATCATTCTTTATGGTTCTCATTTATATTTGATATTGAATTGCTCACTTTTTAAAATTCAAATAACTCCCTCATCGATCTGGTCCTGAATGATTTTACTGAACATATCTTTTTAGTATCTAACACACTGTGATTTTGTTCCACATATGTTGTGCACTAGCTGATTCCATCCTAACCTCACAAAACATATTAAGCTTAATAAATATATTTATGAGAATTACTTTGTATAGTCCTTATGCAATCAGCCATGCTGTGTATGATAGCCCAAGACGATGAAAACCCATTGACTTTTTGTAGCAAATTAGTCTACCACCTAATCGGTGAACCCTGCTAAGCTTTTGAATTATGACGAGAACCAGCAGCTCAGTTAGAACACTCAAATGAATTATATCAATTCATAAACTTGTTCATGTCCAGATTTCATTAGCCACACATTAACAGCATTTTATGTTTATTACTGCTCTGACATAATCTATAAATAACTGAAATGCTAATCATAGTGTTCTGCCAGGCATCATCATTTAATCATAAAGAGATACATTATTATAAACTATAATAGATAATAACAAGTCCGGGTCAATGGCCGCATATTAAAAGATCACAATTATATCCTATAAGGGTATGTACCTCATACATTTGGTGACACAAAGGTCCATATCTAATCACTTGCAAATGTTTCCCCTCTGACATACTTACAGTACAAGGTGACACAATTAAGAAAATATGCTTGTAAAACAGGGCAATCTTTGAGCATCAAAGTAAACAGAGAACAATTAATAGTAAGGGAAAACATTATAGCATTTGCCAATGGCGGTTCTATTTAACTCTTCATTTCTGGGTTTGTTTTTCTCTACTAAAAGAAATCATAACCACAACACTGGGAAACTTTATTATAGATGAGAATACCAACTTATTACTGCAGCAGCTACTGAGCCAGGGCGGCTGGATGTTACCTATCAGGCTAAAAACATAAACCAAAAGGTTAAGCTGCCTTTCTTTTGCGATCCTATTGTCTATTCTAATGCATTCTTTCAATGCCCTTGTGTCATAAAACCCCTGTGATATTCAAATATAGCCTGTATGTTTTCTTTTAAAGAACACCTATTGACTGAAGCTGCTCTCCATGTCCATTTTGCAGTCCCTTCTCATGTTCAGGCACTCTGCTATTACAGCTGCTTCTTTTTTCCCCAAAACAGGGAAATGATCTAGATTATCTGTTTACCTTAAGAAGATGATGGAGTCAGTAGCTTACCAACTGATGGCAGTTCCATGTTTTTACTGAGGTAAAATATCCTGGCAATATACCAGTTACTAAACAAATAATTTCCGTAAGAGCTTTATCAACTAAACTGTTTCTAAGTGAGAAATGAATCTGACCCAAGGACCAAGAATTAATTGCAGATTATTAGAATAGAGTTGTTTTCTGTGGGTTTATTTTTTTTTAGGTTTTGTGTCGTGGCTTTTTTTAAAAGAGAATTAGACTAATCTAAAGCTTTAGTTGAATAGGAAGCAGAGATGTAGTCTGTCATTGCGAGCACTTGCACCTCATAGCTCAGGGTGAACTGAGGGAGATAAAGAAAGGAATGTAAAACACTATGGAAACCAACCTCTGGAGACTTAATATTCTGATCAGCTCACCTCCGAACATCTGGCTCTTAAATGTTCAAGCACAAAAACAAGAGAGCTAATGAAAGCAGTACATATTATCTCTCCCATCAATGTACCTCACAAACACCTGCTAAAATTAAAACAAATTGAATCTTGATTGCTGATTAAGTACCCCTTCTTTAGCTAGATATTCTGTCATTATTTGCCCTGGCGCACAATGCATAAACTGATGAAAAGCTTGTGGTGGGCTGCAGCAGCAAAGGTTGATAAAAAGACGATTGAGAGAGAGATGCATGTAAACTGCAGCACATTAACTTTACGTACTCTAGACCTCAAAAAGTTGGTTTTCAATTTTTTCCCTCATTTCCAGGTCAAAAATTAGTTTCATTTAAAATGGAAAGCACATAAACCAAACATATTTTTTCTCTAGGACATTCACATCCCAGAGAAGAGTTGATAGATGGATGTCACAGTATTTACTAACACCGCTGCCCAGCTACCGAGCTGAAAAATCTCTGTGAACAGTACTCCTGTGCCTAGTGTGCTTTTTAGGCATTATCAAGTATGTGTGAAGACTTTCAAGCAGTTATACATGTATGCCCATGAAAAAAGAACACAAAACCTGTTCAGGAATGTATGGCCTCTATTTATCTTAAATAGATGCTTAGGCAATGGCAAGAGAAAGGTTATATAGTTTACTGCCAATAAACTAGGGGAACGCTCTGCTTGCATACTTCAGGCAGGATAAAAACATCCATATTAGGTTTTTCATCACACCAATATAAATACCTCCTACGTAAACACTGATGACAGATGTGTGGCTAATCTACCATGTTAACTTCATTTGAGAAGTTGTGGTTTTGTTCAAACTTTATTAGTTAAACTTGAATTGATCCCAGTATATTTTAAGTCAGTATTTAATCTAGTTTAAGTATGTTTCCAGATATCATAAAGTCTTCAGACATCATTGTGTTTACTATATATAAATATATGTATTCATGTAAATTTCACTGTTAAAATAATCAACTTTTATTTGACTCACAGTTCTCTGATAATCAAAAAAGAAAAAAAACGAGCAACATGACAGTGCGTAAATCCTTCTTAACAATAGCATCCACAAAACCTGTTTCTTGACTGACAATAAGGTCATAACAGCACATATGTTTGGCATATGTATTTCATCAATGGTGATTATAATGTGAACCAAGAATTAGCTTCAAAATGATGGGTTACTTAAAGATCTGAAAGAGGACATTTAAACAAAAGAAATGTCCTGAATCACTTGCTATAGCTTGACTTTTTTTCTCCCCCCTTATTGCATTCTAAATTATTTAAATATACTATTAGACATCATATTGGGAAAAAACAGATGTTTTCTAATTATGAACTGATTTTACAGTGTGATGGTGTCACATATTTAAATTACAAATACACATTTTTAGCATTCCAGCTGTGCTTTACAAGAGTTTAATTTGCTTCTTGTGATATGTCACATTGCACCTGCCTTTTAAAACTCCTATAAATGTAAAACATTAGCCAAGCACAAGTATTAAGACATGCTGATGAATTCTAAAGATTTTTAACATGTTATAGAAGATGAAATTTATATAAAGATTTAATAATGAACTAGCTAAATGTTTATTTAAAATAACATTTACAAATACTTTAGAGAAGTACTGATGGGTCTGACGATTTGTGTATATGTACATAGGCAGCACAGAGAATTAAATTTGTGCTCCCCTGCTCCTTTCGTACACAAGGTATTCTGCAGTACTTCATAAACTAATGAGGTGAAATACTGATAATAAAGTAAAATTTTGTATGAAGTCAGCTATGCTCTCAGTCACTACACACACAGAGACACGGGCATTAGTTACAGTATTATCGATGGGAGAAATACTGGCCACAGCACAAAACCTATTCATATTCTTTCAAAAACAGTCCATCAGTTTGGAGCTTTCCAGCTGATGGGACTAGAGATAAACAGCAAAAATACCAGCCTGACGTCTCCTGTGAAATACATTAGAACTATTTGCATTAGCACTGGCTCGTCATATGAACTTGAACTTCCTATTTTATCACCCAGAGTACTCTCTATGGATTTACATTTACCATTCACACAAACTATGTGTGTGGGTATCTGTGACTCGATACCCACAGAATCTGACATACGTTTAAGGCTACCAGTATCTAAATAAGGACAGGTAGATCATCAATGACAATGCTGTTCATAAACTATGATTATATTATATTTCTGTGAATAAAAGAGCAGTAGTTTCTAGGAGAACAGGTTTTAAACTTTAAAGTAATTAGCTTGTGTTTCACAGAAACACGACGATACAGTGGGAGTATACATAGCTATTTAATGTTTCGTACACTCCCTAGAAATAGCAACTATTGGTTTAGATTTGTATGCAAGTATAAAAAGTGACAGAGTATAAACAACTCACGGAGAACATGTAATGCTGTTGATGCACCTTTTAAACCTGGTCTTCTAACAGCAAAGAAAGAAGAAGCTTTTGAAGCACTAGTGAAGACTAGTGCTTCAAATTATGATTACAAAGACGTATTAAAGAACATTGTAGACCAACACAGATGCTCCTTTAGAGCTGGTTACTAACTGCACGCTTTCTAAACACACTCAGGGACCTACTCATTAACAGTCTAATCCTACCTTAAGTCAATTAAAGGAAACTTTTGCATCGACATCAATAGGAACTGGAACAGGCTCTACCAACATACTATAAAATTCATCATAGCTATCTGTTCTAGATCTGTGTTCCTGAATGGGCCTGGCAGAAAGAGGACTAGCCCTATCCTCCTGCCCCCTTGAAAAAGCACTGCCGTTCCACGTACCGTAACACAGAACAGAAATTATTTTCCCCAAACTAGACAGCTGTCTTCTTTGCAACCTCATCTGGCACCGCAAAGCCCTCGGCGTGCACATCAGCTCTTCACCCGCGCAAAATGAAATGGCAAAGGGAAAAGTGAAAGAAAGGCAGGGAAAGCCCAACGGGAGACATGACAGTGAGGCAGTTGCAGTAATCAAACTGTGTTGTAATGTATTTTAAAACATAAGATTTTAGCAGCTACACATAACCATACCTGCAATTCAAAAGCTTCCATGCACTTAAATGTATTTGAGCATAAATGTGAGGGCACTTGGACTACATAAAGTGTTATAAGTCCTTTGGACACATTTTACAGAGACATTTTCAGGGCAAGGCTGTGTTACAAAAGAGAACGATTCTTTCTCAAGAGACCTTTCAAAGATTCCTACTCGAGTTTTGACATGTGCTTTTTGTTTCAACACTGCATGATGCGGTAGTCTTTGTCATATACTGCAGTGTCATAAATAGGCAGATAGAGATTGTGTATGCTTTGCTAGTGATAAAAAGTGGATGCTCTGCAGATCTCAAGATTTTCAACCAGTCATTAGGGAAATTACTTTTGCTTCTCTGCCATGAAGTTCATCGTACAGGCAGCAAAAATTCTATGCTCTGAGCAGGTTAAGTCATTTTGCAGGAAGTTGCACTTTATGCAATACACATACTAAAGGCAGAATAACTGCTTTACATGCATCTTTCTATTTTGTACCACATTGGGAAAATTAATGGAATATTTACCTTGCATTTTGCACAATTAATTTGTTTCAGACTCATTTCAGAACCTAATGCAGTCTGAAAGCAATACTACTTAAACAACTGAAAACTCTCAAAACACTGAATTTCTCTAGTCCTGTGATTTTCAATTGCCAACAATACTTTAATTTTTATTTAATATGTCAAGCCAAATTTACTCTACTTAAAATTACTTATATAGGCTATCACTGTACATCATATGCTTACAGTAAAATGATTAACAACAGAAAACAGAGCTAGGATAGACCAAGCCCATTCTGGTAAGGGATCTTTAAAACAGGAAGCTTTACATTTTTATTTCCTTTTTGAAAACTGCGTTATCTTTCTATCTCATTTAACCTTGATAAAAAAAATCTGTAGTGGGATTACTTCATGCCAAAGAAAGGGTGGGTGAGACTCACCTTCATTCTTGCACCAACAGTCAGAAAAGGCATAAGGATAGGTAAGATATGAAGAAGCTCATATTATGTCAGGTGTACTACAGAGGATACCATCCCACTTCACTTGCCATTGGTTTGCTTTACCTATCCCAGCTATAGGGCAGAGGAAATATGTTGACGTGCTTTGCAAAACGTACAATATTTAAGATGCATGACAGATAACTGATATTTAGATGCTACTGGACCTACCCTAATTCCCTATTAAGTCAGAATTTTCTCATTGACTCCATTTAGAAAAGTGTCAGATCTATGCTCTTTCACAGGTAGAAGGGGCCTTTAATTAAGGTTTTCTATGCCTGTTCTTGAGATAATATTGATGAGATGCAAAAATCTGATTTTTTTTTTTTCCCTCCAAGATTTGCCACGTGAGACTATCATCCCTAAGTCTTCCACATTCTTCTATTAAAGGAGGAAAAAGAGAAATCAAATCTTCAGTCCATATTCTGAAATGCTTTGTCTGGGTTTTCATGCTATTGCTTCCTGTATCATTGAAGTAATATCAAATTGAAAGTATTTCTGTTCAGCAACTTCAGCAACTCTAAATTAAGAGAATCTGTAGTTTATTGGCTCTCAATGCTTGAGCAGGTTAAGAATGTGTAAGCAAGAAAGATTTCATTTAGAAAGAGAAGTGAAATGTCCATGATACCAACAGAGACATTAAGAGAGATTAGGCCATCTTCATAAACTACTTTTCAGCTACTAGATTATCAAAAATAATGAATGCCACTAATTAAAGGAAACAATTTTTGAAATAAAGAACATTCATTTTTAACTCAGTAATAGCTCATGGATATACAATTGTATGATAACTAGTAAAACAGTTTTTACACTGTTGTACAGAAAGAGGCATGGACCAACACTTGCTTTCGAGCAGATGGCCATTAGGTCACACTCCAAACATAGTATAACTGTCATGAATTTGGAAAAAACATTCCACTAAACAGATATTCAAAACTGAGCTTACAGAATACTTGGAGTTTTCCTTGACCTACAGTGTGGTTGCCGCCTCAAGAGATATCAGCAACAATTCTCAGAAAACTGTGAGAACTGTACATAATTTGAGATGAATTATGCAACCAAGCAACTACTCAAGAACCATTTTTAATGTTTTAAGGGGAAATTATGATCCTGTAAGCAAGTAAGGAAACAATATCAGAAGTGTTTAGAAAAATAAAAGTGGTTTGAGGGATATTTTCTTTATGTGACAGGAATGGAGATATGTCTCTCCAACTTCCATTGCCAGTTTTCAAAGACCACGATAAAAATCTGATTAATTCCTATAAATTTAAATACGTGGAGTTTTTTTGAATTTAATTTTGAACTCTCATTTCCTTTATTTTGAAGGAGATCAACAACTTCTGAATGAAAAGGCACAAGAAACAAAGATACTTTAAATTTTGCTGGTATCAGTTACTCTGAAATTCAGCGGGTTGTGTCACATTACTGTACTGAACCCAGCAGGATCACAAGCCTTCAGCTGGTCAGAAAACGCACTGGATGTTTTGTGTAGTTGCTTCAAAAGAGATCTCAGAAGCATAACCTACTACCGGAAGTTTAGCGAAAGCATCTACAGAGATAATTTAGCTCTGCACACTTCATTTTAAGTCCATGAAGTAGTCATTCAACTGAAGTGGTCTCTGCAGAGGTGCTTCAGAAGTGCTCTGCAGCGGAGAAGTGATCCATAGTATGATCTGCCTTCTGAAGAACTGGATTCAGGGGTTTTCCCCCAAAAAAGGCATCTGTCAATAAAGAGACAGGCTTGCCATTGATGTAAAGTGGCAGAGAGAGGTTGGTGTCAGTAAAACTGTGGTAATCTATCCCTGCTGAGGACTCCAAATGTACTGAAACTTCATTCAATCTGTCTGTTAACAACATTCACCTTGAGCTGATAGCTTCATTTCAGGGGGAAAAATTGTAAAATGCAGGTAAAAAGTTGAATATTCAGAGTCATGATGAGAGACATTAATCACTTTACAGTGTGGATGACAAAATGCCAGAAAAAATACAAAATATGTATTAAAAATAAAGCCAGAAACTACCATTTTAAAAATCCTAGACAGAACACAGAGACTAACCTAGAATTTCTAAAGCATTGGTAAATATGAACCAATTACTTATTATTTCATTAAAGTGGAGATGGAAAGGACCAATTCCTAACTCTCAGTGTTTGCCTCCTGGGGTCCTAGATAGCTTTTCCTGTCAAATTAAAAGGGAAAAAAAGATAAATAAGCATGAGAAATTAAGATTGTCTAGGTATATGAAGGAGAAAGGAAAAGAAACAAGGAAATAATGTTCCACAATTATTACCAGAGCTAAGAGAAACAAAATTACTTGATCATAAATTCAGGATAATCTGGTTTTCTTTATGAGTTTCCATTTTATTAATGAAAGGAAGGTAACACCTTAGTGTACCCGGATGAATTAAAATGGCTATTTGTAGAAGCAATCCTCCATAGGGGTCTTTAATAGAATCTGTGAACAATTCTGGAGTCAGATAATTTAGCTGTAAAAAGGCAATATTAATAGCTCACCTCTCTCAGTACACAGACCAGACTGGACAAAAGTAGAAAGAAGGGAATATTGGCATGAAAGACTGTGCGGCTTATTTGCATTATCATAACTTCCATGCAGCCAAGAAGCTCCACACACAAGCAGCTCTTTTTAAAAAGGGGAGAAAGTCAACAAGCATAGAATCTGTAAATTGTCTGTCTGCCTTGTTTATCAAATTCAACATACGCATAGGGTGAGCTTTGAACAGAAGTGAGCTTGGAACACGAGTATTAAATACCTGAAAAGACTAGCTTTTATTTATTTAAAAACCACAGTAAGTCTGCTTTAGAGCAAACTTCTCCCAGCCAGTATTAGCACTGAGGGGCACATCCCCAGCTGGTGTAAACAATCCTATTTACAACACCAAACTCAGCTGAGCTGAGGATCTGTCCCCAAGGCTCTTAGCATTAGCTCTATTCAGCTTAAGTCGAACAGCCTCTGGTCAGACTTTGGGGGATTTCTTTTTTGTTGTTTTGTTCTATGCCTGATATGTGGTCTGCTCCTGTGGTTTGTGAGAAGTTGGAATACAATACTCTCTCCAAGTCTGCAGTACAAAAAAGGGGGATACTATTTCACAGATATCTTTTTTTTTTTAATCTCATTATTCTATTAAAAAAAAAAAAAAAGAAAAAAAAGGAAAAATCTCGTCTTAAATATAATTGTTCAAACACTACAACTTAACTCCTCAGCAGGATTAAATACACCTGAAAAAACATCCAGGTATTTCATATGCATCAGCTCTTGAAATAAAGTTCTCATAAGTTTTCACAATCTTTGTCCTAGAAAATGTATGTACATCACAAATGTAACTTATTATAATGATCCATCATACTGAAAAAGACAATGACTTCAACACTGCAAAATATTTATTTACTTCCTAATTTTAAAGAGGGTTTTCTCATTAATTTTTTAACCTATGGGAAGACAATACATAAAATATCTTCTCTCATTTATTTTGAACAAATCCAACAAAGATACTGCTCATGAAAATTCCGATCAGATCTTATTAACTGCAGTTAAATCCCATACATGGCAGACAGTCCCTGTGAATAGAAATAAGAAAAGAAAAAGAAGATGAGAGGAAACAGTTCAGCCTACCTACAGGTACCTGCTACTGCCTTTACTATGAAAGTAGGATAATTTCAGACTTCAGAAAATCAGGGGTTTTGTTATTTGGCGTAGAAAATGGTACCGATATTCTCTTTTCAGAGAACAGGGTTTGCTAGAGGCAGAAATTTTCTTTACATCAGCCCCTGGGAATCTTCATGTTTCATAAAGACCAAAATGGTGATTGGTGTTGAACCATGAGAAGAACCACAACACCACATGTTTACTAAGGAATTGTAAGAAGAGCTGCTTGGAAAGTTTCAACAGAAACTATAGAAAATTGACTTTTTCATCTCAAGTCGTTTTGATGATGAAGTGGTTTTATGAGCAAGATTGAAAGAAATACTATCAAAAACATAAATATTCTAGCCTGCCAATTTTTCTGTTATATATAATAGTAGTTCTGGTTCATTCCTAACCCCCCTCTTCATCTTTTCTGGAGACTGAGTTCCCCAATAAGATTTAATCTCCCATGATAACACTGCCCCTCTCTACCTAGAAAAGCAGGGGTGGGGTGGGGAGATGAGAGAGGAAAAAAGACAGAGGCAGAGCAAAAGCACAAGAGCGTACACCCAACTACTCGAGACAACAATATAACACATGAGCAAAGGGAGCCTACATGAGACCATCAGTACATTATCTGCAACTCCATGTAGCCGTCGTGCCAATGTAATGAATTACATACACAGAAACATTTTTATTTCCTCACGAAATACTTCAGATACGCTCTTAAAAAAAAATAAATGCTCACAACCTGCTAAAAGAAATATCCAAACCTCATCTTCTGACTACATCTATTCACGACTTAAAATACAGGATGCTGCCCTAACCAAATATCCAAACAATTATTCCACTAGTGTAAGAATGGTATGGATGACCACAGAAATTTGATTTCAAATCAGTTATCACTAGAAACAAGCCTTCAAAACTTGTGAGTGATGTTTGATGTATACTTCTGGAACTTCTTATTTCACAAATGTTATTCAACTTCAACACAGAAATAAAAAATTACAAAAAAAAAAATAAATAATCTACCATTCTCAATAACAGTTTAGTAGAAATGATAACGAAATTTGGCAGATTATAACAAATGTAATTTTCTTCTATGGGAAAGGTGAAGGTGATAAGTAAGGTTTAATCCACACAGAAATTACTTTCAGGAAAACTTGTTACTACAGAGTTTGAACACACACTTTGCAATGCAACCAGTGAATAAACCCCCTGAGTCTATCCCCCTTCTGAATTCCAACGTGCAGGCTATAAGGAGCTACTATCAAGTTGCAATATGATGGATCCATTTTCATGAAGACAGGTAAGCAATAAGTCTATGCCTTTTTCTTTCTTTCTTCTTTATTTTAATATCTATTCACTCTTGTTATTGGGCTATTATATTTTGCTGTTGCAATTTAAACCTTTTATCAGAAATAAATCTTTCAGTTCTATTATCCTGTAACAATTCTGTAGGGACATGCATTTCAAAAAGCTGAAAGATAAAAATGAGAATGAAAAGAGCCTTTTTTGCAGGCCACTATTAAAGTTTTCATTGCTAAATTACAACTATAATATAGTATCTTTAATAATAATTCATTACCATTCCATAATAAGCAAGAAATGTTATGCTATATTAATCAACAATTCTGTTTTGCTAACTTATTAAAATCATTCATTTGAAATTGTGTATTATTTTAGTGCCATCTCATAGCTGATTTATAGTGACTTAAAGTTTATTGATAGTTTCTCATTTGCCTGAGACCTCATGAAATTTGCAAATCCTGTTGATTCTTCCTTAAATGTACTTTTAGTCAATATATGGTCACTAACCTACTGGTGAGAAATACTTGACATTATTTAAGCGGTCACTGGCTTTAGATTTTTTGAAGGTAATATTCCAAGAGAGGAAGACAGGGAAGAAATAGATGAAATGAATGAAACTAGTAGCGAAATCTGGAGGAAACCTGCAGAATTTCAGAAACATGAGGAATCTGTTTCTCCCTGAGCCAGCATCAATGATTCATTAGCCACTTGCTAAAACTCAATTATCAGTTCATGAATTGCTGAGTTCAACCATTATGAAAACAATATACAGAATCAGTAAATAATGGCCTCTGATGAATCTGCTGTACTGTATTCCTTTTGGAAGAATAACAATAGAAAGATCCAGAATAAAAGTAGAAAAGGGAAGCAAATGAACCCAATAAATCATATGGAAGCCTAACTTCGTACTGCATATATAAATTTACTCTGTGCATCCAACTTCTTTATAAGCTCTACACACCTGGTTTTCTAAAAATGAGTTCATTTTCAAAACCTAAATTTCAGATTCTGTTGTAACATGCTAATTCTCAGAATGAAAAGTAGTAGTTTGGGGGGCGGGGGGGGGTGTGCAGACAGGGTGCGGGCTGTATTTGGTTTGGTTTGGTTTGGTTGTAATTTTTTTTTAACATTTTCTAAAGTCAGAAAATTCTATGTTGAGCAACAATGGTAGAAGTATTTTTCACATCAGCAATATGTTCTCACTGTCACGTCTCAGAAGAAATTCCTTGGGGCTCAAGATCCATGCATGTAATACTCACATAGAAAATTAAGCCTCAGTTGATTCCATTGAAAAAACCAAACCCCACCTCTAAGAATATCTAAGCATTGTTTTGAAAAGATGATTAACAAGATCATTTTTAGAGCTCTAATATTAGTTACACACATTTATGCCAAAGCTAAATTTGATATAGTCAGGGATTTCTTTAAAATGCTGGACTGGAAGATAATGAGCTTCACAAATTTCTCCAGCACTCAGGAGAATGCAGGATCTTCACAGAATCTCAGGACCAATGCATCTTTCTTTCTCTGAATTGAAACCCTTCCTGCCTCTGTTTTTTAAGTTTAAACATGGAGGTTTGCTTCTGTGAATGGGGTTCCAAAGGAAATAAAAATCCCCTTCAGTCTCGTCCAGCATGTATTTTGAAAAATTTAGCTTCCCTAAGGTCTTAACAAAAGGAAATTCTACTTGTGGGAAGAGATGATTAATCTGAGACGCTCCAATGTACTGTATGTTGTAATGATGAAAAGGATGCTCAACAGGTCTAAGCCTTTCGAAGGGAGGGTCTTACTCATCTTTGCCTAGGTGTGGTTCATGAAGCATCTTTAGCTCTTGACATAGCAGAGGGCACCTCAGAATAATACAGCCTCTCTCCAGGGAACAAAATGAATTTCCAAGCCTTTTCTTTATCGGGTTAACATTTGACAAGCTTGCTTTAATGCTCTCATTCTCCCCAAGTATCTCAGATGAGGAGGACAGAAAAAGTTCGGAGCAGAGAAAGACAGAAGGAAAAGAAATTCAAGATTTTCAAAACAGTGTGGCAAAAAGCACACTTTCTCTCCTTACCACAGGTATCAGGTAATGAGTACAACTGGATGTACTGTGGATTATTCTAGAAGCTTGGGCCAAAGAAAATGGGGTTTGCTCAGCTTTTATACACAAAGACATACACAAAATCTTCTGAAATCTTATCGCTTAGGTGTATGGGCTGAAAATTGAGTAATGCTTATATCCTAGTGCTCCACAGAGCCCAAAGAAGTCTGTAAGTCCACCTTGAGCAATGCAATTAATTTTCCTACTATTGAATTATTATTTACATGATACCACAAACGTGCACATTCTGCACAACCCTTTAAAGGAAACTAAAGGTGTAGCCCCTGTCCAGAAGATCTGCCGTTCTAAGTTCATCCTAATATCGATACAAATAATGGAACACACTTTTGCTCTCTAAAATGGCAGTCAAAGCAAATTGGGCATTCTGAGCTGGGCTCTGGCAGCCTTTTGTATTGCTTTCATTAGAGTGTCAGACTCTAAAAAAATAATGTGACAAAGGAAGGGTGGCTGGTGAGCTGGCAATCATACAACGTCTAAAGATCTGAGCTCTTCTGTAATGATCATATGTGATTTACAGAATCAAAGGGTCAAATTTTGCCCTCAATTACGCACATATTGCTAGGTGGTACACCACCACATGGCACGTGAATTAAAGAGATTATTATATTTCTAAAGAAACAGAAAAATGGTCTGCGGCCTTCAAAGTAACAAATTCAGTGTTGATCCTATATTAAATAATAACATATCAATGTAGGAAAATACCAATGCATCTTCAGTGGATTTTTTTTTAAAATAGATATAGTTGGAGCAATAGAACTGCTGCAGTCTCTGTTTCTAGTCTAATAATCTGTGTTTCTAATATGTTTCCAGTCCAATATTCTGTATAGGAATATGCTAGACAAGCCACACTTTGGAAAAGAAAAAATTGGCATTGTTTCATTCTGCTTGAACACCGAAGCATTGGCTAAGTTTGTCAGTACCCCATCCCTGCTGTATCTAACAGCCTTGCCCCTCCGATGTTATTGTGGTACAAGATTTTCCACAAATGCTCATTTCTGTTGCCTCTCAACTAATGCCTACACCTTCTAAAAAAAGGATTAATGTAATTTATTCCTCAGGAAAATCTATCAGACACACAATTTATTTAATTCGGTATGAAGTCCCCATACCCTCAGGAATCAGAAACACTACTGATTTCAATTGCTGGTTTCTGCTTTTTGTTGCATGGTCACCATCCTATAATCCCAAACTTCATGAACTTGTTGAGTTTCTCCACTGACTTCAGTGGGATTTCATTCAGGTACCCTGACAGGTGCTATAAGGAGCAGTGGAACTGAAAGTCAGCAAAATTGAAGCTCAGCTGGCTAGAGGCATTTCTGTTATCCTTTTTATGTAAACACATGACCAAGAAGAGAAAATTACTGTTGATAAAAAAGCTTCTCATCCACACTTTGTGAAATAGCTAGTACAGACTCTTTTAGGAAAATGCATTCAATCATTTTCCCCAAAAACACATGTACATGCATACATATACAACTTAAAAAGAGAAGGCTGTCGTATCCAAAATTTGTATAGAAACAAATTTCCTTTAATGATTACTTTGACTACAGGCTTTTGATTTTCCTCTGCACCTATCTGCATTTGATTTTGACCCATAAAGGCCAGTCTCCTGCAACAACTGGCAGAGAATGCTGGCATTAGGGGAAATACTGCATAAACAGAAGTAAACTCTAATTGACAGATACACAGATTTTCATCTTAATTGCATGCTTTTAGGACTTCAAAGTGTGTTTCAAAATTATCAGTGTATTATAGCATTTATTTTCAAATGCAATTAATATTTATTGTATGATTTTTTCAGCTTTCCAAAAGAATCATAATTGTGCAATTATTTGTAAATAAATGTGATGAATTTTTTACTTTAAGCTAGAAATAATTTCTGACTTGCCATTCAGACAAAACACATGTACGTAAAGTTAGAGACAGCTGCAAAAGCAATCTAATCAACAAATGGAATTGCAAACAGGAGGAAACAATGGACAGGGAAATTAAATAACGAGTAGGACTACTAAAGAACAGCTCCATTGAGTTGGACGTGCCAGGGAAACATCCTTGCCCCAACCACTCTATGTCTCCTTCATCTAAGTGGAATAAACTACGCCGTGATTTATGTTGTAAGCACAGTGTTTCCATGTCATTTTAAAAGAACAGAATATTCTGAATCTTCCCTTTCTTAGTTAATACACATGCACACACTCACACAAAACATATGTTAATAACTTCAGACCACAAATTTAATTTATCTCAGCTTTCCACCTGACATCATTTCTTGTCATGTGGCGCATACCCATCCGTAAACAAAATGGGGATTCATTACCATAGCAACAGAGAGTGTGACTTTGATCAGCTTCAATGATTATTTGTAGGCACACACGTTTACAGATATCAAAATCCTAAGTGAAGGCTGATTACCTTTTTTTTAAAAAATGAAAGCAGTTAAGTTGGTTTATATGTATGAGAAAGAATGCATGCTAAAGACACTAAAAAAATACCTCTGAATGGAAAACGAAGCTACTGGCCATTAGCCCAGTGTCACTTCCACTTACTTGTGAACATATATATTCCTAATACGAATAATTTGATGTATGTGTCGTGCAACCAATAAAGTATTTTCTTTTTGTTCCCTGGCAGTTGTGATACTTAAGGCTGCGCATGCAGGTGTTTTGGGGGCTGGCTCATGTGGGATGAGAAGAGGTGGTAGCCTGTAGCGTGACAGAAAAAGAGGAAAAAAAATCTGAACAATGTGTTGAAAGAGACTACAGTCAGAGCTGCGCAGGACCAGCTGTTTTTTTCTAATTAGAATAACAAAAATAGCACATGCTAAAATGTTTTTTTTCTCATAAGCAATGAATGCTTTAGGAACTATAAGGAAAGAGCTCTAAAACCTATTTAAATGAAGGAACGTTTCAGGAGCCATATGGAGAAGAAAAAGAAAAGGCGAAAGTAGAGAAATGTTTTATTTTTAGCTAAATCTGAAGCATTTCAATTCTTCATCCAATGTAACATAGAAATTATCTTACTTTTAAACTTCCAAAAATGTCAGTGCTGATGTCGCCTATTGTATCATAGCTTAAACAAGATAATTTAAAATACTTAGTGCATTTCAGTGATGCATTCTTCCAGGCATTGTAAATTCCCTTATATGCCCTGAACATGCATTGAGATACATTACTTATGATATATCTGTGTTCCAGTAATGTATGATAGCTGCACATAATGAAGTATGTGACAAACACTCCAAACACACACTGTATCATCAGTCTTTTCTCCCTCTTCTTTTCTTTTTTTTTCTTTTTCTTTTCTTTTTTTTCCCCCTTTTCCTGAAGCACTGATGATTCAAAACTTTGAATACAGGAATAACATTTGTAACAGCTACGGCATTCTGGACATCTGCACTGTTAGAGTACTTTAGAATAAAGTCACATGGCCATAGGGAAATTTCACAGAATTAAAATTGCAGTGACTTGCCAAGGTGTATAACTAGTTTGTTTTCAGCTGTTCTTCTCATGAATAATTACCAAGCAGGCATATCCTAAAGCTAGCACAAGCTGTCATTTCACCAGAAATATTCAATATTTAAAACAGAATTTAGAATTTAGAATTTCATAAATGAAAATAATTACAGCACAGGCAAAATAGCACAGTTCAGGTGCTGTCACGTACTTCTTGCCTTTCTATAAGGCTTCCCAGAATCAACATGTTAGAGTCACATTAAATTATTTCTACAACGTAAAGAAAATTATGCAAATGCAAGGGGAATTGCAAGTATTTTTTTTCCCCCAGAACTAATAGTCTGCTAGCATTTTACTGACTATTCCTTTATCAAGCACAGAAAGAGGAAACACAGTACAATCCCAAGATTTCCATCTGTTTCAGTCCATTTTGATCAAACATGCTACACGTATTCTTTTCCACGGCTGTATGTGTGAGTGAGAGCCAACAGTAGTGCAAAGCTGGACAGGATTAGGGGCAGAAATAAGATGAAGGTGCAACAGATGGGATGCACTTTACCTTAGACCCTTCACTACCCATGTATGTCCCTAACATGAAAGAGAGACCTATGAGTCTTTGGGGAATGACTGCTCAGCCATCAGCATCCCACCTCTCTTGCACACCCACAGCACAGGTAGAAGTGGCTGTGGCCAATGAAGAGCCAGCTACAAGGGACTGGAGTCTTGCTGCCCCAACAACTGTATCTACTTCAAGATCAGTTGTAACTTCTCTGTTATGCCAGTAAATAGCAGGTCAGGTCCCTAGGTCTTCTGTCCTTGCAACCCAGAGCGGACAAAAAAAGGTGATTGCGAGCCAAGAGAAAATAGTGCTTTCCTTTCACACAAGACTTAATATTGGCACATTATTACAATATTATGAAAATCTTTATTGGAGCTTGAATAATGCCCTGAAATAGATATTGTGCTGGTTAATAAATTACATTTTCAAATGAGAGAGATTTTATCAACAAAACACCTCATGATTAATTTCTAATGTGAAGCTTATGGCCCTAACTTAAAACATTTGATTTTGCATTTGTGTTCAAAGGTTGAGCACTTATAAAAACTTTACTCAGAAACTCACTGATTTTTTTTTTCTTCATATTGGAAAAGAAAAAAAATCACTAACCTGTTAATCCAGTATAACTTCATAACCTCAATTACAGCTCTTGAGATGAAGGTGATTAAAAATAAGTATTTTCCCCCACTTTCAAAGAGCAGGTCATACCTTTCAAAGAAATTATGTTTAAAATTTTTCCATGATACATTAATGGCAATAATTAGAATTGGTCAGAAACATTCCATAAGACGTTTCCTATTTTCCAACAAGTTCTAGCTAAAAATACTTGGAGTTTTAACATCCCGAGTAGTACCACTGTAGTAAATAGGATTATTTCTATAGGAAGTAAGAGCAGGTAATATAAGACTGTATGTGCTATGAGAAAAAGCTAGTGAAAAAAGCGAGGGTATTGAAATTAGGAACTCACAGATCCCAAACCTAAGTATGGACTATGAGGCCAAGCTTCTGCTTTAATGAGTTTCTTAAAAAATTAATAATTTATATTAATCAACATTTTACTGAACTTGGCCCACTGCTAAGGTTTGTGGCACACCATTTTCTAATACGTTTGATTAATTTACTGTTGCTGCTTGTGAGCAGCCCATGATCCATCTAAACACATTCACAAATGACAAAATGAATCGATAAAGTAAGGGTGCCAGAGTGTAACACGCAAAGCTGCCACTCAGTTTCTCAATTTTTTGGATACGTTGAAGTCTCAAGAATTGAGATCTAATTCTTTAGCTGATTACGCCCAAGATCAACTCAGCATTGCAAATAACCATGCTTATACATTCAGCATTCATTTTGTTAATATTCTCAGGAAATTAATCAATATTTTTTTTCTAACTAGTAGCCAATCAATAATCAAACACTACATCATTCACAAAAAGTTTTAAAAAAATGAACAAAAAACCCGAACGAAATCAAAGCACAAACAAAGCTACATACAATTTGGACTATTTAATCCTACCATTTACCAGAATGTGTGTTTAATTCTAACCACAAAAAAATTGTTCCAGACTAATAGTACAGTAAGCCTTCTCAAGTGACTGAATAGGTTTCCTTGTACTATTTATCAAGCACACTTTGGGTTAGTCTAAAAACACAGCAGCTGTAAACTGAGGTAGGCAAAGTCCACAGCAGCCATCCACTATTGGGGCTGTTCAGATTCTTAGGCCTGGTGGTAAAGATAAAATTACAAATAAGATTATTTGTGCATTTGGTATCGTTACTACTCCTGCATTGAAATAACTTGGTTTGTTTGTTTTTTATTATTTTCTGGTAACTAAATAGTTGCTGCGAAAAACACTGTACCTTACTGTGATCCTAAAATCTGGAGAAAAATGAGAAAAGTTCTCCCAAATCCCTCTTGTCAATCCCAACTTTCTAATGGTTCTCCTTTTTTCCTGCAATACTTCTCCAAACTGCATTTGTGACTGATACTTCCCACCCTGCCTCCCTCCCATGGGGAGCTGGAGCTCCACCTTCTACTCTTCCATTTGCAATTCATTTTAATAACTTTGTCTTTTCCAACAAATAAATTTTTTGCCATTGTCTTTAGGGGAACAAGAAGAGATTTTCAGTGAGCTAAGCTGTACAGGTTTTTGTCTCATTTTAATCAGGATGTTGGTTGCACAATTCAATACTGATTGTGTAATCAGAAAGCAAGAAGAAACAGAACACAAACGAATTACTATGGAAAAATTGTCCTCATAATGGGGTCATGAAGCATGGAGATATACATTTATAACATTCTGTCAAATTACATTATGCAAGGAAATAAATTATGTTAAGAGAAAGTATGTTTTAATTACAAGTACAATAGTTCTTCAAATTGGGGGAAAATTGCTAACCCCTGTATTATTATTATTATTATTATTATTATTATTATTATTTAGCATCAATATATACAGAAGTGCCTGCACAGGGTAGACATTCCCTGCTGTTAAGGAGGAGCATATGTGTTTGTGTCATGTGCGCACACACAAAATTTAGGACTGCAAGATTTTTCAATTATTATGTTTTCTACAGTTTTTTCCTGACTATCAATGTGTAAAATAAAGGGACCTAAACAGTAAGACAACAGTAGTTTGTTGTCATGTACATGACAACACTTATACTGTGGTCTCACTAATTGTGTTGCAGATACAGTAGATTATTTAAACCACAGAAACTAGAATACAGAATTAAAAGGTTTGGGGTTTTTTTTATTATTATTATTTTCTTTTTTTAATCTAAACAAACTTTTGAAGAACAGCATCCGGGAGACAGAGGTTGCTGTTAGGATACACAATCACCTTGTAATTGCAAATTAAGTTTGAATAAGTGCAAAGGCACACACAAACTTTTTATAATCCATTATAAAGAATGGCATAATATAACAGGTATTAGACATGCCTGTCTGTTAGATAAATTTAGAGATGTTATCAATCTTTTAAAATCTTTATTTTTCCATAAATAAGTTTTGGCTACAAATCAAATAATAGTCAGTCTAAGTGCCGAGCATAAAATAGAGATAACATTTCACTCTGCTATCTCATCCTATATATACAGTATTAACCAGAAAGTGATAACTACAAAAAGAAGTCTCAGGTATCAGACCCACTACCCAGGCTAAAGGTGTGTCCCTTCTCCTAGCCCCAGTTTTCTGGGATAACAACAAGTAGCTTTGGAAACACAGGAATCAGAAACTTTGAAAATATTCAACTTTTGCTTCAACAGTCCTTAAATGCCCTGAGTACAAGAGTACATTTGTAAGGAGGAGGAAAACGCATGGGAAAGGGGAAGCTTGGCCATGTAATTCTCTAACTAAAATATAATTTCACTTATTAAACTCTCACTTAAAAAAAAAATTTACAAAAATCATTGCCAGATTTCAGATGTACCCTATTCACCCAAAGGTTTTCAGGATACACTAAAATCTTTCTTACCACAAGGTGGCATCTTCTTATTTTTATATAAAACATCCGAATATTTACATAATTTGAATAATTTTCTACACCTGAATGTTTCTAATTTTTTTTTTTTTATGACAGCCATTTAACATCTGTGCAGATACCTAGCAATGATGTTAAGACTTCACCTCACAAATGCTCATGGAAGTATCTGCTGCTGCTTTTCATATACCTTTTTACAGACGTTACATACATACTGAATCCCTTCACTAAACAATGTGCTGACAAGACTTATAGGAACACACATAGCCTCCTTTCAAATTCTGGGGCAACCCAAATTAAGAATTTACAACACATGTTTAAAACACCAAGCTTTTTCCCAAAACTCCTTTTGAAAGAGTACATTACCAGAGTAATCTGACTAGTTTCTCAGCATGCAAATATTTTAAAATATAACACAGAAATCCACTAAAGCCAAGGAACTTTACACTCCATACTCTATACACATAACTCAAACCAATTCTACAAACACAGAAAAATGCATAAAAAGCATCAGCAGGTTCTTTTTTTAAATCTGCCCAGATCACTACTAATATAACCCATATGAGAAGTAAAAAGGGAAAAGTTTAAAGCCTCTCTAAGAACTTTCATTTTGCACAGTTGTTAGTCTCGTTCCAAAGGTGAAGATTTTCATCTAATCAGAAACGCATAACATCTACTGACTATGTTCACCTTAAAGCAAGTGGAAATTACTACATAAGCGAGAAATCAGAGGACTGAGTTCCCATGACAGAACTCTATTCCCCCCATTATTAAGTTGCTTTAAAAGCAAAAAATAAAAAGGAGATATTTTTTTTTACTTTTGTTTTTAAATACAGCTTCATTAGATATGATCCTAGGTCTACTGATTCAACTGCAAAGCTCCTATTGACCTCAAAAGGCTATGAACTTAGGCTCCTGCCTCATAATTGAGAAAAGTTTAACTAGCATGGTACTTCACAAACGGAGGGAAATTTTATGCCAAAACTTTTACAGGAAGAAATTCAAATGCTTCTGAAATATTTCAGAAATTCCTCTCTGCTTCCTCAAACTGGTCCTAACTATTAAATTTTATCTCACATACTAATCTGTTTCTAAGTTAAGGGGCTTTTCCTTATCTTTTCAAAGAAAATTGGTTTGATTTTTAATTTGAAACAATTTACTTCAGAATTTACCTCAAAGAAATTTTGATTTTAAAATATTGATTCTGAAAT
This sequence comes from Ibycter americanus, assembly GCA_035590275.1. Lineage (NCBI taxonomy): Eukaryota > Metazoa > Chordata > Aves > Falconiformes > Falconidae > Ibycter > Ibycter americanus. Next base: position 3,242,312 of record JAVJGI010000035.1, on the reverse strand, counting down.
TAAGGGGTTTTGAGTCAAGGGGAAGAATTTTCTCCTTTACAGTCAATGGTTTCAGATCTAGGTGCAGTAATTCTGAATACTGTACCATTGTAGAAATGCATCAGAATATTTCTAAACTTGATTCTTCCACCCCCCTCTAAACAAGATATTGGATACATATTTTTTATTTCCACATAGCTTCTTTCCATCAAGAAGTAAAAATGTCATATAGTTTATCATACATAATCTAAAAACATGGCTGCAGTTTTGTTAAAACACTTGGTACTCTCAATTTCCAATGTATCCCGACTGAGAGACCAATATAGGGAGGTGGATATATAGATCCTGATCTGCTTGGCTATAAATGAGTAACTTTGCCTGAGAGCCGAATTAAAAGCAGAGAGACAAGAATGTAATCATCTGCAAATACAAATGAAACAATAGGTCTAGCCATTACATTTACTCCGAATTATTTGCAGCTGCAAAAACACAGTATTTTTCACACACAAAATTCTGGTTTTGGCCCCAGACAAAAAACGGTTCCTATCTCTTAATCTACTGTTCTGGCAGAGCTTTCAGAAACCATGTATTAAGGCAGAAATCTAACTGAACTAACATCTAGCAGACCATCCGCAAACAAATTTATTTCAAAAATTATTCATTGACGCTACATCTCTTTAAAGAGACAGGTACGATTACTGCTTCTAATGTTACCTGAGAACTGAAAACAAATAAAAAACCGCTCTTGAATGCATAAGTAACAGGATGCTTGTACTAATACACTACAAACAACCCAGCTCTACAAGTACAAAGCAATGTGTCGTACTGGTAGAAAACTTCTGCATGAATGTCAATGAACTATCCTGTAAAAATTACTTAGTTTTGATTTAATGGCATGTAGTTAAAAATAAAGAAAATGGCCCCCAAACAATCTTCTGCTGCAGTTCTTTTTTTGTGTGCTGTTTGTTTTTAATTATTAGGTATCCACACCAAAGTGGTAATCTATTTCTATACAACCCTCTTTTTTTTAAGCAGTAAGACATTCCCTTAGAGCCAAGTGCAGCACTTTGTAAGGTTTGGTGAGAGCTGTAAAATCCCTTCTGCTGCCCCTAATCCTTCCAGGATGAGGCTCTCATCCTCTCTTCAGGTGTCTGGATGGCATTATAGAGCCAGGGGTACGGGGTCACAGGTCACACTGCTGCTGCCCTCCGCAAAGGTGCCCCCCTTGTTAGTCCAAAAGTGGAAAAATACATGGGATAGTGATCACCAAGATTGTGCTAAAACCTCTGCATGCTTTCAGATCTTGTAAGTCCCCCACATTTGCCTCCAAACAAAGGCAGACGTGACTGGTGTTCAAAGCATCCAGTCCAAATATGCAACATCTCCAATAAAATATAAACATGCACTACCATGTCCTTAGTGTATGTATCTCGGTGCACATCCATATGTACATGTAATAAATAGAATAGTTCATCTTCAAGTAAATTGCTGTGCAATATCACTAAGCCATTTAGAGTCAAAACCATCAAGACAGGGGTTAGCTTGTACAGAAAATGCACGAACAAGCCCAGCTTTGCTCATTCCAGTGGAGATGCTCTAATTTAGTAGCTGAAGCTCTGGCCTAACACAGGAAACGTCAACATGAAGTCCAACTTCCCTTCACTGAACATGATCTTACTATTAACTTTCTTAATCATAAAATGTCTAGATTTGTGTGCAGCATATTTAAACTGAACACACTGCCAAGGTATTTGAAGCATGGGATGTTGACATCCTCGGGGACAGTACCTAGCTCATGGTACACTTCCATCGCTTCTGTGCTCTTAACTAATGCTGGGTAATAACAGTACTAACAACAAAATAACTTAAGGGCAAAATCCTCTGTGCTGAAGTGAAAAGGAAGATTACTGCTGATTTTACTGTGGGGGTGAATCTTGACCTCAGTTAAGCCCACAGGATTATACCAGCTGGCCTACCAAAGAAACAATATGATAATTCAAATAAGTATTAAACTCCTTTTCTGTATTTCACTCTTCACCCTAGATAAATTAATGTGGTTCAATAAATTCTGCTTAGAAACTGGTGGATACCTTGCACAACACACATATACCATAAACATAATAGAAAATACTTTTTGGTCCTCACATATAACTCACCTTCACTGTTCTGCATCTGAGATTCTTCCCTAAGCAGTACAACGACAACTCAAGTTGTACCTGGTCCAGTAGCATCTCTGCAGTACCTGGTACCATCACATCTCTTCCATATTATCTTAAGCTCTCTTTCTTTATATTAGAATATAACAATCTATATTAAAAGCCCCAATGCTATTAACAGTTACCATGTCTCAAATGCAAGATAGTGCTATTATTTCACATTACAAAGCAGCACTGAAGGAATTCAAAATCCCAGTATGGGTTAGTGTTAGTAGATGATGCTTCCGCTGCAGCTATTTCAAGTTAAGTCTCCATGAATTGCAAGAGAGGTATCAATAATTTTCAGCTAAATCAATAAGTTTTCCCTAGGAACCTGAGTTTTTCCACATGTTAGCATAAGAAAATGAAAAGCAGATCTTCTATTTGGGTACCTTACGGGTTACTTTATTATTCTAATTAATAAATGGAGCAGACAGCCTACATCTCTTTATAGTTTACTCCACATTTCCTTTAATTTATCAATATAAAATTATTTAGCAGAGAGGCATTAATCGAATTTTTTCTGAGAGAGAAACATTATTAGATATGTTAAATCTCAACAATGTGGCTTCAAAACAGCTGTAGCCATGGATTTTTTAAGCTTTAATTGAACATCTGTGCATTTTAATTAATTTGAACAAAATGCAAAGAAAAAAAAAAGCAACAGTAGGTACTATGAATTTAATGAACTAATTTTAGTTTTCCAAACTCCCTCAAATAATGACTCTTCTACGTACACATCAGGTTGCAAACAGCAGTTTTAAGTAGCATGAAGTTCATTATACATCTCCAAATACAATGCAATTTGATTTCATAAGACAGACACGATGTATGAAAACCAATATTTGCACAGATATTCTAGCGTGTTCTGTTCCTCTCCTCAGTCAAGGCCAGCTTTACCAGCGGTTATTTATCATATGGCTACACCGCATATGGGGAGGCTGATGTACCTAGGTAACGCTTGCAGCAAATAAGCTGCGTAAAGTATTCAAGAGAAGCAATGAAGAAAGGATTGCCTTTAGTCCTGTGCCCAGCAGGAGATGAAACACCCAGTTCAAGGCTGCAGGAAGGCCTCCAGCCTGGACCAGAAGTTAACCAGAACCCAATTCCTAGCTACAGTACCTCAGTCTGCCTCTTGAACGCTGAACAATAATTGCTCTTTTAAAATTTAAGAGAAGATAGTGATGTTTCTTTTTCCCAAAAACTTGAGTGCCAAAGGTGCTCCACAAAGACATTCTCCTCAGTGGGAAGGCATTTGCCCTCACCTTGAGCACCCGTGAACCAGCTTTTACAGCAGGGATGAGAAACACCCTGCACACCCTGCCTGGAGGAATGCTTTGAGCATGGGGCCAGAACACAGAAAGCATGCAACACAGCCCCCTCCATAGGCACTTTTAAAAAGACTGAGCTCTGTTGATGTAGATACCCTATACTAGATCAGGACTCCAGGCACAGGATACCGAGCGCACAGGTATATATTGCAGATATGCAATGTATGTACATGAATCAAGCACTTTTGTTCTGTCTTTCAGACATTACTCTGCTCAACACGTTCCGTTAACCACTTCATGACAGCTTTTGTTAAAGACATAGTTTCTAAGAATCAATTACTTTAATCTAGCACCTCTGAGTCATGGCTTTGGAAGTCCCTGCCTCTCTTATTTGTAGAACTAGTAACTGCTGCTCTCTGAACCATCACCATGTGAAAAAAGGTCTAATTGTTCAGAATTATATTCACTGAAATTTCTACGTTCAAGGTGGCTATAATCTTAGAGCTAACAAACCACCAAAACACACATGGACAGTTACCACAATGGAGGTCACATGCTGTACAACACAAAAACTCGACCTTGTATCTATACAGACAGAAGTATTGTAGCTATAAGCCACAACTGATATGGTGCAAGGCACTCTTGTCCTGATACAACTACCATCCATAGTTGGGATCATACCATTTAAATCTATCCTGAGAAAAAAACAGGATCATTTTCTGACCCAGTGACGTGAACTGAGGGAAGATGAGGGTTCTGAGTCTTTTCAGATCTCCTTTAACAGCTCATTGTCCAAGGGATGACACTCACTAAACAGCTTAAAAAATTAAGCTGTGAAGAAACTTAGACATGGAACATAGAATAAAGGTGTAAGTAACATGTAGGAAGCAAGTAACTTATTCCACAGTCCCCTGATTTACATATTTTTTTCCCCACGATGGTGTATCACTGTTCATACTTCACTAAAGCATTATTGTTTATTTCTCTGTAAAACATTCCAGCTACTACTTCAAATTAAAGAAAAAAAGCTGCCAAGAAAAAACAAATCGTAGGATGGATTCAAGGATGAAATACCATAATTCAAAAGCTCTCTTGTTGAATCAGATAATCATAACTACTAGAGACTATTTTGAAATACTTCTTACAGTCTTAGGACTATTAATGTCATGTTCAAATCACTCTGAGACTGTTTTGGTTTTTTTTTGTTGTTGTTGTTTTGCCATTCATGGGGATGCAATGACTCATTGGCACATTTCCAGCGCAACATGCATTTGAATAATACATGGCATGCCCTTTAGCTAGCATCATAATGCCAGATTTAAAACAAGGTAAGAAGTTTCTCCATATACACTCCCAGTGTTCAGCTACTCATAATCTATAGTGTTAACAATTTATCATCAAACCCAGAGACTTGCTGCCAACTTATCAAAGTGGCCACTGGATGCATATGATCTAGTCTGAGCATCTGGCTCTTCACTGTTCCTGACATTAGCACAGACAACAGAATCAGTGGACTATTGAATGCAATTACAGTAAGCGAGACAGACAATAAAGATTGATAGCGCCTTCTCTTTTTATCACATACAAAACTAGTGGGGGTTAAAGCTTTGCCTTGAGCTGCCTTCATTTAACAATGATTGAAAATATGCAATTGTGATGGTAAAACACTGCAGCCTGTACCACTTCATTTAGTGGACACATTATCAAATTAAATGAAAAGTGAACTGCCAAAAGCAACAGTTATTATATATTAATGATGAATATTTACTTAGCATTGTTCACAAATCATACAGAGAACAGAATCCTTCTTGTTATCTTCTTTGCAGGCTACAGATGAGTAGTTTAACATTTCTATGTTTACGTTAAATCTTCTGTCTACAAATCTCTAAATACAGACATGTGCGATTGGTTTTGTGACTATCCATGTGGTTACAAATGTGTAATTAATAAAATGCTCCAGTAGTAAATGAATCCTAATTGCTGCAGGGATTCTTTACCTCAAATCACAGTTGGTATTCTTAAAAGTACTTAACTAACCAAAGAAACTAAAGAAAATTGGTATTTTGTTTCCAGTAGGCTTTGTGGGTCACATAGCGTGCAACAACTTTTAACAAATGAAAACTCCAGAAGAAGCCAATACAGCGGATTTATTGTAACACAACTATTGTAGAAGATTTCAAACTGGTTATTGGTCTTTGGTTCCTGCATACCAGGTGAGCTAAAAATATGTGGTACAGTGGAACTACACAGATAAGAAAGCGGAGTTGTGCAAGTGATTGATTGTTTTGCTTAAAACTTTAACCCCTGCTTTTACAGAAGCCATGCTAACAACAACGTTCTTTCCTCAAATTACAGCCAAATCATCCTCCAATGTGTGGCAATAACCTAACTACTGAATGGCAGAGCTGATAACTTTTTTGTGGTTGTGGCCTGGTTTGTATTATTTTAATAGTTAAGATAAGGAATTTCTTTATCTGAGTGTCATGTAAGAATACCATAGAGATATTAAATTAAGGAAGAATGGTCTTTTCTACAAGCTCAAACTTAAACAAAACAATAACTACACTGTCAGCATGGTAAAAAAACAAACAACTGTTTTCAATTTTAGATCAACTGCAATAAAGTAGTAGCTGGACAACATGTGGTCCCGGTACTGCCTGGTTTGGGGTTACATATACAACGAATGCAAACATATGGTCCTTGTCAAGCAACGATAGCCGTGCAGGCATATTTTTGCCTATGTGAGAAGCTCTGCTTGCTTCAGAAAAGCTCTTGATGCAGGCACTAGTCTCTGTGCAAGTGGCGTGCTGAGGTATCTGAGACTAAATGACTAAACTGAGAAGTTTAAATAAAAATAGACATTTGCTTTTTTCCCCTCTGAACAGCCCTGGGTAGGAAAATAAAGCCATTCACAGAACACTCACTAATCCACATGAACTGTATCCTCCAAACTTTTCTTCTTTTTTTAAGCAAACTGGTTATATTCCAGGAATTTGATTTCTACAAATCATTGGTGTAAAGGCACTGCAGACTAAACAATGCAGAAGAAGAAAACAGAGGGGAAAAAGTTTGTCTTTCTGGCCGTATGCTAGCATATAAACCATAAAAGTGACAAACACACTTTGTGCCACAATGGAAAACTATGTGCTGAACCCACACACTAAATTGAAAAAGCAACATGCTGTATGGTACTGTTTAACAATAGTGCAAAAATAACTGTAGGAAACTCTGGCTAAGATGGCCCACAGAACGTTTTGGAAGGGATGATGCATCAATAGACAAACTACAAGTAGAACAAATTAATTATCTTAAGCCTACTGAAAGCAGGAAACCAAGGACACTTCTATTTTCAAATAACATTTATTATCACTCTCCCCCCTTTTAAAGCAGAAAACAGCTAAATTTAACAAATATTTTTCAAGAAACACCACCATTTTATTAAGTTCACATTTATTTGCTGGAAATATCAAGAGAAACATTAAGTAGATGCATTTTTTTCCCATCTAAACCACTTTTTCCACTTGAATTTTCATACAAAGAAACAATAATCTGTTCCACAAAGCAACAGAACTATTGACGCTTGGTTTTCTAAGATCACTTTTCACCCTCCCACGTCACCTCATTACCATTATCATGTACCGGACAGCAACAAATGCTGTGGTTTGTCCCGAGCTACGTACACATTGACTGATCAGCAGGCTAGTAGAGAAAAAAGGTACCAAATGAGTCCTGTCCATCTTTTCCTCAGTGAGATAATCAAGATAATTGTGAGATATCTGTCCCATATCCAGACACCAGTAATTATACAACCCATAAAACATAATTACTCTGAAACTTTGATGTCCCTTGCAAACAGGTTTAAAAACACTGAAGTCACTGCAGGGAGAAGACGTACAGACCAACAGGATGAACCTTGTGTCCTTCAAAAACTAGACTAGATGTGACGTGCAATCAGGAAAGGAGTAAACTGAATGCTTTCAGAGGAGGCTAGAACATTCCCCTTGAATTTTATTTCAGAAATGAGGGGAAAATTACAGTGAACTGACGGTCACAGGGGAAAAAAAACCCACCAAACAAAACAAAAGATAACGTTAAAAATCCTGTCCTTGATATGACTCAAGTCTGTGATGCATCAACAGCTCTGCTCAGCACTTGGGGGAAGGTACAGTACCAACCCCGCACCACGAATGTAGAGCACGTAGATTCATTTTCAGAGATAAGCAATTGCATCACAGTTACAGGAATGAACAAATCTAGATACAGATAAAGTGAATATAGATTCTGACTTTCACAAACTTGAGTTTGCATTTCCATACTTCTCCACCATATTTCAGTGATGTTATTGCCCAGCTGCATCATATTTCAACAGGAGAGGAATAATCTAGCCAGACATAGACCGGAGTGACTGGAGTGGAGACATTCATTGCTTTAAGATCTTCTCCAAAGAGCAGAGGAATCAAGCTTACTTTTTATCTCTCATTTTGCCATTCCTATTGTGTCAATGCCAAAAAAACAACCACCAAATCCCAGAATGAAGCCTGACTTGGTTTCCTGAAACACCAATTCCCAAGCCACCCTTCTGCCCTTAGCATATGCTCTTTTCCCCAGAAAAGGGAGGTACATTATAGCCAAAATATAAGACTGTGGAACAACACGCTGCCACCACACGCTTCCCCACATCAGAGCTTAGTAACACCAGCAAGATATATGTGAATTTTAGTACCCCTATCAATAAAGAAATTTGCTCACTAATTTTAAAATATTGCCATATGACAGATAGAATATGTCACAGAGCCAAAATACTAACTGAAAAATGGAAGAAAATATTCCAGTACATATTCCAGACCACTCTTGGTATTAAACATACTGATCCAAGCACAAAAAGGGGGAACCCGATGCTCTTGAACACCCTTCTGAACTCTGACACAGACCTTTGCTGTGGCATTGGACAAGAAACCAAACACCTTGTCCGCATCTGCAAGCCTGCCTAAACAATTGTGTAATTTATTCATTCTTTAAAATATCACACAGGTAATAATCCTTTATCCACAAATATCTCAAGTTTGGGGAAAAGAGCTTGTTTCAGCCAGTTTGTCAGAGGCATGAAATAGGCAATATCATGCAAGATGAGAAATCTGAAAATAATATTTAGTGCGGAATGGAAAAACTGCTGTTATATAACATAAAAAGTCCAATGTAGTCATGCTTTAATATTTTCCAAAAGCTAAATCATGTTATTCTGAGAATACCTTTAGCATCATAGCCTCTTGGTCAAACACTGATTTAGTTTCTTGTGGTATATAAGAAGAAAAATGGCCCCAGTACGGAATATACAAAATAAAAACCTGTTAAATTCTGGACCAGATTTTTCTCATCACCTGCTTCATTTGAAAACAGTTTCTTTAAAAACAGTTAAGTAAGTCTGTGACACACACTTTTATAATCTGAAGTCTGAAATCCGCTAACGCTTTTAGAGCCATTACCTGTTATTAATATTATATACATATATTATATATACTGTATTAGTTCTTTTTACTTCAGAGGGACAATCAGTATGCACAAAGCTTAATATGTGTCCAGTTATTTTGCCGGGTTACAGCCCACGTTAAACAACTCCTAGAGAAAAGGATACAGGTAAGGTTTGGGTTGTCCTGCCAGTACATCTCTGAGATCAAAACCAACAATAGTTCATAGTGATAAGAACTTCATGGCTATTTAGAGGGTGAACCTATTGCAACAAAATCCAGCGGAGGACATCTGTTCACTTAACCTCACACCTCATCAAGGGACTTTTTTATTTGCTTGTTTCTGCTATGACTGTCAGGTGCCCACTGATCTAAGTCATGGTCACACATGTCATTTTGCAAGCATGACGAAGCATATTCAAAAGTTAATTACAGCTGCGCTGGGCTTCTTCATCAGAGGCAAAAATGTAAATGTTCTATTTCATGATGGTACTGATTCAGATCATGTCCTCAGTGAGGGTCCAGACCAGAGAGATGCAAAAATCTCTCTTAAGGTACTTTATTGAGAGGAGCATGGTTTTGTAGACACCCTCCAAAACCCACTGGGAAAGACTGAAAATGCCCAGAGATCAGAATTTTCCTCTGGAGATCCCTCTCTCTTTACTGACTGCAGAGGAAGTCCAGCACAACGAACCTCCTGTCTCAGGCACCTTGAACAAGGACCTAAAGCCAAGGCGATGGGTCAAGATCCTGCAGAGGATCTAGCAAATAGGAACAGGTCTTTGGCAGCCTTCCCACATGAGCTGAAGTACTTGGGCTGTCTGTGTCTCAATTTCTTGTGTATGAAAAAAGGATAACGTTACTGCCCCAACTCACCAGGGCACAATAAACACATTAATGATTATTATGCCCTCTGAAAATATGGTAATGAAGGTTGTAAGTATAAGTACCATCATTAGAAATGTTTCTATGCATTTATTTTCACTTACCAGCTCTCTCTGCTTTGCAGAGCTCCCTTAGAAAGTAAGCATGCAGCGGAACTTGGAATAACCCTCAGCCCATGCCCACTAGAAACTTTAGAGCATTTGTGAGAAAGGGCTCAGCTGATGCACCTTCACAGCAACACAGATGTGATTCTGCTTGGCGGGAGCAATCCCCACTTGGCTGACGTCCGCAGAGGATGATGACAGATGCTTCTGGTTTTATTTCTTTAATTATGTTTCACATGCACTGTAATTTCTTAGAGTCTCCTCAGCTGCTAAATTCCATTACCACCTCCATTCCCTGACAGTTCCCCTTGGCACAACAAATATAACTGCAAAAGAGGACACAAGGGACACCAACCCCAGTGTGCAAAAGGCTTCTGTAATGACCGTGTAGCATACCCTGCTCAGCTTCAGCAGATGAGTGTACCAAGCAGAGTCTGCTCTCCAGCCCCAGAAAACAATTCCGTAAAAGCCTTACAACCGTGCCATTTTCCATCTCACTTTTCCTGCACCATTTCAGGTAAGGGAGAATGCTGTACCACAGTGAAGTTGCTTTTCCTCACTAGGCATTTAAAAGCAAAAAGATTATAATTAAAATCCTTTAAAAGGATATTGTTAGTTAACTCTGAGACAGAGCTGGGAGCTAAAAATGGATTCCCCACCCCAAGAACCCTTCTCTGATTTCATCTTAAAGCTGAAAAATCACAGTATTTGATACAGTGTGCATAAAGAGATTCAAGTTGTAGAGTACATTCACCAGAAAGTGAGAAAGACAAGGAAAATCACAAATATTGGACTAGTCCTTACTCTGGACTACAAGATCAGGCACATATAACTTCAGTGAAGAATAACTGGTTTACAGCTAAAAGCACAAACAGAAGAAACCTTGACTGGGGGCAAAATAATAACATGAACATTACCTTAGAAATTCACAGCCTAGTCATTCATTCGAAAGATTGCTTCAAAGCATCTGGTTCAGAGCCTGGAAATTAAAATAATAATAAAAATATAATTAAGAAAAATACATTTATTATTATAATAATTCTGGAATATCTTATAATAAGAGTTAATAAAAAGATAATCTTCCCCTTCATGTAGCCCCATGCCTGCTCAAGAAAACACGACAGATCTGCAGTAAGAACACATGGGCATTAGAACCCTAACTAGTTTAGCAAATACATTAGCAGAGGTGCATGGTTAGTTTACCAAGAGATAATTGCTTCTCCCCCCTTCCCTGAATATGATAAAAAATAAATTATTTAAAAATAAAAGACATTTAGAATAATAGCCCTCCAAATGCATAGTATTTATTTCTTCTTTCATCATCCATAGTTTATGGCATTGTTTGGGTTTTGGTACCCTTTTTTTTTCCTCCTGCAGTTTACTTAGTATTAGGCTTGCACTGATCTCATCAATAAGAAATGAATTTTGGTAACTTTCAAACCCACTATATTATTTTTCCTTTTATTTGTAGTGAGTTTTTCTTCTCTCAGTGGTATTACTGCAATAAGTCAGTCATTATTTCTTTATGTTTTCCCTCCTTTCTTTAGTATTTCATTTCCCTTTACAGCACATCTCGTGATCACAAAGAAAACAGAGACACTTATTTCTTTTAACAGTTGAAATTGCTGCAAGTGATTTAACTGTCATTTAATCTGATTCCTCTCTTCTGTCTGTGGAGAAATATGTTTAATGTACTGGAAATTATGTTAATAAGAAAAAGCATTATCTCATTTAATGAAATAAATATACAAATATTTCAAAATAAAATAAAGAGGCAATCTTCACTGAGGAAAAAATGTCTCTTATGGTTTGCATAAAATAAACAAATGAGAAAAATTAATGAATACATTGAAATATACTGACAAAAATTATGCCTAAACTCAAAAGGGAAAAAAATAAAAGGGAAGGTGACTGAATTGCATCTCACCTAATCAAATGCTTTTTGAGAAAACAGAGAAGCAAGCTTAAAGGATCAGAGTACAAATTATTTTTTTAAAATCATTTCATTACCCTAAGCTAAACTTTTTTCCCCTCCTTTAAAAAGCCATCAGTTTTCCTGCTTTTTTTTTTATTTTCTTCAGTCAGTGTTAAAATAATATTTATTGTTTAATGACTGCAATTGCTTCATCCTTTAATTATCTTTGATCCTTTGCCACAAAACATATTTAATTTATGGCAGAGAACTTTGAACCCCTCTGATTTAGTTAATCGTAACAGTCAATAACTCTATTTCTAAGCTTTTACATTATGAAGTATGTAACTAGTATGCACTAAGGTTAAACAAATATTGTTAGTGGTGAGAGAAAAACTTGTAGCAATTATGTAATAAAAGCATGACCACTGCAACAGAAACACATAATTAGCGATTTAATTACAGACATCAAAACAAACTAAAGATGTCAATAAAAAAAAAATCTTCTGTGACAAACCGATTTTATTTCCCTATTCTGCAATTCTAGATCTTAATGTATTTCTTTATGTTTTCTTGTTTTTCAGAAACAAACAGCACAAACCAAAAAGATATTCAGTGTCATCTGTTCGGGTGCAACTGTGGTAGAAATTTGATTAAATCCTGGGTTTACTTTTTCATGGGCAAGAATTAATGCCTTAAATCCATTCAACAGTGGATTGTTTTTAAACTCCCCTTTAAAAAGAATCAGCAGCAAAGGGTATGCTGCGTTGCAAATACATTTGGGGTGTTTCATTTATGTCACATACCTTCTCAAGGTATTTTCTAAGTGCACTAGTTTATCTTTTTGATCCGCTCCCCCCTTCTTACAAAGTGTTATGGATCATAACACCACCACCTCAGCCACTTCGGCTACCGAGAACAACTAGCAAGAGCACGATGTGTAAAGATCTCAAGTTACTTTCTTACTTGAAATAAGTTGGTTTACTTTCCTACAGTTCTCCCTTTGGTTTAGGGACTTGCGAATCTGAATTTAAGCAGGGCAGAAGCTATGCAATGAATGTTTTGGGTTAGTATAAACAGGTTGGCTTTTTATTTTAAAAAGCATCTAAAAATCCTTGCAGTGAAATTCTGAATCCACTGAAGTCAGTAACAAAACTCTTACCAGCTTCAATGGGGATTTCAGCCTGTGTTTCCAGAGGCTCTCTTACTCCTGAAATATGCATGGGGAAAAACACTAATCTAGACACGCCAACTCCTTACAAAAATCTTCCATCTTGAGGTCCTACACCTGATTCATCTTGATTGGATGCTTAAGCTGCCTGTAATCATCGCATCAGATAAAAAGCAAATCATACAGAAAGTGCTTGCTCTGAAATGTAGAGTATAATTCGTGTAAAACAAGTAATCCATTTAAACAAATTTAGAATCACTGATGTTTTTATATATATACACATATATATACACAAAACCAGCCTCTGTAGGAATACCAGGATTTGGTTTTAATGATATACTTTCTTTTCCTGCTAAATTTCAATTCTATAGAAAATATTCCCTACAGCTTTTGTGATCACGGTTTACAGAGATATTTAGGAGAGGATAACCCTGTATATTCACAACTTTATTTTTCGAATTCGAGGTTTACAGGGCATTTAAAAACAAAAACCTAAACCCCATTGTATTTCTTTTATAACTAGAGTGAAGAATGTTCGGCAGTACAAACGAATTAGGAAATTACTCTCCTGCCGTGAAAAAACATTACGCTGTTAACATGCAGATATGCACGCAAAAAAAACACTACTAATTCAATAAGATGAGAAAGTAGGAGGTTTAGTATAAAACCCTCTCCACTTCAGTGATGTGAATGTCAATAACTGACAGTGATAACTTGCCTTACAAAGATGCAATGCACCTTGAGAAGCCAAACACAAAATGCAGAGATCTTTGATTTGCAGGAGCGGTACGGATACATCTCGCCATTATCCTTCACTGACACAAGGGCTGGACCTCTTTCAGAAGTATCCATGAGCCTGCTATGGACTTAAGCCGCAGTTAAGCCCTTGAAGGAAGAGAGCCCCCGCCCCAACAATGTCTATTCTCAGAGTTTGCCCCAAGTTGGAAAGAGCAGATCAGCAAGTGGCACTTGTAGACTGGGGGCAACCCAGCAAGGGAGTGTTTCAGAGCACCTCCAGGTCCTGCCTGCACCATGCCAAAACTGGCTCCAGTCCCCAAAGCACTCCAGATTAAACCCACAAATTTAGCAGGTTGAAAAGTTATGATAATCCCGTATATTCCTGTTGTAACAATACTTAAGGGGGCTGGATCAAAAGACTGGAAGTACTGACATTTTTTATTCCAATGTCTTTTGAGTGATCAAAAGACTATTGACATGAGCAAAGCATCTTGTCAAGTTACAAAGAAAGAAACCCCAAATCCTCTTGTTTAAAAGGCATCTGTTTTTAAGCAGAGCACTTTAAACTTGCATCTAAAAAATACCTGTAAGCTCTGCCTGACACAAACCTGAATTTTTTCCCATTCAAGATTCTGAAAGAAAGAAATCCTTTTTTTTCAAAAGGGTATTTCTAATGTGAAAGCTTGATCTTTTCTAAGGAAAATCAAGTAAGCTGAAGTTCCTAAATTCAACACCTCTTTCTTGTTTATCTTTTGTCTTCTTTTTTTTATTAACATCTTTGTCTTTTTTCCAATTTCTGGTTCTATTCTTGATAGGGAAAAAAAAGGGGGGTGGAAGGAAAAGGCAAATGTGCTTAAGGTGGTATTCAGCAATAAATTTGACTACAAGGACATTTTTTCACTGAACACACTCAGTATACTGAATTTCAGCCATCTTGCACATTAAGCTTTTCTCAGTTTAAGGCTAAATACGGATGAAACCAAACACAGGACTTATTCCTTACATCTGCAGAGGAAATCTACAAATATAGCCCTTTTCTGCCCATGCTGTGAATGAAAATACAACCCCTCCTTGATGAGTACAGCTTTCACCATCTTTTAGGATCCATAAACTTGTCAAGAAAAAGGATGGCACAGACAGATCTTCACAACCACATCTCCAACTCTGCTCATCTTTCAGCCCATCACATTCCCCTTGTGGTCTAGAAGACAGCGATGCTGTGAAAGCAGATGTCTATATGCGGTCTGAAAGCCTCCCTACACAGAGAAAAGAGCTCCTACTCCTCTGTGGACAGCCCAGCTGGAATCGCGAGGCAGCACTTGCCACTATGCAATTTCTGTGGCAAGTTGCTAATTGCACCTAAGACGTATGCATATTTTCTTTAACACTGGTGGCAATACAGACCATAACCACACAGATTTAATGTTTTGTGCCTGTTGCCAGACCTGAAGATGAAACTGCCAGTTTGCCTTGCAGTATGCGTAAGCACAGTTACTTGCTCCTGTTACTCTTTCAGACCTTTTGGCTCCTGTAGATTGAACACACTACTGCAACACAGTCTGCAACATCAACACAGACTGAAAGCTAAAAGTAAAGAGCTAACAGTATCTTATGTACTTCTGAAGTTTCTCCTGCCTCTTTCATGTAATTCCTTTAGCCTTTTATCAGTCTTTTTAAACATATTTGAATTTATTTGATTTTCACATTTTCTCCCTCTGTTCCTTTAATGAAAAGAATTAATTTATGTAACTTTGAAGAGGCTCTCTGCTTTCCCACAATGCATTAAGGCCATTTTTTCCTCAAAATGGGAGTCATAATTTTCAACCCTGAACCTCAGTAATGTGCACAAATACTGAATCCAGAAAATCAAGCAGGTGCTTGAAACCAGAAGATAGAAATGCACCTCTTTGAGCAGAAATGCAGAATTTGAATACTGAACTGTCAACACTGTACCTCTTCACCCAACCTTTTTTTTTTTTTTTTAGTATTCGTATTTCTTGAAGTACACATTTTTGCAAACTACATTGTACTGCTTCCATCTACTCTACAGAAATACAGCATTAACCCAGCAATACTGAAATTTCACCAGAACAAGAGAACAGAGAATTTAGGAACTGGAGGAAGAGCAAACATATACGGTGCCCAAACTTTGCAGGCGTATTTCAGTCACATTACACAGACCACAAATATCGCTTCATTTGATTCACATCAAAGACAGCATTTTTAATCAAGTCAGCAGAACTAAAGCAGTAAGGTGTGCCAAGTTTGTTTTTTTTTTTTAAATCCCTCTCTTTTTTCAAAAGTGACAATTGATAGCAGATGTCTCAAAACCTCCAGCATCCTTGATACCCATTTCAAAGAGATATCGATAGCTGAAGATCAAACTTCTACACCCTCCTTCCGCTGAGTATTCTCAAAGATGCTAAAGAGTGAAAGCAAATGCAAGACACAGCCTTCATCTAGTTGAGAGCATTTAAAAGCACAGTATGGCCTCTGTTAGAGAGATATATTTTGTTCTTTCCTGTAGATTTCCACACTGATTTATTAAATTGTGACAAACAACTTTGGGTGAAGACACAAGTTACAATATAAATCTATACATAAATAAATATTGGTTTTTCCCCATAAAGTCAGGCTTTCTGCTTTCTTGTTCTTCATAGAAGGCACTTGTGGTCACATTGGCCAGGCTGGAAATTGAAATTAACCAGGGACTTTACACTTCACCCTTCAAGACTTCTCTGTTTCTCTTGCAGCAATTGCAAGGGCAGTAAGCATGTATGTATTATTCAGCACTGACTATTCAAGCTGTAGACACCTCATCATCCGACAAGAATTTACCCCATAACAGAAACCAGAAGAAACTATCCATAGACTATTCAGTGCTCAAACACAGAAGTAGATGAGCAGGAGCAAGACAGATGCTCTCAACATGAGTAATGACAGAGTTCCTGTTCTGCCAAATGAGCTTTTGTCTTTCCTTATCATTCTAACAAGTCAACCTGGGAAACCATCTGCAAAACTGAGAACAAGTAGCTTTTTTTTTTGGTGAAATATGTTAAAAACCACTTCCTCACAACTTTGGGAGTAACTAGACATAGCTATCATAGCGTTTTCCAGGTAGCCCTTTTCAAGAATCTACCCTTGTGCAGAAGATTTTTCAGGTTATGAAAACAGCCATAACATCTAAATTTAGGTAAGTAGTCTTGTCTGGAGACTTGTAAGCATCCCTATTTCCAGTTTTTCACAAAACTTGAAGTGTCTTCTGCTTCTTATCCACTCAGAAAATACAAACAGGTAAGTTTCTTTGTGCTATCTCTAGCACACCTATAGATGATCATTCCTTGCTAGAATCCAGTGAAAAGGTGCTTACAAATACAATTAAATGTTTTCAGACTTCAAACACTGTTCAGCATTAGTCCCATTGAAGTACTAGAGCAAGGTTAAGGCAGATTTTCCCCTTGGCATTATTTTTCTTCCCCCTTTTCCAGTTGACTTCCATATGGATAGCAACAGTCCATTGTCAGGTGATAAAATCAGAACATCAGAGATAGCCTAACTAGAATGCAATTTATCACTGTAGTATTCCAGTATATAGAATTTCTATTCCTTAAATAAACATATTTCTTTAAAGTGTCAACATAACCAAGAAATCTGATCTTCTAGACAATATTCCAGGCTTGATGCATTTTTATTGCTCTCCAGTAATGAAGTTTTAACTCTTGATATATTCTTCCTATTTAACGGCCATTTCAACAAAACTAAAATGATCAATTTCCAAAGTTGGTTCAGGCACAGCCATGACATTCTGCAAAAGAATGTGCCCAGGTGTTTTCTCTGAAAGCGTCCGCCATTATGCTTCGACAGGGGAGAGAAGCTGGGAGAATAAAGAACATATTTAAATGCATAACAGAATTGAGGCTATAAATTCATTTCGCACTAGTTGCACATGTAAATAAAGCATACCGTGTAACTTTTTTTCTGTATTTGCAGTTTGCAAGCTAAGTACTAGTATTATGTAAAGCTCCCATGTGGTGTAAAAGCCATTGCTCTATTAACTTCAGTGAGTCGCCCTTATATACACTCTAGATTTAATGATGATAACTTCTATTCAAAGTTATGACTACAGAAAGAGATTTGAATGAACAACTTCTATCACATTTATACTTGTCATTTGGGATTAGCTAATCCCAGATCAACTCTGTACATAATATATAATTGCATATCAACAATATCACCCTGAAAATGTGTCTCACTTCTTCTAGCAGTTTCCCAAGTTAAGCATTTTTGTCCTGCTAATGAACCTTTTGTTACAGTGAATATGATTCAGCCAGGAATTTAATGCATGTAAATGTAATGACATAAGAGCATTACATAACCACTCTCCTACAGGCGTTTATACAGTGCAGAACATAATGAAGCCAGACTATAAATGACATATACCTGCAAGAGAGAAGTAGCATTTTTTTAATTCAGTGAATTGCTATAAATAACAATATGGCAAGAAATTGTTTCAAATATGCCTGGAGAACAGGATCAGTCGATATGCTGCTGAATCATTAAATACAAAAGAAAAGGACAGCTAAAAGTTTAGAAGGTACTTCCTACTTTCTAAGAAATTTGAAGAGGAAAGCTGTAATAAAAATCTAGGAAAACCCCCAAATACACCCATCCCATCCTACATTAGAAAATGTTCTTGCTACTTTTTTCCTCTGATTGTGGAATCAAATACGCCTGCAACAAGAATTTGAAGATTCAGGACCAGATTCTGAAGCTGACTGCTCACATCTGAATACTTCATTTTACATCAGCTGGCTCACTGGACTTACACCTAACAAATACCAACTCCCACTATGAAGGCAACAAGCAAGTCTTGCAACTTTTCCAATGCTATGTTTCGTCTCTGTGTACCTGCATAAAATATAAGAAACTCAGTCTTTATAGAATAAGATCTGCATTAAATTCTTCCATCTTTGTCCTCTTCCATCCCTTCCCTTCAACTGCACAGACAGCTTTAAAAGAGCAAGAAAAGGTAACATGTACCCAACATCCAGCTGCAGTAACAGCTTGGGAAATACAACCATGTCCCTAAAACAGATAGCCTAGTTGTTTACATTTACAGAACTGAAAAGAACGACTGCTCATCTTGCATAATTCCTGCATTTACCTGAAACAACACTGTAATTTCAAGTATACTTCCTAAAACATTTTGTGCTATGGTTATTTATGTTATCCTGAGTAAGAAGTACTCCTCTTGTCGTATGTATAAATAAATTAGCGTATAAGCAGACGTTGAAGTGTCTCTATTTTGCATACAACCGCCTCCCTATTTCCCCCCCATCGACTTTGTGTTTGACAGAAGGAATTTCACCTCTGCCCACTCACTCTCATTCTGGTACCAGTGAACTCAAGGCAAAGAACTCACAACTTCTTACTGAAATGAAATTATACTACAGAAATTCCTTCTGAATTTTGAAGATCTTATAACTTGTTTCAGAAATATGCAAACCAGATATTTTTTAGTATTGTCAAAATCCAATATTAAAGATGCTTAACTTTTTTATTATTGTTTTATTATTATTTAGCCAGAATCAAAACCCATCATTTTAAAACAATCTTTCAATATGATAAGCCAAAATGCTGGAAATAAGGTCTGTACAAAAAGCCCAGCTGTATCACAAATTAAACCATGGTAAAGTAACATTTAAGACCCTCAAAGTGAGAGCTCAGAGTGAAGGCTCAGTACTTTTACGTTGTGAAAAGGTACTATACTACAATTAGATTTTTTTTCCTCTAAAAGTATTTAAATAAAGAAGCAAATAACTTCTTGGAAGTTCTGTTTGGAATACAGAAGCAGATAGAACAAACTAATTTGTCATACGAACTGATAATGTTTGCACAGCATTTAAAAAGGAAGCAAAAGATACAAGTTGCCAAACTCTTGGGATCCATGTATAAATTGGACTTTTTATCATGCATATTTCACTGCTATGTAACTCTTCCTTCCCAGCTGATACATTATAATACACTGCTAAAAAGCACAGTATAGATTTTTCAGATCCACAGCACTGTATACGTCAATTTTAGAAGCATTTTTATGCAGGTACCCACCTGCATATTTCAGAAGCTGATCAGAGGTCCCCACATTTGCACATTTTGGGCACTAGGAATGATCCCTGCAAGTCGATTCACACAACAGATCAACGAGTTTCTTCCAGAGTTCAAATTACAAATCAAATTCTTTCAAATTACACAGAAGTAAGATAGCATTTCATCAGCCCCAAGGGCAGATTTGAACTTGGGCTGTAGGTATTTACAGGCCTTAGAGGTAATGAATACCATATCAAAACCAGTTCACACCATGTTGTGAGGTTGTATAGTTCTGATCCTGATAAAATATATAACGTCTGGTATAAGTAATTATTTTGTTGATTTTATACCTTATCCCATTTTGCTTGTATATATAGTGTTAAAAGCTAATATATTATTCAGTAGCTATAAAGGGCCTTTTCTAGTCTTTTCAGTGGTGTTATTGTCTTTCACATCCTGTCAGAGCATTAAGATGTCATATAACTTTGCAACAATTTACTGCACAAACCAATGTGCACCTCGCTAATATACAGATGACTAAGTATGCTAGCATTACTTTACTAAAATACATGCTTTAACAGTCTGCCCAAAGCGTTGGCTAAAACACCAACTACAACTATGGTAGGAACAAAAGAAAGGAAGCATATTGCTTTTGAAAAATGATTGCTTAGACCAGTCTCTTCAGTCACATGCAAAAATCAGTCTCTCAAATCTCAAAACTGAAGTGCACAAGACAGTGTGCCTGCATCTGTGTATAGTGATCTGGTTTCCACTTCATAGTGCTGCACAGCCAGACCAGACAAAGCTATAGGTTCTCCCTAAATGCAAGCACTAGAACTGTTGCAAAACACAGCTATTTTAAACACTAGCATCAGTTAACAATAGGATAACTCCCAGCTAATTCCTGGTTGCAATGGACCACTTCTATATTTGCATATAGGGGTGCAAAATTTCAAGTTTTATTTTTTTTGAAAGTAAGAAACAGTCAGTACCCTATCACAGTAAAAAAAAAAATACAGATTTTGAACTGCCATGTGTACTGTCTAGCCCAAATGAACCATTTAAAAAAATAAAAATCACTTTTTACAGACTGTTTGTGACATCCTTTTAAACCAGGTACCATAGGGAGACAAACCTGTGATGCAACAGCACGGGCTGGGGTGCTGTGACTGGCAATCCTTGATGCTTCTCCAATAAAAATAACAAACAATAACACCACAACGATAGGCCTCCCTTGAAGAAAATGCCAAGAATATTTTCTATCTTATAGAATGTTTGCATCAGTCATGTACCTGTGGCTTTTACAGTGAGCTGGACTATTACAAGATTGATGAGAAGCTCAAACACAATACTTGACCTAAATACATTATGTAGCAGTGGATGCCTGTTAAGTAGGTCAGCACGGGCTCTTAAAAGTTATGCAAAACTTATTGCTGCCACACAGCCGGCATGTCACTAGTCGAGAAGTATGAGAATCAGTTTTATAGGCTGGAGGAAATCTCTTCTCATCATATGAAAATCTGTTTCGTCATACTTAAACTGTCTTAAATACTAGAATATGCTGCTTGTCATATGTCTTTAGGCCTCCAAATGAAATAAAAGTGAGGTGGGCAACCGATGAAAAGCCTAACAATCCTGAGGATGATCCTGAGGTTCAAATACATGGAAAATTTCTCTTTGAAAATAATTGTTCAGATAAATATTTTCCATTCTTGCAGTCAAACAAATTGTGATTTATGGGATGCTTCACACAAGCCCGTCAAGCTAAGGAAGTCTGTATTTAGTAGTGATTAATCAAAGATAGCGATATTACCCTGTCTTGATCTTGGAAGCTCTTAAGCAGCACGGCATAGAGAGGGCAAGCGTACAGAGACTTACCTGTCGCAGTACCCACGTGTGAGGCAGTATAACCACACAGCAGGACAGAGCGAATATTGTACTTGTTAAAGTGAACTGGAAACCGCTTACCCATCCCCTTTCTAAACATGTCTGCGCACTAAGGAGCAGAGACTGGACATGATTTGCACAATGAGGGATGTCTCCTGACAGAGGAAGGATAAATCGCGGTGGGAGGTTTTAATCTCACATTATGAACAAAAGTATCCTTTTGGAATTTTTTGACTTAAAAGCCAGTAAGGACCACTCTGCACTAAGCTATCAGCCACCTGTATGTTCATGCATGACTGAGCCTCTAGAGGAGGCAAAGTCCAGCCAGATTCTAGTGGCTCATGTTATCTAACTCCAAACTTTTATAATCTCTAGACTGAGCTGAATTCATAGCTTTCATCCACTAGGTATCCTCCCTATATCAATCTGTGATGGTAAAACAGAGACCAAGTCGTTAGTGCCTCAAAAGAGACTATCCTGGGCCTGCCTTTCAACGTCATATAATAAAAGCCCAGGAAACCAGGATTTTCAGACCCTGTTTATGTCTCTCATCAGTTTCAAAGGGTTGCCATGATACTCACCATGTCACACTTTTATATACACTTCTCCTCATGTGCAAGTAGGCATGGACATGAAGTTGTGGTCACATTGCTGAGTGCTATGTATAACCTTCTTCCTATAAAGAAGCCTCTTCTAGACAAGCACACATTACTGAGTGAGGACTTACACACCAGATCTTTGCATTTCCTCTGACTCTACTGAGTGACTTACTGACAGATGTCAATACAAAAATAGGCTATTTACCAGTAACAAGGATGCAAAAAAAAAACCAACAAAAAAACCCCAGTGATAAAAGTGACTGTTTTTTCAGAAGAGAGAGTAAACAGGCTGTAGAAGTCCATCTTGAAAAAGCAAATCTCATGAAGCCTTTCCACCAGCCTCTCAGTAACGTGGTTCATGTATGCAAGTTGCGTATTTTAGTTAGCGTTTAACTCAGAAGCTTTTCCTTTGAGAAAAGTGATTATTTTCTTTTTCCGTCTGACCTAGTGAATACTGCAATGCTCCACTATACTGTATTTGTGCCCTGCAGGCAGCAATGTCCCACCAACTTTCCACCGAATGCTCATAACACAAGGCAAAATAACAAAAAAAAAAAGAGTATTATTTTGCATATTGAAAACAAATACATGCTATTGTGTTTCTTCTTTTATTGTTTTGTTATTTCATCATTATTCACTACAGTTCTTTCCTTCATTTGCAGAGTTTGGGTTTTAATGTAATGGCCATTCAATAAAAATGTTGCTTTTAAGGGTTTGCATATCATCCCATTTTCTCTTCAACCCTTCAGCAACCATATGGCAAGCAATCAGGTCTGCAATCACTAGGTCCATATTATGTAGAGCATGATTTCAGCATTATGCTATTACCCATCTGTTTCTGTAGAAAAAGACATGAACCCTTGTATAAGAGGTCAGTGGTTTCATTGCACACCGTATTCCAGAAATCTATCTCTGTTCACTTGAGATCACTTTCGTGATTTACTGTAGTCTTTTAGGCCAGGCTTATTTTTCTTTTTCTTTCTTCAATTTCTTTTTTTTTTAAACACAATCAGCAGAATTTTTCTGTCTGTTGTATAAAATTATTTGTAAATCTCATTCTGTGCACTTACGCTCTATTAGTTAAAGATGTTCTCCTGAGATCATGCCATTTTCTTAAATAAGAGACACAAAACGAGAGAGGAAGGCTCACCTATTTTCATTTGGTTAACAGATTAGTCCAGGAATAATGAGGTTTGCTATTCAGCATCAATCTAGTTATGAACTAGTAAAAATTGTCTCTTTTGCTTTGTTTCTTTGGTTTCAGCAAACCAAAATATGCAAGTAGGTATTTGGCTGTCTGTAGAAGAGGAATGCACTACAAAAGTACAGACATGATGGTAACGCGGTTTTTAATTTGACCTAGTACTTGAGTTCTGCCCACAACAAAAGACAAGTCAATGAACTTCAACTGCAGCCTATCAAGCTTATAAAAGGAAAAAGGGGGTGGGGGGGTGGGGGGGTAGGGGTTGTGTGGAGAAAAGAAAAAAAATAAATAGTTTAATACTACGGAATTTAACTGCAGGCCACTCTGCTAACCATAGCATGTAACCAGACAGTTTAGTTGCCTACCATGCTATCACCATAAAGCCTCTGCCACGCTAAAGAAATACAAAAACATCTCCAAAATAAAATTCAGCATCCCTGAAGTGTTATACTATTCAGTGCTCATACAACATATTTAACTGGATAGCTATGCTTCACTAGAGAAACACAATGGAATTCTCTTTAACAACCTCTTTTAAGTAAACCACAAGCTTAATCTAAAATAAAGAAATACATAAATTTCTACATAGAAACCATTCAACACCACAGAACTAGCCTTTATGTAATTTTCTAACAACCAGAATATTTTGTAACAACAGCTTTGTCAGGCACTTCCCAGGGTCAGAGGGCTCATAGCAAAAAAAAAAAAAAAAATCAAATAATTGGAAAACATACAGAGAATACAGGCACAGAAAGGTATGACGGAGAAATATGAAATCATGTGAGAAAATGTTGAGGTAGCCTGATACAGAGACATAGCATCACATCATGACTTGTCTCGACAGAAACTGCAAGCACTACAGTAAAGAACAGTCACACCATGTCAGACGCATGACTACATGGTGACATAAAGATGAATAGGAGGAACAGGAAAAGAAATGGAGCAAATCCATGCTATCTTGCAGGAATTTTAATAGAAGTTCTAGAGAATAAGGTGGAAACCTTTGCTAGATCCTAGGGAAACAAGGGAGCCTGGAGGAATGGGAATGAAGCAGCCAAATTCCAGAAAACGCTGCCTACTACTGGTGTCTAGGCAGAAGACAATAGCAGAGGCTGCATGTGGGAAGAAGAGCTCAAAGTCAGAGGGCAGACACACTGTTACAAGGGTGCTAAATACCTGGAAAAGCTCAAGAAAGGAGAGGGTAGGAATAGATGTGACTTGTGAGACGTTCTAGTTCGCTATGCACTTCTCAGAAGTCAATTATTTCGTTGAAGGAAGCTGAAACAAAGAGAAGTTAATTTGGTAAAGTTGGACATAAAATGGATAGAGAAAAGCCATAGAAGCTTCTAAAACACCTACAGTTTGTTATAGATGGCAGAAGGGGCTGAAAAGTTTAATTTCTAAATTTCCTTTGCAGAAGTGGGGCCTTAAAGGTAAAATACAAGTTGCACAGTGAAAGGAAATCTTGTGCCTTCACCAGAGCCTCTAGTCAATGCTGGAGTACAATAAGTGATCCAGATATGTATGGTGGCTACCGCTCACTAATACAGATTTTTTTAAAAATAGATTTGCATTACAGCTCTTGGACAACATTCAACAAAGCTTGTTTAACTCATGAAGCAATCTGAATGTGGAAGCAGTATGGAAGTTTGATCCACTAATGGGAGAATTAAGCTTTGTAATGTATGCTTAAGTATCAAATGCTAAGTGTCATTTCAATAATAAAATCATTAATGAAATGATACATGGATATATTAGGCCGATTAGGTAGACACAGGCAGATGGATTAGATGGGAAGACCACAAAGAATAAAGTAAATATGAAACGGAGCAAAGTAAAGGGCAGAAAATTGAATCTAAAGGAATATTATAGATATATATGAACTTGGCAAATAACTGGAGTGATTCCCCTGAAGAAAGAAATATCAAGGTGGTCAAATAAAAATTGGTAACTCATTTTTCCATTTTACTTTAATCTTTGACTATATATGGTGTAAACACTACAAAAATTAGGGAAAACGAAGTGTTCAGAATGTAACTGTGGAAATTACAGGCTGACAACCATCAATTACAGAATAAATGCTATTCAAAAGCAGATGTAATAATAGCTGGCAAGACACATTAATACAGTTTGACCTACAGTTTTATTTACTTATTTTAGGCAACCTGAATGCCATGGTGCTTACGTAAACAATGCTTAATGCTTTGAACTTCAGTAGAACGCAGCAAGAGTTAATTAAAATGATACAATCAAAACATATATTTTTCAACATGATAAACAGAACAATAAAGAGAGACTGTTTATTATAGATTCTAATAATTACTCACAAAAAGTATACAGTGAAAGACTAATCTTCAATTTTAAAGATAACTTTTTGAGCTGAAAAATTTCCTTGCTTTGATGTTTGTTAGCTGCTGAAATTCACGCATTTGGGAGCAGAGACTTCAGCAAACAAACCCTTAATACACATGGATAAAAAAGCTATTTTCAATAACATTAATGTTTAACACAAACTGCTAAAAGCAAGAATTTCAAAGTTAAGGCTGACAACTCCATCTTTAGCTTAGAGAATACAGTTTAAAAAGCCACAGCATCTTACACTAGCAATGCTGTCAGATTGCATTCTGAATATCCTAGCTTTTGTTTCATTTTCCATTCTCTGATTCTTTCCATTAATGTGTAGACTTGTAAGTTTTTGTTCTGTTTTAGTTTGCTGTTGTTATGATGGGATCGCCTTTGTTCCTTTAATCAGCAAAGTGCCATCAACACTAACAGAAGACAATCATGTTATGAAACGTCATGCAGCAACAGTCATCCACCCACCTTTCCAGCAGTATCTATGGCCATTGCCTCAAGCTCCCCCCGTTAACTAGGTCATAAAATAAACCCCACTCTAAAGGTATTAAGACTCTTAGACTCTCCTTAGCCTTCCTACAGGCATTTGTGACTCTCTTTCCTTTCTACAAAGATTATATAGTCCCAAGGGAAACCAAACTTCAGTTCATCAGCACCTCAGAGGAATTCAATTTACCAACAGTCCAGATATTTTACAAGCTTTGCACACAGTATACCTACTGATGCCTACTGAAAACATAGACACAGTTTACTCCAGATTTGTGGGTGGATATTGCACCTCCATGCATGCATGCATGCCTGCCTGCCTGCCTGCCTGCCTCCCCCCCCAGCAGGCAAGGCAGGGTTAAGGAGGCAAGCAGCACTGCAGGGAGGTGGTGTGCAGGAGCTAATGATGCACAGGATTTTCTCGTTAGGATAATTGAAAGAGGTAAAATAGAAGGGGGAGGCAGATGCAGATCTGGCCTACATAATGTTTTAGTCCATAGAGTCAGGAAACTTGAGTATCTTCAGAAAATCCTACCTGTTGTGAGGAGTGAAATAGAGTATCTCTAGGAAATGCGCTCTTGTAAGGAGCCAGGTTTATGTTCAGCTATAAGGTTTACGTCCAGCTATAAGGTTTACTGCTTAATGAAAGCTAAATCCCACATCTGCTTGTCAACAAAGGTGGCCAAGCAAGGACACTTATCTTCTAAGTAAAAAAGTTACTTTTGGGAAAGTTTGAACTTCTTTGTTTGCACAGGAGTAGGTTTTTGGTTGCGTTTTGTTTTTTTTTTTTCCTTGGGAGGAGGAGATATCTTTGAATGACTTCATCGGGGGTGGGAGGGTGGAAGCTGTCTTCATCAACTAAGACGTACTGGATCTACAACCTCCTGTCCCCCAGTTGCCCTTTTCCTTCACTGTCACACTTGTCTAACATGAAAGAAGAGAGAGCAGGGAAGATAAGAAAATATTAAAACCAGGCATTCGTTTTCATTTGATTTTTTAAAGATATCAAATGGGTTAGAATCTAAAATACTTATTAAAACTAAATTTCCAAAAATAGTGAAGAATTGTTTACAATGCAAAAATATTACTTGAAAAAAAAACTGGTTTCCAGTGAGCTGGTTACTCTACCTTTGATGTTTTCTCACAAACTCCTTTTTCTAAACTTGTGCAACCTTGCTCTGTCCTCTGTGCCAGATGAAGCCCTGGCTGCACACAACTGCCCTTTCACAGGTCTGCCTTCCACACAGCAGCAGCCACTTTGCAGCTCTTTAGTCTCACAATCTGGATGGCTTTTAATGCCATGTTTTTTCAAAATCTTTGCTTTAAAAAAATATGCAATAATAATAATCTAGATTTTCATGTAAGAAGTGAGATTTTAGCCTCCACAGTTCCAGAGAAAGATTTGGAAATGTGATCTCTGCACAATCTTCAGGTTTGGCCAACAGAAAGGAAAGCAGAACCCTAAATATAGTTTTATTTAATGTTCACAGTTTTAGCCCATGAGATTCAAATGAGTTCCCTATGAATTTTAGTTCATGGGATTTGGGGTCATCACTCTCCTTCCCTAAAAAAGTACATATCCTGTAAGTACTCACTTAAAGCAGCCTTGGCGAGCAAATCAGAAAGCCATTCATATTGATTTACCATTTGATATTTTCAATTCCATTACTGTAGACATACATAAGTGCATGCATTCAGCTACCTAAAGGAACTCAAACCATGGTAATGCATTTGCACAGGTATTTCTTGCCAGTTGTCTCTGAACTTTGGACAGACCTTAAGAAATACTAGTGGCTTTTTTTGGATATCATCTCTAACTGCAACTGAGCCTCAATTAGTGAAAAGAACATTGAGCCTATACCTCAAAGCCATTCAAGGCAAAGTGAAGGAGGAAACACAGAACCCAACCCAGCAAATACTTTTGGGGGGGTCTGGTGAATTGTCACACTGCAGTAAATTAGTTGAGAATAATTTTTGCTGTTTTGCTGGTTATCTTGGGATGAGTTCTTTTGTGGCTTCGATTCTGTCCAGCCACATATGATATTCTCCCCAGTTATACGATTCTGGTATGAGTCTGCCTAGCTCATACTGAAATCAGCAAATTCTGAAGGATCATGTAGCATGTATTCACATATACTGATATAGATAAAATTCATTCTAATTTCACCACACTAAACTAAACTTGCCAACAGAGTTCTAGAAGTAGTGGGAAACAGTCCCTCTTAAGGAGACAAAACCATTGCTGGTGGGCTGCTTGGTCTCATTGATTTCAGAAATCAGCAGAAGATTCTCCCTTGTGTACCATCTCAAATGCTGTGGCTGCCAGCTCTGGTACATGTAAATCAAAATCCACCCGTTGCCACCTTTCACAGCAAGCTCCAGATC
>JAVJGI010000035.1:3210065-3213489 GCA_035590275.1 Ibycter americanus | reverse complement strand
AAATGCTGTGGCTGCCAGCTCTGGTACATGTAAATCAAAATCCACCCGTTGCCACCTTTCACAGCAAGCTCCAGATCACCAGTTTCTGCTATAATGCACTGTTACTGCTATAATGCACTGTTACTGCTATAATGCACTGTTACTGCTTTTAAGGCAGAAGTAACCACACTAACTAATAACAGATTTGTATCAATTGCATGCACCTGAAAATAACACCGAAGCACTACAGCTAATTTATTTATTTATTCTTAGAGGGGGCAATATGCTATAGCCCAGCTCTAAATCTGACCCTCCTAAATTGCATTCTGTTGAAGATTGACCAAATGACTACAAATTCTAGTTGCACAAACCAGCATCATTGCAGCTAGCATGGACACAAAATAAAGCCTGATGTTTACATATGGCACACTCAAAACCAGTTTAGCCAATTCTTCGGATGTATATTCATGAATGTAGAACAGTGGCAGGTGAGCTGATGTGCAAAGACATGACTGGGTATTACTCCCTACTAAAACAATTATCCGCTGGCTAATTTGGATCCCTACACTTGTGTTAGCACTGGAAATAGTTTTAATCAACTGTTATAACATGGTACCAACTCATGGAGAATTTAAAGAAGAAATGAAATTCCAAGACATGAAAAATTACTAAATTACAGAGCAATCTTCAGTGTTTTAATTGAGCAGTTTTCTCAGAATATGGGGGGAATGATTCATACAGTTCCCCACCTCCACAAGCAATTTTTGCCAACCCATCTGCCACCCCAAATGTTTCGTCCAAAGCAACCCCATCAGTGGACTTCTGCTCCCTCTGCTGGATCTGCAAAAACAGGTATTAATAGACCCAAATCTGTTTCCTTAGGAGGCAAGAGCACACCTTCGTTGGTTCCACCAGCAGAAAGATTGTGCCCTAGCACTGGCTCCAAAATGGTGTTGACATCACTGCTAAGACTGACGTGCAGATACGTAGCAAAGAAACAGCTGTAATACTTCTAAACAAACAAAACCCCCTAAAAGCATGGGTGAACATTCATTAAAAATAAAAGTGACAAAAGTAAAAGATTAAAAAATTTTTAATTCTCTCTCAAAAGGGGTGTAATCTAAAGGAAATGACAACTCCCATTTAAGCTTTCTGTGTTTCTTTCTAGCTTTGCCAGTTGTTTCCTCCCAACGTATGAGCATGCTGCAATGCAACATGATGCCTCATTGCCATGTGTGATGGGAGAAAAAAATATCATCCTTACAACGGACAATAAAGTCTTGCTTCTGCATTCCAAGTCAGAAACAAATAAATACTGAATTCCATTAAAACCTCTGTTCATGTGAACTCTCCTGTAGTCTTCACTATAGATGCTTTTAGTGTCTGACTACTTAGAAATCACAAGAGTGTTGAACTGTTTAGCGACTCTGATCCTCCCATCAGTAAACTGATCTGGTGATAAAATGTAAAGGGCTTGTGCTATTTGCATTTTTACTCAGTTTAGTCACAGATCACAAAATAAATTAGTAAATTGAGCTACAAGGCTTCCAAACCAAACCTTCTAAATAATCATCTATGCTTAAATACACAAATCCCTTAAAATGTATTAATTTCTTTGTCAACTAAAACAGTTATAAAAATTCCATCCCCCAAATTCTTCCACATAAAGAATGCTTTAAAGAAATCATACAGATGAAAGTGCACCATTTCTCCCTAATATACTCCTGAGAATTAAAAATATCCAATGAACTGAAATGCTAAAATCACCCGTGGTATTCCTTCAGAGCTGTCAAACACTGTTCTTCCAGTTTCATAAAAGAGAATTGAGAGCTGCTTTCTTGCTGAAAAGATCAGAAATCCTGACATGGTACAGGTGCCTGTATCACAAAACCGACCGCCACAAATGCCAGCAATTAGCATCATTACTGGCAGCATCTGAAAAGCAGCCAAATTCACGGAGACTGAACAAATCTCCCACTGCTCAGGTTGATCCTTCTAGGTCAGGGCTAAAGCACATTCGTGGCCCTCGCAGGGGAATCTGTAGTTCTCCTGTTACACCATTTATCATGCTTCTGTGGCTAGCCACTTACACAAACAGCTCTGAAAAATCATAACTCCATGAAAATGTGGGGACTTGGCACATTAAATATCAGGTCTCTGTTTAACATAAATTATTTTGTTACATATGTCCAGGATAACTATTTTAGCACAAAACCACTGTGGTGGTGTCAGAATTAGGTCCCTCAGATGCTTAAGTTCTTATTGATGTAGCCCTGAATTGCCTCTTTCAGTGTAATTTTAGGTATGTATAGTCAAACTTTTTTTTGATTAACACAGATGTAAATCAACACACATTTCAGGCATGTGTCTGTGATGTCTCAGTTGGAATTTTCTACATGTTAGGACAAATGTTACAGTTTCCCTTGACCTATATTAAAAATATTTAAGTGTTTAAAATATTATTCCTCTCATTCATATGCTAATGACTATAAACAGTGCTCCACTTAACACGTTACAAAAGCCTAAACAGATTTCACTATGACTTTACATCTTCTTAGTAAATTAGGTAGTACAGTTAGTAAACGGATGTGCTGAGAGCATTATAAAGTTGCCACTCAGCTATGCAATAATAAAGGGAATACACAATTCTAAAAAAAGTGACAAATGTGCCATGGGAGTTTAAAAAACAAAACAAAAACCAAAGCAAGACAAAAAGCCCCAAAACCAAACAAAAAAAATAATCACAGAAACCACGTATTCCACTGGGTATAGAACAACTTTGGTGGCAATACGTTTTCTTCATGTATCACAGAAATATTAAGGATTTATAAGTGTGTGGTTTCAGTTTGCAATGCTTTGTTTCTGAATGTGTGACTTGTTCATTGTCATTGCTGAAGGGGTGCAGGCACACATTTCATTCATCACTGCACATTCCTTCCTGATGCTAATCTCATCTCTCCACTCTGATATTTCCCAACAACAGTGGTCATCTAAATATTGTTAATCCTTTTAGCAAGCACTAATAATTATGCATTAGCACAAATAACATTAAAGCTTTTTTCAAATAATTACATATATAATGGATGTGTCTTTAAAAAGTTGTTTACAGCTAATTAACCAATGAATAATTGGTTTCTCTTCCTGAAACAGGAGAAAGCTTATCTTGGAGTCACAGTTAAAAACGCTTTCTCTCTCCCTTTTTTAAAACAGTTTTACAGATGTTGTTAGCAATTAAAACTGTTAAAACACTATTAAACCAAAATTTCTTTATTAAAGTGATTACTCAACCCAGTTGAATTGTTTTTTAAAGTACTGGATCATTTCAAATAATTTCCAATTTGGATGATCAGTGAATGGTCTGAACATACCAAGACCCTATTCTAAACAGTTCAGATCCTTTACTACCACAACACAGGCTGCTTGTTGCTATATGACTAGTTTAATT
>JAVJGI010000035.1:3165065-3207565 GCA_035590275.1 Ibycter americanus | reverse complement strand
ACTACAAACCAGTGAATGATACCTCAGGTTTGAAGTAGACCGCATTCTGCACACGTAGGTGAAACAATATTGAGTATTTGGAAGTACTCTAGGCTGAATAATATCTGACAAAGGATAGGAGAAGGCTGCTATATGAGAAATTATTTCATTTTGCAAAATAACAGGTTATTTTAAGAATAGAAGTGAAATATCAGCCTACTAATTTCTCATCTCTAAGATACAGTAGGTGCAATAAATCATTTACAAAAGCAATAGAGAACCCAAAACATCCCCGCCTCCACCCCGCAACTCATATTAGTCATCTCCTTCAAGGCTCCGCTTTCTCTAGGTGAACACGGATGCCAGACATCTGCATTTTACGCGCTCACATCCAGCTGCCAGGCAGAGCACTGAGAGTAATTTTTACTCTGCTTTGCTGGTAATTTCAACACTGCCCTCTTCCTTTCAGAGGAACAGTGGGACCTCTTCATGTCCCCTCAGTTAATTTCAGAATTAATTCGCACCGCTGTCATCAACAGTGTAACAATCCACTGATCAACAGTTGCAATTCTTCATAACACTGTCAAACTCCCAGCTGCCATCGTGGCAGCCGGCTTCACCCAGGCCCAGACACTCTGCCTTGGGACTAGTAGTAAAGAAGAACTTTGGAAGCATTAAGTCTTTAATGCCAGCCACACTATTTCTTCCCTAGAGAGCAAGCTGTCAGATCAATGGCGGTTTTGTCATAAAATCTCTCCTAGGGACTTGAATTTGTTTTGACAAATGTCAAATAGCTTTGATGCATAAAAATTAACTTAAGGAGGTCATAATTAGACAAAATACAAACTTGCATATTGCTGTTACTTGCATCACTTTGTATCATTGCATAACAGGAATAAACCAAACACCATCCGGACAACCAAAGCCCTGTATAGTGTGAGTCCCTGCTTCAAATTAATACAGCTACAAAATTCCTGTTCTCCATGAGAAAGCACGTGAGCTTGGTCGCACATCCAGAAAGGCTTTGCCCGGCACATCTCTATATAACACAGCCAAGCCTGGGGTCACCATCACCATTCTGTTCCTGCCTCCCTCCCAGCTCCAGTGGGGAAGAAATCCCTCTCACAGGGAGACAGCTCCTCCTCCCCATGCCACACGGCCATGCTAGCCATCAGAGATGGACTAGGAGGCTACATACACGCTGCACAGCCTGCGCAGGACGGAAGCACTGGCTCTTCTTCCCTCTATGCCAGTACCTGCTATTTGGGTGGGCAGCGCAAATCATGAAGGCAATGAGTTATGAACTTTCTTTCCCATGAGCTCAAAGCTCTCCTTGAGCCGGCGCCCAGGCACACGCATGTGGTTTGGCATATTGCTCCCTGCCAGTTCCAGGCAGTGTTGCAACTCCTTGTCCTTTTAAAAGTTCAGTCAGGAAATATTTGGAACAGGACTGTTACAGTATAACTGCATTCACCTACTTGGAGAGTAGTTGGAAGGAGAGATTTTCAGCTAAATAAAGCTAGAGGCTCAAAGAGAGACCCATCACAAATTCAGATTTCATAAAGATACCAAGCTAACAGGCACACTGACAGAGGCACACTGTCTGTTCACAGAGCAGACGTAACGCGAGCTGGCAGCGTGTGTGCTTCCCCCCAGTTCCTCTTCCTTGGAGGGGTCACTCATAGCTGTAAGGGTAGATCAGTTTTCAGATCTGTTCAATCCTTGGTTCCTTTTAGAAAAACATAGATTAGAATATCAATCATAAGGATATTTTTCACCCAACAAAACTGATATTCAACAAGTGGGTATTGCACCAAGGCCTCCACATCAGCCAACAGTCACTGGACACTTCCAATTCACAAACATCACTTCTGCATATACAACAAGAACGTGGGTGCATGTTTTACTGATCTCCCTGTGTTGCAGCTCTGGACTCCCAAGAGGTCTTTGTCAGTTTCTAGAGAACACAGCTAACGTTTCATTACTTTTACCAGACAGGGTACATATTTTAGTTATCATAGTCAGAAAAAAGGTAACTAATTCCAGTTGAACTGCATAAATAAATAAGCAACGAGACTTTTGCTGTGTGTTTTGTTTGCATTCTGAGCTGCTTGTGAGGTTGAAAAATTCAGTCATTCAGAATCATATTAATCAACACTAACCTTCCTCAGCAGAGGAAAATCCTGATGTCCAGTGATGTCAACAGTAAACGTCAGTTGATATCAGCAGGGTCACAACTTTACCAACCTGACTATGCCACTGCCTCCAACATATATCCTAACAGAATCCCAGCTTGTGAGAGGAAGATGAGAAAGACAGGCAGAGATCAAACCCAGATGAAAATTATAAAATGGGTAGATTTACTGTACTATAAGCACCTTCTATTCCATAAAAGAAAAAAGAGGTAGTTAAAAATCCATGCCCTAACACGATCATAGGAATCAAAGAACATCTACTTCCATGGTCTCAAGTTATTTTTCAAGAGCTGCTCAAAGCAAACATGCACTGCCAGCCTCAGACCTTATATGCAAGTTTCCTATATAACCCCACTTTTTATAGTCATGTAAAAATTAAAAAAAATCAGGAAAGAGGAGTCTTCCCATGAAAATTCTGACAGAACCTTAATGGTAGCAGTACTAATGGCAGCTAGTTTAATAATAATATTCTTACTGCTAGTTGTGCCTATTTTCTTTAGATCCTCTACTAGCAGCAGTCTATTCCTAGATAATGAGCCTGTTTTGGAGAAGGGCTAATTTAGAAAATCAGAATGAGGTTACCACCAGCAGACATTGTTTTCTTAATAAATGATCATTTTATGGTGAATAAATGCACAGTTATACCCTGTCAAGATGTTCTTGCTTTACATGAAACTTCGGAGTATTCAGAAGGTTACAGTGTAACATTTCTCTTTAAACAGACAGTGTTGACACAATTTTTACTAGTTCCTTATGTAAAAGTGTGAGAAGTAATCAAGTTTACTAAGGAGACAACACTTGCAAGAAATTGGTAAGTAGCTACTGCACCTTCTTTCCGACTGGAGTTTGTGTACAGTGGCCACAAAACACCACGCAGCATTTTAAGGGAACAAAAAATCATGCAGGTCGTGACCTTACAACAACAATCAATTTGCTAATCTGAAGTTGACTTGTCGAGTTTTTTGAACTACACCAGAATAGAATTTGCAGTCGGATCTGTACTGGATTCATCAGGTTGGACTACAGCAACCTTGCATTAGTGACTATACACTATATTAAACCTGAGTCATGCTGTTGAGCCAGATGTTGATGGAGAAGGTCTGTATTACACAAGTCAAATTCACGGTGCCACTTGTGCTTGAATACAGACCATTGGCTACTATGGAAGGTTCCTGAAATAATGCAAGTGTAAGGCAAGTAACAGTCACCACCAGGAGAAGAAAGGAAGAAGCTATTTCCTAAGATTTGTTGGGATAGCTTCCACAGAGATGATCAGCAATATGATCTGCACGCTGTGCAGAATTCAAACCAGCAAGTTTAGCATAAGCTAGAGTGATCCAGAACTGCAGTAACAGCTGTGATGCTGATCAAGCTCCATAACAAGCTATGCAAATCATTTGCTGTTGGCACCTGGCTCTACCATTAAGAACAAAAACCAACAGCAAACAAAAAAAAAGAAATAATGACAGATTCTCACTGGGGAGGAAAAAAAAAAAAAAAAGGCAACCATTTGACTCATTCTCATCTCTTATGATTTCTAGACAACTTAATCTTCCTCATACTCAGCCCTTCCCTGAAAAATGGACTTTTACCCCAGAAAGCTAGTAGATGTATGCTTTAGATAGACCAGGTCTACTTTAGACCTAATGAGTAAATGAACTAAAAACCCGAAATGCCACCACACTTTTTATCAATATTGTCTTGAGCTTGGCCATTTCGCCATTCAGTAAGTCCCAACAGCAAGTGTTAGCTAGCAAAGAGCTTTTGTCTCAGGGTAGGCATACCATAATCCAGACAGATTTGTGTAACACACAAATCCAACACATTTAACCTTATCTAGAATCTAGTCAGAGACCAGGCCCAGGCCCAGAAGCCTGGTCAGATACTCACACCATGAGATTCAATGTGGCAATTAGCCCTCATCTCTACCTGAAGTTACTGAATGACTTTGAGAGTAGCTACAGGTATGCTACCTCAGGATCAAGCTGAAAAAATGGAGCCTGCTATCAAAAGTTCAATATGAAGGTCAGGGTGAACTGAAAGCAGGGGGCACTTGTGCAACTGTGTCCTCAATCCAGTCAGGAGGTCCCTGCTACCAGACTCACTTCTGAGCACAGGATAGAAACATGAGTGCCAGAACGGGAGATAGCTGTGAAATTCCCACAAGCCTTCGGAATTGCACGTCTTTCCTTTTCACTTATCACTCGCAACAGCAGTGTCATTACACCAGTTGGCAATAGGAACGTGTAGGAAGCATGCTTTTCCAGTGTGATTTCACAGACCTAGTTCCATAGAGACCTAGGTGTATGAGATGTGAGATGTTTTCATGCATGTTGATGGAAGGCAAAATATAAAACATAGATAATCAATTGTTTTCCAAAGATTCTATACTCTTCAGAGACTTCACTCGTCTGCTGAAATGATCTCTAATTTGCTACTCTAAATAATCATACTTGCCTTCTGCAGCTGTCAGTTGTGCATTAAAGGTTCTTCAAAACACCCTAAGAAGCCTGCCAGATATCAGAAGGTGGAAAAAAAGTGTCTCCCATCGTCAAGCCTTTCCAAAAATACAGATGTATTAAGTTCGGAGAAAACCAAAATGTCAAGAGCAACTTAGCTTTCAAGTTCCTTTTAAAGCCCTTCATCAAATCCTAAAGCCACTAACAAGTGGACTAAACGCTCTCCCTTCCTTTGGCAGATATATAATTGAAGTTTGCTCCTAAAATAAGGTAAAAATAAACAAACATTATTAGAGGAAATTCATTCCTGGAGAGCTTTTACAGCTGAACATTTATCAGTGTATGGAAGATGTTACATAAAGTGCTTTTTAATCAAAATCCTCTTGATCACCAGCCACAATTTTCCAACCCTCTGAGCACTTCTTTCCAGATCTCTCTGGTTACACTTTCAACTTCAGCCTTTTTGAGCATTAGTCTTTTGGTCTTGGTGCAAGTCAGAACAGTGATAGGGACTTCATATAGATTCATGCCAAGCTCTGCTCCTACTCCAGATATAAAAATTCATTAGATGAACTGAAAAACTGATGTTCTTTGGGTCAAAATAGAACAAATTCACTGCTGTAAAGACATTTACAGAAAAAATACTCCATGCAGCTCTAGTTTGAAAACATTAACTGTTCTGTATAATACTTTAAGGACTTGTACACATTTATTTTTCCTTGACTGTTAATGGATGAATATATACACGTGCCCATCACAGACCTTCCCGCTGTTACTGACAATAATACATAAACTAATTGCTGTTTGCTAATGCCTTTTACTTATTTAATCTAGTCATACATTTTGTTCCAGGGTAATACAAAAATCCCACTTCTGACATTAAAAAGAGATTAAAATATAAAGTGTTGGTTTTCCAAACCAGTGACAACAATGACTTAAATATCTAATCCCATTAATTACTAACAACGATCACAGTTTAGTACTGCTATTGCACTGAAGTGTCAAACAAACAGATAGGAGGATTGTCTATCCTATGCATATGCATTCACACAATGTACGTGTCTGTTTCTAGATGAAGAGGAACTCTGTGAAAAGGTCTGAAAATGTTCTTTAAATACTTTAATGCTGTCTTTGGTCCTGGGTGCAGCTTTCTATACCAAAAGCTGTGCATGCACATAAGCTGCACATTGCTGAACATCCAGAAATTTTTAAGAGCAGAAGCAGCATCAGCTTCTATGACACCTGTACATCATAAGCCACAAAACCTCACTTTTTTTGCACCTATAGGCTTTGAGGCAGAGCAGTCATTTTAGAAAGCTATTTCTTCTTAATTCATTCCAGTGAATGAAAATAATTAATTCACTGATAAACGGTTTTAGGCATTCTCTATAAAACTTGTTATTTATTTCTGGCTTGAGTTTATCTAGTTTCAGCTTCTATTCCTTTAACTCTTGTTACACCTTTGTCTTCTATATGGCATCTGTCGTGCCAGTATGGATTCACCATGTTAATTAAAGCACTAAAATTCAATACAATGATTCTGTATCAGAATGCCATCAGATCTGTATCAAAATGTTATCACATGCAGATAATGTTGCAACACATTGAGGGCTCATCAAGAGTTTTCACGGAAGAAAGAAAAAAAAATTCTGAAAGGGGAACAAGTTTGATGAGAAACAAAAAGATTCCCATACCCTCAGACTCATCCCCATTTTAGTGTATTCTGTACAGAATGAATATTTAGTGCAGATATTTTTTTATATGAAAGATAAAACAAAGAGAGATGCTCTAAAACTTGCAACCTATATTCTGTACATGCTTGTGTCCCATTTGATTTGCAGAACTACTTAATACGTAAGAAAACACAAAATTAAGAGCTTTAAAAATATGATTTGTTAGAAAACATGTCTATTAAATCCGTTGTGCTAAGCAGAGGGCTTTTTTTCATCAGCATTTAATGAAAGAGGAGAGACAAAGAGACAGAGCTTTATCCTTGTTTGGTAAAACTGGCACATACAGGTCACCCTTTCCAGACTAAAATACAGCAGGTGCGCTCAATATTTTCAGGGTGTCCTCCATGCAGAAGGAATTAGTGAATGCCCTAGATTGGGGAGTGCACTTTAAATCTTTCTGTAAGAACCAGTATGAGGACTCAAAACTCTAAGACGACTTTTGTAGCATCCGTCTCTATTGGAAGCTGACACCTCTTTGACAGGCAGAAAGGGGAGTGTGAAATGGTGTCTAATTCAGAAAAATCACACCACACTAGTGGGTTGTTAGCCACACTGTGGAAAAGATGTAGAAAAGTGCTTGTATTTATTCATCTACAAAGATCCAACAGCTTCTGCTTGAGAGAGAACATTTTTTTTTTCCCCACAGTGGCTCTCCCACACTTCTGGATCCACAGATCCACACCATTTAAGGACACAATTCCCAGTACCATAAATACTCCCTATGAAGAAACTGCTGGAAGTTTGAATATCTGAAAGTCCTAAGTGTCTGAGAAATAACACATACTAGTGAACATAGAAATAGGACAGAACCTTGAAACACATCATTTTACTTAATATCCTTACTATCATTTTTTTCAAAGCATAGAATACACCACATATAAATGTAAAGAAATCACAGTGACAATGAAATAGGTGTAAACTCCTCAGCCCCATAGTCTTTTTGTTTTCAAATTTAACAGTTAATTTTTTACATCAGTCATTTGAGCAGATGATAAGTGGGAAGGGATTTTAGTCATAAAAACTATCATTTGTAAAGGCCTCATTTAAATATGCTTTAATTAGCATTTTCATAACTGAGTTATCAGGTTTCCATTAAACTCTGAAATTCTCACTTCTGTTCCCACTGGACAGATGTCCACATTGCAAAAATAAAAACTGTACAAAATCTTACAACACTATAGTTGGCAGTAGCTGGAAAACAGTCTGAGAAGAGAGAATGAACGGAAAAAGCCAATCTTTTACCACCAGTTTCTGCATTGAATCCAACCATTAAGACGGTGTGAGAAAGTTTGTACTATTGTTAAAAATATTTTCTTGAGCTAGCAAAAGCCAAGACTCCTTTTCTTTTTCCAAGTCAATCTGATATCTTCAATTTCTACTATGTTAAAGGAAATAAGCAGAAACTCTAAAAAGTTACAGAATTTCTTAAACTTTTTTCCCCTCCAGATTATATCATATTTAAGAAATGAAAATTACATTCCTGGACAGTCTTGGAATGATACAGATCTGGCATGCCTTATGGAACTGCTCTTTCCCAAGACAGAAAAGTACTGAACTTTCTTCATTCCTGGAACCGAAATGTTTAGAAAAAATTCCAAAAATATAAAATCCAAACCCTTTTTAGTCCAAAATTCAAAAGGAATTATCTACAGTCAACCTAAATGCAAATGCCTAAATACATATAACAACACAAAACAATTCCATAGAAAACCTTTTTCTTCTTTAGAGATACAGTACAGAGAATAATTAGCTATAATTATTACTTTTGAAAATGCAAAATTTATACTGCACAAAATACTTTAAAAAAATAAATACAAGCGGCCCTCAAAATACATTTTCTCCACTCAACAAAGAAAAAATATCAAGCTAAGTCAGGACATTGCAGTATTATTTGCAGCAATCATGATAAGTCAATTTTGGCTTAAACCATGATTGTTATAAACACTCACAAAACATATTATTTACCAGATGGCAAACTTACTCAAGCAAAGACATCAAACTTATGTTTCATTATTATCAAATAAGAATGAACTTGCCACTGGGATAACCTCCAGTAGTTAAACAAATACTCCTCTGTAAAATGAGCACTATGCTTTCTGTTCCTTGAGAAGCACACAGTGTAACGCACTTCACCGATAACTTTTACTCCAGTGTCAAAACTTTTTTCTTTTTTAACATAAATACCTTAGTTTCCTTATAAAGTTGAAACTTCACAAATGGAGGACAGAGCAGCAGAAAATGGCAGATGTTTTGTAAGCATGCTTTGGATCAAATTTGACTCTCTGCTATCACATTGTGACCTGACTGAAGCAAGCAGCAAGGTTGCAGAGGTTTTAATGAAAATGCAATGTTGCCTTCAGCCATGACACAGTACAGAAGAGGTAAGCACTAAGACACTATAGACTGAATTAATTATGTACATTGAGGCATATACAGACATATTTATGGGTTGGCTACAGCGTAGTAAACTGTGCCTGACTGTGAAAAGACTTCACTGCTAATGCTGACTCTGTCATTGATTTGCTCTGTGACCTGAGGCAATTCACTAAAGCCAAAGTCTTCAACCTTCGGCACCTTATTCATATTTAAACCCTTAAACAGTGACCTGATTTCCAAGGTGTTGAATGTACACTATCCCCACTGAAGTTACAGGTAACTATATATGCATTAATACAGGAATCTAAACTTAGGTTTCTTTTTGAAAAACTCAGCCATGACCACTCATCTGAACCAACAATGTTCACCAGTGAATCGAATTTACTAGTGCTTTGGAAGAGAAAAACTCATGTCAAGAAATGCAGAGAGATAACAGAAAAGGCAAAGGGTCTGCATTTCTTGTTATAGACTACATACACATGTGCATACACACATAGCTATACATAATACATATATGCATATACATCTATATATATGAAAACAGGCTTAAGGAAACATTTTTCTTTTTAAAAAGTAGATTCTTAAATGGTTAAAAATAATTAAGAAAAAGAAAACAAAATAGATGATTAAATGCTTGTTGTACTTCAGAACACATTCAATGCCATGAGCAAAGCATATTCCTGTAGTCAGACATTTTATATGCTGTGCTGATAACTACAACATTTCATGCCAGTATTGATACAGTGTGCTGCAGAGCTTTATCATGAGGTGTAGGAAAACCTGAGAAAAGTGAAGCGGTCACACATGCATTAATGTATTGCAGTGAGCTGCTTAGCTTGGAATCAGGCCTGTGCTGAAATCCAAGCACTGGACTACATGTGACTCAAAAAAGTCAATACTAGAACTCCCACTGACTTCACTGGTAACAATAAATAAATAAATAAATAAATCTGGTGTTTCTGCCAAGCTATGAGTAAGAGTGATTCTACAGAGGCAGCAATATATGAAATGAGCTTAGTACTTGAAAAACAGAAGAAAACCTTACAGACGAAACAATGTCCACTCCCTTGGTTCTTATGAAGCACCTACCATTTGTAACACAGCACTAAGTTACTGTTAGCCTGCAGTTAGTTTCGGGGGGTGAGGTGGGGGGATGGGGGGTGGGGGTGTTGTGTTTGGAGGGACACGGACAAACAAAACAAAAAAAACAAACCCAAAACTATTTTGAGGCGATTATGAGAAACAGGAGGTAACATTCAACAGAACATTTAGGACAGAGAAAAGTGCAGTGACTATCCTACTGGGAGTTGCAAGGAGGATAAGCAATGCTGTAGCTTGCCTTCTTTTTTTCCCTTGAATTTCTTCCAAGACTCCTCTGGTATCTGATTAATAACAGGGATAAAGACAAAACCAGGAGGCAGTGACTTAACTCTCTTCCCAGCTGGATGAAATTCTTTCAGCAAATTATTACCTCTGGGCTCCTTGTTGCCCCTTTTTGCAGGATGACATGGAAATAAGGAATGTCTTCTCAGGAAGCTATAGCTCACACGCTGGGAAGCAGAGCACAGAAGATGTCTTAACAAGGAGGTGGACATGAGTCTCCCTACAAGTTCTACGGATAAGCCAGCTTAGGCCAACATGCCATGCCTCCTCCATAGCTCATCAAACAAACCTCTCGCTTTCCTTTGGGCCCCGTCTTTCTCCTGTGAGCATTAGCATGTATGCATAAACCAGGCTCTAGATGAAATATATATTTTAAGATCAATTAATTCTTATCATCTATCGTGTGTTTTAAAAGGGCATTTTACCACAGTCCCATACTTGATACAGAGATATCATCAAGTAATGAAGACTCCAGTTCAGGGATTCCATGCTTTTAATAACATTTATCAAGCAACTATCCAGACACCTTGGCTTCCATTTTAAGATGTACCGGTGCCTCTTGAGAGACCAGGCACAATCATGAAGTTATAAAGACACCCTAAGGACATTGTCTAAAATAGTCATTACATATAATTTTTAATCCAAGTATTCACAGTTATAAGTTTAATAGGCATTAAAGAAAAAATAAAAATGAAATATTTTTGCTCCTACAGAGAATTAAAATCCTCATTTCCTCTTATTTCCATTTCCCCCTCCTCTTCTGACTCAGTCCTGAAGACTAGTACTATGAGTCCTACTCGGGTGTGAAAATTAACTTCACATCAGTGTTTCCAGCAGAA
Source organism: Ibycter americanus (assembly GCA_035590275.1). Classification (NCBI taxonomy): domain Eukaryota; kingdom Metazoa; phylum Chordata; class Aves; order Falconiformes; family Falconidae; genus Ibycter; species Ibycter americanus. Next base: position 3,196,601 of record JAVJGI010000035.1, on the reverse strand, counting down.
CTCAGGGAATGTACCACCAGTTTCCATCCTCTTTCTACAGCGTTTCCAAATAAGAACAGAAGTACTTATGGCAAAAAAAAAAAAATAAAAAAAATATTGCACCATTAAAAGGAAGGACAACATGATAGTCTGATATCTGCTCTGCCATAGAGTTGGTAGTTTCCTGAAGCAAGTGGGATTGCGCAGTGGGACTTTGTATGTGCTAAGCAAGTGGGACGATGTATATCTATAGCTGGTGGAAAGAAAAAATAGCAAGGCCATCATCTTAGTTAGTCTCTCTAACGTTATCCTGACACCTTTAAGCTCTTACCATGGCCCAGATGTACTCCTGAATGAACTGTATCTTTAAAACCTAAATACTCATTTGAGCACTGAAAATGTCATCACATCACTATTCAAACTCCATTGTGAAATGAACTCACAACTTTGATTTCTCTATGTTATGCTCATCTTTGATTAAGAGTTGCTCATGCTGAAGACATGCTCAGCAAGAAAAATTAACTGAAGTGACTTGCATTATTTATCAGCACTAATTTGGATGTACATTAATCATATGCCATAAGTGGCACCACTACAGAGAAAACAAAATTTTTAAAGTAAGACTTTCCCTCCTTTCCAGAAAGAAAAAACATTTACCTTGTGTTGTCACCTATGTATGATATTTACCTTCTGCTGCTAACTGGTGTGTATCAGCCTCTGTTATGCAGAATAAGACTTATTTCAATAGAGCTATAGCTACTTAGTGTGTGTGTTTGTGTATGTCAAACGAGTATCACACTTTAAATTTCAGGCCAGCTTCCACTGTCTTCAATGACGGAGAAACCATATTTAACACTAATAACTTTGTGGCCCTTTTTAAATTTCAAAGAGCTTTATTTTCCTTTAATTTGATGAATTACCGAACAGATATACATTCTTATCATCTACATTAGCAGGAGTAGGTCTCCTGTGTAATCAATAAAAATAAGTAGGGTCCCAGTTTGGCACTCTAAAGACTCCTGTGGATGCTCTACTGACTTCTATAAACAGCTCAGATCCTGATTTATGTACTTAAGTTAGTCGCATAAAATGAGACAGTGTGAACAAGCCATATTGTGCAGGCATCTTTTCCAGTAATTTCCAAACTCTCCAAAAACACACATTTCTTTTAAGATTTAAAAAAGCAAATTTGTTACTGCAACGTAATAAATAATTAATGGTCACGGGAAGTCTCTCAGTAGCAGCATTTACATATTTTACACAAGATGCAGCACCAACAATAGAAAAACATCACATACTAATTCATAATGGCCCTTTGCCATTTTGTAGCTGGAGTTTAGTGGGAAACAGTGCAAAAAACATTAAAATAAAAGACAAGACTGACAAGTTAGAGTCAAAACAACCTTATTCTGACAAGTATAGGAGTATGATTTTTTTATTTTTTATTTTTAACTTTTGAACCAATGTGATAGTCAAGGTCATGTGGGGCAATGTGGACAAACTCCCACTGACATTCCTACAAGCTAACACCAAGTAAACAGCAGAGATTTAGAAGAAGATGATTTTTTAAAAAAATTATTAGGGAAAAAAAAACCCAAACAAAAAAATCCCCACCAAACTGTATTTTTATCTTTGAGGAAATTTTACACAGTGGGACAGTAACATTAACTACTCAAAATTTAGTAGCATGAAAATAAAATTAAAAAAAATAAAATCTAATGCCAGAATGCAGGTGGCAGCTTCACCAACCATATGCGTATTAACAGATTTCACTGTCAAGATTATGAACATTTAAAGGCATTTGCAACCCCTAACATCCATGGCTTCATGCAATATTTCAAGCTAAAGGGTTGGACTCCCGTCACCGTGAAGTACAGACTGGCTGGTCTCACAGTAGACTGGAGCGTGCCTTTAAGTACTCTGTCCTAGAATAAGTAATTCCTTCAGTGCCATGGCTGCTTACAAAGTCTTGCTTCTCCATTGAAACAGGGTTCAGCTTTTGGAGTCATTATAAACCCTTTTTCTTGAGATGAACTCTCTCCTTCCTTTTTAACTGATATTTTCTTGCTTCACCCAGGGATTTGTCTGGCTGATTTTCTATGGCTGAAAACATGCAAGCTCAAACAGACAGTGATGACTTACCGGGTACACACATTGCAAACTGCAATGCCACCGTGACTACACTGAACAGTTTGGATATACCTCTTGATCTGCACATGAAATATCAATTACCTATCTCATCATATATTTTCACCATATGTCATCACACTTTGTCATCATGTATCACCATATATGATACATAAGCATACATTTCACAAATACAACATAAAAATGACATAATCTCTTTCACCAGATTCAACTATAGTCATTTCAGGAAAATAAAAATATGATGCTTGTCCTTTAGCAGAGATAAATCACATGTAAAGAATTAACTGTATCTGAACTTGTTTGATGGGGCAGAAGTTAAAATTTTCCCAGATTTTTACATATGCTTACTGGTATCTGTCTAGCTGTTTTATACTTTAGGTCATGTTGGTTTGGAAAGAAAGAGATAGCCTCAGAAATTTACATTTAGAAGAAGCATAAACTGTTCTAGATTCTAAAACTGCACACCAGGAAAAAAGAACAGTCATCCTTCTCGGCACCAATACAAGTTTCTTATTTCAGCAAGTGTTTAATATTAGTGTGTCTTCACCCTAAAACAAGGGGCAAGGCAGATGAATCCTGTGAATTAAAACATAAAACTATGTGGCATCTTGTGTAGCAGACAGGAAATTCTTAAGGGGAAAGAAATATTATCAGGTAGCACTACACAGGAGAAACGCAGTGACCTCTCTGCATAAATGCATTTCAGGTCATGCCAGCTTTTTACTTCCATCATATTTTCTAACTTTCCACACCTTCTGTTAGAAAGCAGGTAGTGAGTGACTTCACTCTAAACTTCCCAAGCTCTCTTTTTCTGTCAGAAAAAAAGTGCCAGGTTCTACCTTGAGAGCAGTGTTGAAACAACGCATGGCAGCTGGACCCGCAGCCAAGAAGCTGGCACATGGCTTTAAATCCTATTAATTCCAATCACACTATATAATCTCTGCTTATGATGAATCTGTTCTCAAACTTCACGGCAATAAAAGATGCACCTTCCTCTCCAATGTGCCTTGCATAGACTAAGAATACAGTGCAGACATGAAAAAGAAAGGTGCTGTGCATCTTCTAATGAACAACTCTCCTCCTAGTGTAAAGAAAAACACAAGTGGTGGAATTCAACTACCCATGGGTGCTGCTAATTGGCAGTTACTCTCCCAGCCACAGTCAACTCTGCCTTTTCTACATGTGTTCTGGAAAAATCACAGTAATTGTCTTCTGAATCAGCACTGTACCTTTCAAACAGCTTAGCCTATAAGGCCACCACAACCTGTCACAAATTCAAGATCAAACATTCTAACAACAAAACTCTTTGTCTCCAGCTTTTGCCCATATGAACAAATGGCATTACTTAAGTTATCAGGTTTCTTATAAATGGCCTCTTGTTACAGATCTGTGCAGAAGCTGATGTGATCTTGTGAGCTTAAGTCATAAGACTGGAGCAAAAGTATGTCTTTACTAAAATAAACTTAATAACCCTAAAATAATTAGTGGTTCCTTCATGCTTCTGGTGGAGAATGTTCTCACCAAAAAATGGGAAAGTGTTTCAGTGAGGTGACTATTTCCAAAGACAGCAGATATTTTGTTCCATGAATTTGGTTTGGTTTATATCAGGAAACAATTAACTATTTAGCAAAATAAACAACTGAAGACAAAAATAAAATATTTCACATTACATTAATGGTAGAAAAGGGGCATTTCTGCAAGGTTTCTAGGCTGTTGGAAAGAGGAAAGAAGTAAAAAAGCATATTCTCACCAGTATCCCAAAAAGGCTGACGCTATCTTACGGCTGACGCTATCTTACAGTTCAAGAATTGAGTATTTATAATTTTTTACAGTATTAAGTTTTGGGTTTTTTTTCCCTCCACCATCCAAACATCAATAGTACACCATTCAGAGAAACACTGGTACTAAGACAAACCCACCATTTTGGCTTCCTGAATTTTTTTTGTTGATATTTATTGGTGCAGAAACAGTATTAGGCAAGCTTAGCAAATGAAGACTTACAGTCTAGGAATCTGGGGTTTCAAAATTTCTACAAAAAATGTGCAAGCACAATGTTTTTAATGTATGAGAAAGTTAAATAAAATATATCACCATTCTCTACTGTTATCGCAACCACAATTGCACTGAAATTCTTATCACTTCAATAACTAACAGTATCTTATCATGTAAATGCTTCTACATGACAATTAAGATCTCTGTTTGCCTTCAAGTAAATTTAAAGCATTGTCTTTAATAAAACAGAATAAAGCTAAGAGATGTCAAGTATCATCTCTTAACTACCAAGCACCCCCATGCTTACACAAAATTATACAGGATTAGCTTGCCTGGCAGTTTTAAAACGACAATCTGGACTTTGTCAACTTTTTGGCACTAAAATTAAAATGAAACCCAAGAAGATTACAGCTGGCAGTGTCATTTTAATAGCAAGTTTGCTGAATAGCATTCCAGAGAGTTCAGCTTCACCTGATATAAACCCCTGGATCGGAAAGTCTGCTAACTCGGTGCCTGAGGGCTGCCAAGGACCGGGAGGCCACCTACTGCAACGAACTACAGTATTTCAGCACCCTGTTTGGTTCCCAAAAATGAGTGCCAACTGCGGCAGGCATCAGAATAATGGGTAAGCTCTCTCCTGTTGCCAGAGCTGGCTTGGGAATGGGGTGGGATGGAAAGCCTGTGACCTGACTGCGCTGTTCGGAGACCTCTGCCTTACCTACTGCCTTGTTACTGCTGTGAGAAGTGCCTGAACTGGCTTTTTTCCCTTGAGCAAATTCAAACAGATTCACCTCAGCATGCTGTAAGCATAGGAAAACCCATTTTTCTGCTCAGGGCAGAAAGCAGCACAAATTAGATGGGTAAGCATATCAAGGAGGCAACGGTAGAGCACAGAAGGGACAACTGCTGCATCTTCTGGGGGCACGCAGCACAGACCGTTCTCCTAAATTGCATCACAAAGCTCTGGCAAAACTTCTACTCCCTTGAATTCTTCTTTGAATTCTGCCTCTATTTTGGACTTGTGCTTTAGAAGTAAAATTCAGCACTGACAGCACATTGCTGGCTGATTTATAGAACAGTTGGTATAACTTCCCAAACAGGGTTACAGTGCTTTAGATTTAGGGCCAAATTTTGTTCTTATAAAACTATTCATCATGTCCCCAAAGACTCTCAGAAAGGAACTCCAGTAGTGTCCAAAAGTAGAACGATGGCAGCAGCTTCCAGGCTTGCCTAGCAGTAGGCTTCACAAAGTAGAAGGGTGGGGAAGAAACGCAACTTTATATACATTCCCCTACCCACAGCTCTGAATTGAAACTCTCTGCCTGACTCAAGGCTTTCTATAATATCTCCCCAATCTTTAACTCACACACACATGCACACACGCACGCAGTAGGGAAAGAAATAACAAGTGATATATATTGTGATAGAAGAACTAAAAAAAACAACACAGTGTAACTGGGACAGAAGGAAATAGTCCTCCCAGCCTAGTGCTTGGCCTTAGAATGAGCATAAAGAAGGACTTCTTATTTGAATCTATGTTGGATGAAGGAAGTTCAACAATTTTTTACAAGGCAAGTCTACACAAGCTTATAAATTGCTCTCTTAGAGTGAGTTACATGAGCAATAGATCTAAGAAGTCTGAATTTCCATATTTAAAAAAACTATATACTTTCATCGCTATCCCCAATAAGTGCAAAAGAAACAGTTATCAAAGGGAAAAGAAAAAAACCCCATACCAAAACAAAAACAAAAACAAACAAACAAAAAAAAAACCACCAAAAAAAAACACCAACCACCAAAGGATAATGCATAATTCAGAGTCAGAAGTATTAGCCTTTGCCAACTGGACAGCTACAGGAATCTCTCCAGTGGTTTATTCAGAATTTCCTCAAGTGAAAGAAGATGGTTTGTTAAAAATGACACCTTAGGGATGCATATGTAATCCCTCTCTGACTTCCATGTCATGTTTCCTCAGTTTACTTCAAGTCAAAATACATTTTTTTCCCCTGCTCCTAGCCCTGTAGGGTCAACCCTGCTAATGAAAATCAAGCTGTCTTTTTTTTTCTGCTATCAACAATAGTCAGATAACAAAATACAGGTTTTGAACTTGGCATGTTTATTGTTGGTGATGATGTATAAGCCAATAGCAGACAGCTTCATTTTGTTTAAGCTGGGCTGACCCTGCAGAGAGAGAACTGGGGGAAAAAAAAACAAACAACTTTTAGTTTTGACTTGTAGTAAAACAGTTGAGCAAACATGACATGACATCGATGTCAGAGTGCATAATATAACTGCGTGAAGTACAGTAACATCAAGAGAATATAAAGAAATGTTAAAATTTATGTAACTAACCTTTGGAATATGATTTATGATCTTTCATGTTTTAATTACATATATTACTACGCTGAGCAGAGACAAAATCTGAAAGAAAAGCAGAAAAGATGCCTACACCAAAACCACTGTTTGGTTTTTTCTTTTTCATGTAACTTCCAAAGCATACTTTTAAAGCTGTATAGCATATGGCACAAACTACATGGCAGTCAGAATAAAATATCATGCAACTGTTGCAATTCGCATGTACCAGGATATGCAGAATAGCATCAGGGTTAGTGTAGGTGACCCATAAAATGGCAGCTCACCCGTAACATTTTTAGAACCTCACTGAAACAACTGTGCAATTACAGAACTTTCAACAGCAAGCAGGGTTTAAAGTTATCATGTAACAGCATGAAATTACACAGAAATTACAGTTTAGCATTGCTGCTAGTTTGTTACCAATCAGGAGGCCTGTATCATGCCCTCCAGTGGGAAAAACTGGTGCCATGGCTAATTATAAAACAAAAAGTTGGCAGTGCCCTGAGGTATCGCTCCACTGTCGCTTTGCTTCCCAACTTGGAGCAGCCAGGACCAGCAATCCATCACCTTTGCATATATACCAAGATCCACAGAGAAATCTCAGCTACCACCAGGTAGACAGCAGGTCTGTTCTTATCTGGGCTGCAGCAACTTTGCTCTTTTGGACTAAAAGGAAAAACTTCAGACCTCCTACCCATGCTCAGAGAAGTCTGAGAGTGTGGGGAACAGGCTGAAGGAAAATAATAAACATTTTCCCTCTCATATTCATGGGACTGCAAAAAATAAGATCAAAGTGGAAATATAAATGTCCAATTCCAACAAGTCAATCTAGCAAAGGATCATGCATTAGAGACTGATATCTACATTAATTTGAAAGTATTGCCTCTAATGAATACTACCACTATACATTTTATTTCTGCCTTTCATTGACACTTCCTCTGATAAGAAGTGGATAATAAGATGCCACAATCTTTAGGAAGAATTTGACTACAGTCATATGAGCTAGGATCCACAGTTTCACAAAAAGAAGATGTTCCACCAAGACATCTCATGAAAATACACAATTACAGTTTAGACAGAAAAACTGCTCTGTGTGTACATTGGGTTAAGGACTTATTATTAGAAAAGATGGATGTACATTGCTGTGAATCTATGCATATGTAAGTCTTCTACAGGAAGACAAGGTATGTAGGGTGAGGTAATATCTCTTTTTAGATGTACAAAATGCTAGCTAATTTTATGTAGGATAAGAACATAGGGGTTTTGATATGACAAAATTTCCTTTTCTCTTCAATTTTAAAATTTCTCACACAAAACAAACAAATTCTCCTAAAAAGTCTGAAACGTTACAGTTCTTTAGAGTATATCTAGTCACAAAACATCCACTAAAATCAATAGAAATTTGTGTTACGGAGGTGCTCCAGCACAAGATTTTAAATAGACATTGCCTTGTACACACTGACTACATAGGATGTGCACCAGCACGGGGAAAAGAAACATCTGCGAAGGAATATTACAGCTCAGTTACTTTACCTCTTCTTAATATAGTGTGCCAAAGATCTGGTGGGGTTATTTATCAATGCTATATATTTAATTTCAAAATAACTAATATCTATTTTTATTATTTTTATTGTATTCTTGGACTTTCTCCAAGGATGACATGGCTTTTTTCTTAGTAGAAAGATTTTTAGGGAATTCTTAAGCAAGGGGCAAATAGAGTCCCTGTACTTATAACAAAAACAGGGGTGGGGGAGGGGGACACCCTCCTAAAGCCAGTTGGTTTGTGGGCAACTTGTATATAGAATGAATTAAGGCAGGAACAACAAAAGAAATGTGCATTGTATGCTACAGTTCTTATAAATTATGATGCATTGTCTATTGCTTTCTATGACTGCCAAAAAAAATTTATTTTTTCTTTTGTTCACAGAACTGAGAGCACATGACTCACACATATAAGGTGGCAACCATTTAAATTTTTTTTGGTGATGTTTTCTCAAACAATAAAATCATTCTGGGGGCTCAGACTCTCAGCATATGCTGGCTTCTTGTTTTCTTCTATCCATTGAGAAAAAAAAAATAATGCTGCCATCTCTTGCTCAAAAGTTCCTTGTTCTTCAGGTCTCCTTTCTCCTGACCCAAGCCACCCCTGCTGTGGAAGTTCTCAGCAGGATGTGCTGATGCCATCTGACAAGCTTTATGCTTATCAACAAGACTCAGTGACCTTGACTAGTGAGGACAGAGCTTCAGTGCCTTTCCCACAGAGTGCCCCCAAATGCCTCAGAAAGAAGTCTCTTCTTGCCTGCCCCTTCCCTAGCACTGCATGAGGACTCCCTTTAGACTACTGACACAGCTTGCTCTGAGCCCAGACAGAGGTTCACTTGGTCAAGACGGGCCAAGTCAACACTTGGGCTGTTAAATTCAAAGCAAACTGATACCTGTACGTGTTGGAATATGCATTAGAGAAACTGGGAATTCAGTACCAGGTCACAGTAAGTCATTATCAGCCCCAAAAGGATCATTAGTAACTGTTCTGAGTACAGATTTTTCCTGGATTATTCTTGTTCATTTTTCCATCTTTAACATAACATTGTCTACTAGGAAAAGTGAGCAGAGTTTTTTGACTCTAAATTAGCTTGACTGAATGTAAACCTCTTGTAAACTTACCTCAAAGTTAAAGCAGTCAAAGAGGTACTAATTGTATTACCTGAAATTTTTTTTCTCCCCCAACTGAGCACCAGGAGTACTCAGCAACAGCATTCAATGGGAGTAACATCCATACTATGCTTTGAATACCAAATTCAACTATTTTTCATGTTGCTCCATTTAAAAAACATTGACCAAAATTTTCTTCACCCTCTAATTCTCTCCCCCAAAAGAAGAAAACTTGCTACACTGCTTGCTTTTCTATTACAGTTTGGCTAAGCATTTAACACAGGAATTCAGCCTCTAGGATAAAAGTTGTAACAAATTTTGCATGAGAAGCTGGGAGTTATAATATAAGCACTTTGTAAAACAAACTGTAAACTTTATAAACGTGATATAAACATTATACTCATGTGATGATATATGCAACATGCTTATGCAAAAAAAGTTTTGCATTGTGGAACAGTGTACACTGGAGGCAGCTTGACTATGATCTAAGTTTTCCAAAGCCGCATTTTCTTGTATAAAATGACTTTTGAAAAGGGCTTGTTTTTATAAAAAAAGTCTTTTGTGGAATAAGGGCAGTGTATGTAGAATGACCTGACCCACAGAAAGACATTCCACCCCCAGATAACTAAATATGCTATCAACCAGCCAGACTCTTCAGTTCTTGCAGTCCACCACATCAATTTAAAATGCTTTGGTGGGCAGAGTTGCAAGTAAAGGTGAAGCAACTCGGATGAACAAAGAAACAAAAAATTGGCAACAAACAAATGCTTCACTGGAACCCCTGCAATGAAGTACAAATGGTATAGCTAATAATTCAGTCACCATAGAACAGCCTCTAGCAACTTTACCATGAGAATTGCCTAAATATGAAAGAGCAACAGAAGAAACAAGAAGAAACTCAGGAAAACTCGTCAGACTCCAGCTATAAGAGGATTGCAGTAACCTTTTTATACTTCAGTGAGGATTTTACTGTCACTTCATTCAGACTCAGTGAACACTCTCAGGATACACATTACAGCACTATCTGCTGAAGTGTTAGCATTGCTTTAAAAGCATAAATGGCAGGGATTTGCTGTTTTTCAGCAAGTATCACCATGGTGAAACCCTGTCTAGGAATCATGCTAACACAGGCAAGGCTGCCATAATGTTTTACCTTGTGCTAACACCAGGATCCTGTAGTTAGGTCAGGATCACACAGAATTGCTGTGAGGAGGTCAAAGCGGTGTGTCTTGCAATACTAATTCAACATCCTATGCCAATGTGTACAAAACAGGGATGGAGCTCAGCAGCAATACAACAGGCAGCTCCTCAGTGCCTGGGAGAACAAAACAGAATTAGCCCAGATGGAAATACTGAAGCAGGGGAACGTATTTCTGCCCTTTGAATTGAGTCAGTCTTCACTCCAGTGAGTTGCAAGGAGTCCAGGTGGGAAAGCTGAACTTTGTAAACTGCCCTTCACTCATCTAAACTCCTCAGTCTAAATTTGGCAAATGATCTGACCTGGCCAATATCCTGACACGCACACAGTACTTGGTAACTATTTCTAGTAAATATACATCTTTGAAGAGGCTATTTAGAAGAGAAAGAGCCCATCCATTTCTGTCATTCAGAGGAAACGTTCAAAACCAAAAAGGAGTAATGAGACATTCCTTCATCCTGCTTTGAAACTGTGCTGCTTCACCTTACTGTTTTGATTGTCTAATAATTTCATGTTTCTAAGATTTATAAATGTGCCTCAAATGGAGTAAATGACATTGCTACAAACACAGAGCTATATAGCACACATATAAAACTGGATCAGACTACCACTTCACTTAATTCCGCCTCCAGTCTTCATCACTGGCCAAATGCTTATCAAATGCCTCAGAAGAAAAATCACACAGTGGGCGATTATGGCTCGCAGGGAAAGTTTCTTTCCAACTTTTAAAAGTTACAGATTTTAACTAAGTGCTAATTCTCCAAGGATGCTGCCATTTCTGCTACACATATCTCTTTTCCCCTCACTCCATACCCTTTTTCCAAGCTCATTTTGAAAGGCCACTCTTAAGTCCCCAAAATGTACAACCTTTTCTCAGCTGTTTTTCACCCTCATTACATGTGCCTACCTCCACTGAAGTCAGTGGGCTTCTTGTGTATAAAGGAGTTTGCTGTACTTTAAGAGCAAATTAAAGTGAAGAGTTGAAAATTTTAAATCTTGCATTTTTGCACATACTGTTGTAAGATGCTAAATGTTCTTACTATGATTCGGTGAGCTTTAAATGGTTGTTAATTGTAAAAGAAAAAAATAGCTGCCTATCTCAGGGCAATATACCATTCTTTTAATTAGGAGAAGAAAACCACACATTCAGACAACATGACAGAAACACATCTTTTAAACATCCACTAATTCAAACAGCACACTGTATGTTACATTTGATGTGGCAGTTATGGAAACTATGCATTTTGATTGAGTAGCAGAATAAATACCCACCTAAAAACAGCATGATGGGCCAGTGCATAAATTAAGTACTCTTGATTAAAATTACCTTTATTTTTATTGTATTAACATCTTCTTACTCTAACATTGCATGACAAATTAGGATTTTTCCAGCTAAACATTTCCCTAAAATTTTCTCTCCATCCTGGTTTTTTAGTTATACTATAAGATACAAAAGACATGTCCTGCACCAAAAATCTAAACCAATTTTTATCAGTGTGGTACTTCTAATTGATATAAGTCACTACTAAAAAACACAATGAAAGTAAAAGCAGAATTTAACCTCACCTGCATTTTACTACTCCAGCTTTACATCTGGAATGGAGAGTAAACTAAAAATTGCCACCTCCCTCTCTTCCAAAAAGCCCTGCACAACTGTTGGATTATTTCCCTTCACGTGCACAACACCTTTGTATGAAAGTGAGGCTTAGGGGTTTTTCTTTCCTACCTTTTATCATCTGGGTTTAATGAGCATGAAAGTTCGGGAGGCAAGAGGAAAGAGATATTTAATTGTTTTCATCACAGAATACATTCTGGTGTAAGGCAGTTGCCGATTCCTGCAGATAATACCATAACTGTACATCTTCATATAAACATTTCGACCCTTCCCACTTTCCAACATAATTAAGAGGCAGGTAGCATAACTGTTGAAATAAAACATATTGACTTTTGTTTTCCCCATACACATTCCTACATGGAATGATACACCAAGCCAGAAAGTACCAGCGCAACAGGCACACGTATCACAAACTTCACCATAATGGGCACGCATTCACCCATTGGATCAACATCTTTCAATTTATTAGCATGACAAAGGACACAATTATTTTGGATATGCCTGAATGCAATTTTCATTAACTTTGCAATGATTTATTAACAAAAGTGTCAGGAATGTAATAAAAGCAGCAGGACTCCTCAAAATGCCAAAATATTAAAAAAAATATAATAATAAAAAAAAAGAACACAGCAGAATTTCCAAACATGCCTTGCAGCATCAGGTCAATAAGGTTGCTTGATTCTATCAAAAGCATCACCATGGTGAGTGAACTCCACAATTAACAGAGAGTAAGCACAAAAAATGCTAATATCTCATTTGAATGTAATTATGCACAGATTACTGTTCACTGGAACAAGAAAAGGGATTTTAATTGTCACCCAAAGTTACGTGTAAACCCAGGCTTCTAGTTAACTTTTTTGTTGAGGAGAGTTTATACAACACTAAAAATGAAAAGTTCACAAATTCTTATGTTCAGTGACTTTGTAAAATGACTGTGCTGACTTTCGATCAAGTATGCAACTTTCTAGAGTCCTTTTTGTAACATCCCTCCATGTATGTTGGCAAGGTTAGTTTGTAATAAGTTTCACCATCGTTTGCATTTTAATACTATTTGATCTCATTTACATGTTTAAATTTGTTCCTGTAATAAAATTCATTAGTATGTTTATCATAACCACATAATGAATATAGCCCTTATGTAAAATAAAAAATTGAAAGTACATTAGAGACATTACAAGCTGTTTGAAATTACTGTGCTTTGCATATTATACCTTATTAATTAAATTATAAATTATTTATTTATGTATGTCTTTAATCAGGGGCAAGCACTAGAACAATATTATATTAGTATAAGAAACACAACTCAAAGCTAATTCACACATGGACCAGTTTTACATACATAGGAGTACGGATTCGTTTTGCCATGGGATGGTAAATGCCATTCCCCCTGTGGTGCATCAGGGGATATGGAATAGATATTTAAAGGGCAGTGAGGGGAAAATGTTTCTTGTGCAAGTTAAAACTTAACTTGTTAAGATAATATCTCCTTTGCCTTTCCTTCTTAGGAGAATAATTAAATCAGATATGCAGATGGAACTGGGGAATAAATCATTGTTCAGGCTAATGCCACATTCACATTATTATATAGAATCCACTGATTTTAAAAAATAAGTAAATGAAAAAAAAAAGAATTAGAATTTTTCTTTTAGTGTTTTGCAGTGGTTTCTAAAATTCAGCAGGCAAAATTCAGTGTTTTATAAATCATGGAGAATGTTAGGAAAATACCACAAGAGCAGCAACGTTGTTTGAGCTAATATTCTTTTTAGCTAAGCTGTTATAAAGAAAAACTAATCCACTGATGTGCCCTTACTTTAAGAAAAATAGAGTTTATCAAAAAGAACTGATAGTTGGAAGAAAACAATTAGGAGAGAAAGAGGGAGCGGGGGGAGAGAGTAACTGAAAATCAAGAAAGAGGAGCACAAAGCTCAGCCTGTGGACTGATAATACAACTGAGACAAAGCCTAAACTTTAGAAGCAATGGATTAGTCCGGTAGACAAGCATTTAAAACAACCCGTTGACTGAACAAAACAGGCTTGGGACACTAAGTCTATACCACTAGCTCAGAAAAGGCTATGAATAATGAATACTGCTGAAGCATAATTTATACCCCTGGGGAAGTTTCTCTTCTCCAACAGAAGCTGCAAATCACTCTGGAAATCAGGAAGATTAGAAGGACCAACAGCAGAGATGCACTTATTTTTACCCCATAAAGACCAAACAGAACTGTTCATTTCTGCGTACACCAGAGGAAATTCAAATATTTGTTAGCATATGTGTGTGCACATGAGTAAAAACCAGAAAGGTACTTTCATCCACCAACAAGGGGAGGAACACCGCTAATGTGGCTGATGCCGTGTGCTTCTACACTAAAAAATTGCCCTGACCAGTTTCTAAAAAATGGCCTCAGGAAAACCATGGATCCATTTCTGTACATTCAGTATTCTCTCAGAAGACACTTTTCTTCATAGACCACTATCTTAAGTCATGTTCTGTATCTACATTTCATGAGGAAATATTCTTTTAATGAATAATAGAAATTACAGTCTACCTGAAAGATGTTTCCATTTTGGGTCACAGTAGAAGACAAGGGGCCCTAGGAAGATTTAGAAAGTAGAAGTTTTGCTGGTCTACAAATAGTCAGACACAAATGTAAATTCCCTTTAAAAAATGTCCCACCGGAAAGAAAAAGAAAAAAAAAAACAAAACACCAAAAAGTCAAAAAAAACCTCAAAACACAGAGGTTGCCTGTAGCAAGGCTGCGATCGTATCACCATTCCCCACAGACAAGCATGCCGAGATTCTTGGTAAACACAAACTAGGTTGGGAAAATAATTCCTATTTGAGGGGGTCTGGAAACATTACACTTGGCAGTGTTTGGTTAACACTTGGACTTGACGATCCTAAAGGTCCTTTCCAACCTAAATGATTCTAAGATTCTATTAATTGTGCAAAGGATATTGTAATGGATTTGGATGTCCACAAGACACCCTTGGACAGCACCAGGACTTGGGTGATCAGCTGGTGTGATCTTTGGGGACTCAGGCATGATGAGTTCCAAACCCTCAGCCCTTCCACCAAGTCCTTAACATTTCTGGGCTATCATTAGTCCCAGAGGACACAGGAAGAGAAAAGCCAGACTAGTGGGCTGCTGGCTGAAGGTCCTGTTCCCTTCCTTTCATGGCATTACCTTGTGTCCATGCCTGTCTCCACTCTCCTTCCTTCCACCTGTAGGCTCCTCTATCCTGTCACAGATGTCTAGTGGGCATATGGAAAATTCTTTACATGTCTGAGAAAAAGGAGATATTCAAGAACCTGTCTTGGGTCGCTGTAACAGAAGGATAAAATTTACAGCACATCTACTTCTGTGGCTGGACTGCAGTGTAGAGCTCTAACAAATGAATAGAAACTATTTAATCAGAGCAGTGTGGGGCTGGGCATAGGTTTTTCTATCGTGCTTTGAAAAAAGTGTTAACTCAGACAAATACTGAGGAACAATAGATGAAATCTTTCACTTCTAAATGTGAAGGGCAGAAGGGATATCTCACCTGCCCTTTTGCCCAAGAGGCTTCATTATATATCAGTCTCAATGGATTAAGACAGTGGTGAATTCAAGGATTTGGAGTTATCAGAATACATGAATTTATCACCCCTTCTCAGTATTGCTGAGAATTCAGAGTTCAACAGCAGGTGTATGCAAAAATGCAAGGTATTTCAAACACTTGCTGAAAATTGTTGAAAAACTTAACAGACTAATTAAAATGTTTATTGTTTTGGGGTTTTTTTTCATTTGACTTTTTTTAATTGGAAAAAGGAGGTGGGGGAAGCATATCTTAAAGACGATATCCTTATAGACCAAGCAACTGGTGCAGTATCTTGGAAAAGCCATCTTTCTAAGGGAAAGCCCAAACAAAAGACCACAGAGATGTCAGAATTTGACATAGAGATCATGTGGTCTGAGCAAAGTAATGGAAATCAGCTTGGCCACTTCATTTGGCCACTCAGTTAAAAGGCCCAATTCTTTTCAGCAATAATGTACTGAACAATCCAAAAACATACTGACATTCCTCTCAAATTTAGCCAAACAGAAAGAAGCACATTTAAATAAGACTTTTATTAGTATTTCACCATCACCATATGCAGAACTACGGTATGACATGCAATACTATGCAGCAGTGGTTTGAAAAAGGGAATAAAAATCCCAGGCATAAAATTACAACTAAAACACACCATGACATAACTAAGTTAGAGATTTCACTAACATTTCTAGGAATTTCCCCAATAACCTGGATAACATGAACTTAGTATGGAGAGAACGCTAGCAAGCTGTTCTGGTTTCAGCTGGGATGGAGTAAATTATCTTCTTAGGAGCTAGTACAGTGCTGTGTTTTGGCTCTGATGTGAGACTTTTCAGTTCCTCAGGCCTTGCTAGTGAAAAGGCTGGGAGTGCACAAGGAACTAGGAGGCGACGCAGCCAGGTCAGCTGACCCGAACTAGCCAAAGAGGTATTCCATACCATGGGATGTCACACCTTGTATATATACCTGGGGGGGGTTGGCCGGGGCAGGCAGATCATTGCGTGGGGACTGGTGGCTGGGCATCAGTGGGTGGGCAGTGAGCAGTTGCATTGTGCACCACCTGTTTCTTTCTTCCTTTCCCTCTGGATTTTATTCTTTCCCTCACTCTTTTCATTATAACTGCTATTGTCATCATTGTTGTTATTGTTCTTTCATTTTTATTCTATTTCCATTATTAAATTGTTCTTATCTCAACCCTCGAGTTTTACATTCCTTTCCAACTCTCCTCCCCATCCCTCTGGGTGAGGGGGCAGTGAGCAAGCGGCTGCGTGATCCTCAATTAACAGCTAGGGTTAAACCATGACACAGGCTTTTTGCAAGCAACAGGCAGGGGGCTAGTAAGTTAGACACTGCAATTTAACTCTAACTTTTGCAAGAAGATTCAACAAAAGATTTTATTTTCTTACCACAAAGCATTTGGCCTCATCTCACAAAGTTACAACAGCGTTCTCAAGGCCACAATCTGTATCAGATCTATGATTCCCTTAAACAAGACTATTCAACTCATTGACCTGCTTTCCTCCTCCTTCCTCTGGTCCATCACACATTACAAAATTAATTTTAAAATATGATTCCTCTAGACATTAGATAAGAGCTTATTAATTCCTTGAGCCATGTCAGGATTAAAAAGAAAAAAGATAGATAAGCATTGATAAAATTACTCCATTTCAGTCAGGAAAAACATACTTCAAGTAAGAAAATCTACTCATTAATTATCCTGAAGATGATGGAGCAGGGAGGATACATCTGGAAAAGAAACTATTTGCATAGTTTAAAAAGCATACAAATATAGAATGGACCAAAGTTAAGATTTTTACCAAAAAATGATTGCACAAAATAGTGAAATGTTTCGAAGTATTAAAACTGAGAGGGGGAAGACATGTGCTCCTAATTACTCTCCTGTACTTTAGCCAGCACACAACTATTTAAATAGGCTATCTCAGACTATCCTTACCTAAGTATTCTATCAAGAGAAGGAACAAACAGTATGGCAAAAAATACATACTTAATTTCTTCAAAGTCCATGGCCAAAGTCAGAAAGTGGTTTTCATCCCCAAAGTAAAAACAATTTAAAAACATGAACTATTTCCTGAAATTTTATATCATGGAAAAATATGGAAAAAGACATCTGAAATGAACATTATTCTCAATTCTGCTTCTTTTCTAATGTGAAATATATTCTTCATCCAAAAAAGGCTGTGATGGTATAGACAGATCCTTTGAAATCATGATACAATATTCACGTTCATTTCCCACCATCAGAAAACTTGTTGAGTTTCTAAAAGCATTTTCATTTTGAGAAACTCAGGCCACTGTTTTGACAAGGTTATAGTAGGCCTTACTAGTATAAACTCAATTCCCCCAAGCATTTCAGAGGTTTTTTAGTGAACCTCTGTTGAGGCAATAAATCGTGAGACTGAACTGCAGCCTGTCTTTTCCACCAACCTAAGCTCTCAGGAGTCATAGGCTCCCCCTCACACGCTCATCTGAACCCCATGTTTCATTGCGTGGCACCAGAGCTACTTGCAAACATGCAGCAAGGATACAATGCTTTCACATCAGCAGAATAATCACATGGAAAACCTTAAGCCAAACACTGCCTTCCCTTCTCCAGTACCAGGGATGGTAAAGTTGCACTTGTATGTCAGCAAGTCTGTGCTGCCAATGGACTTAGCCCAGTTTACTCCAAACTCAGAGCAATGAGAAAATGGAAAAATCTAATTCTTTTCCACTTTTCTTCCCAAGAGTTATACCACTTGACTGCTACAAATGATGACACAGTGAGATACTGAAGGTAATGGCATTTAGGAAGCAAACCAACATCAGTGATTCAGGTTTGCGTCTGTGTTTACACCTGTTTGCACACATGGATTTATGTGCAAACAGAAACTGTTGACTTCTCAAAGGGAGTGCTCATACTGTCAAATTCAAAATACAGAATACTTGAAAATTTTGTCCAGTATAAACATTAAGGGAATCATTACTCAGTTTCCTGAGATTAAATTCACAACAGTAAAACAGCATTATAAGCTTCTTTAAACTGAATTACTGTTCCTCTTAGCTATAATTGACAGGGAGTATCGAGTTCAAGGCATACTGGTTTTGTGGGGTTTGGTTGTTTTTCAAGAGCCTAGAAAATTCCAACTCAAGGGATGAATGTTTAGGGAAGTTATGAGTGTGACAGCAAACAGGGAGTTATGACAAAAAATATTCCCCACTTTTAACTATCACAGGAGGTAGTTGTGTCTAGTATAATAAATCCTTTACTGTACTAAGCAAGAATCTATTCAACTGTCCTTAAAGTATTAATTTTACTGCTATGATTACAAGACTGTTATTACCTTAATAAAATACATTCAGTTTACAAGCTAAAAGGTCTATGGTTTGAATATTGGAATAATCCAATTTAATTAGGATAACAATGTGAAAACCGTTCACATAACAATTGTGAACAATTTTCTAATGGACTTAAATTATGTGCTTGTAAAGAACATTGACAGATGATATATTTACTTTTCCTGGGAGCACACTGGAGATCTTTAAAGGAGGAATGTCTAAACCACAGCAGATTTAGATACCTCAACATGTCTTAAAACTGTGGGTCTAAACCAAAGGCATTATCCAGGTCCCCTCTATCTTTGGTGACCCAGAGTTAATACGAATAAGGAGTGCCCAACTTTCTCCATCTCCCTTCCAAATAAAGAACAACAATTATGTCTTAGACAACAACAATAATTTGTGTCTGTATAGCCATTTACATCTGAAAAGTGGTATCCAGGTAATTAAAGGTAACAAGCAATTGGATACCACTGTATGGCTGGTTAGTTGGATAAGCCCGTTTTAAAAAGTTCGAACAAACGGTTACAGATACCAACAAGCACAACATTAGTTAAGAAGCATCGTTTCAATGATGGAGAGAGGGTCCAAATTTCAGCAAAGCCAGCTTACGTTTTTCTTCACATAACTGCTCTCAAGGGGCAAGAGACTCTACACCCTAAATGGCGGACAGAGTGCTATCTAGGATCAGAAAGAATATTACTTTCTCATCTTAGAGGCCTTGTGCTTGGCTCAGTCTGGAGCAACACATGTTCTGAACATACTGAGCACACTGTCAACGCTTGAAAAATTAGTAATAATTGTTGAAATCTTTGCAGGACTTTTTCCTGTGCCATAGAAGAGAGTTACTGCAATCTGCTCCATTTTAAATTCCTTAAAGAATAGTTCTTGTGCTCCTGGCAGGCTACCAGTTGGACCCTGGTTTTGGCAAAGCATTGGGTCTTTAAGTGTTACACGTAACACACAGCATGTAAGGATGCATTTCCTGATGAAGTTCCTCTTCTTTCAAATGTCTGAGGGCAACAGCTAGCCTTGGTTTAACTCCACTGACTTCAAGGAAATTGAACTGAAGGGATGAATTTCAGCAGAGTCAGAGCTCAGTGCCATTGTAGCACAGAGCAATTTATAATGAACTCTCTCTCCTTACATTCTTGATACCTTCCACAATGACTGAAGGCTAAGTACTGAGAATTCTTGGACGTACTAGTGAAATCAAGATGAACAGGAAATGAACTTGATTCAAATCATAATATTCAAAGAAAAAGTAAAAAAGAGTTTACCTATTGGAAGTTTTATCACAAAACTAAATAATCATCTTCATTTTACAACTCCAGTAAAACAATCTACAGCTGTCTTTGTTTCCAAAAGTTTTAAAAACCCAAAGGTGAATTTAAAATAATTACACAGGCAGGCACTTACTTTAAAAGATGACACACCAATGCAAAGTAATAATGTAACAACTGATTCAATAATTGTCTGCATTTAGATAAAATATGGTTCTGTATTTCATCATTAGATATTTGTGAGCCTGGTGACAAGAGAGAGATAAAGAGCCTCAAGACTCTCCACAACCATAACCAGAAATGAAATTCTCAAGAAAACAAATACAATAAGATGTTCAGTGAAATGAAAGTATAGGTCTTTCATAACAAATGCCTGTGTGTTTTTAGAATCAATATACACAGCAATGTGTGTGTGTGTGTGTGTGTACATACATATAGATTGTTTGCATAAATGTTTAATGCACGTTTGCATGCCATCTGTATTTAACACACACACACATTTATGAATTTCTACACAGCTGTATGAATTCCCAACATTTCTTTTCTCATTGTAAGTTAAAGGTTAACAATGCAATCAGGTTGAAAGGAGCAAGTTTTAAATTAAACACTGAAGTTAGTGGCTACTATTAGACTTGGTTTGTTTTCATCTTCATTGCACAATGGTTTTGTGAAGCTAACAGAAACTACTATAATATTTTCCTCTTGCAAAGTCTGTTTGCTAATCAGTAGTGGATCTAATCAAGGACCTAATAGTGCATAATGGTACATTTGCTTCCCAGGAGAAACCAGTGTTCCTCATCACACCAGAAAATACCCCCTTGCAAGGTGCAACCAGTATCCATGGACTCACTGCAACAGTCTAATAATTTAATTGCAAGCCCTTAGGCAGGGGTAACTTAAATTACAATTAGAGAGCTCTAGCACTGCTGCTAACATCTGTGTGATGAACACTGTACTGATTAAAGGTTTTTAAAAGAGAACTCAGCACTTCACACTCCGGAACAAGTCACTACACTAACTTTGAAGTCTTCTATCTTACTATTTTAATACTTGTGATGCACTCTGCCTAGTCTTTTCTGTGGGGATTCAAAGGATCCAAGCTCAGTGTGGTGTCTGCCCTTTCAAAGGCCTACAGGGGCGTGCTTACATTAGAAATACCTTTTTTGCAGGTAGAATACACACAACAGAAAGCCATTCTACAGCACTAGAAGAAAAGCACCATGCACAAACACTGCCTTGCCTCCACCTCTAAAACCACAATAAGCTTTGGAAGAATGCAGAGATCCTACAGCAGCAGAAATACAAGGCCTGTCCCCATTCTCTGCGTAGCCATACGGATCCCAGTCCTATAGCAGGATTCTTCAGCGTGTACACCATGTACAGTGCAGAGAACTGAGCCATACCTGTTGGATCAGCCTAGCCGCCTAGTACAGCGCACCCTGGTTTCACACTCACATCCATGCAACAGCTCCACATAAAGGCAGTTTTTTGCACATATCAGTGACTTTCCTGTTGACATGCAGGACTGCAGTATGCAATATTGTAAATCAGAGAAATAATAGCATATGCGTTGTATACGAAAAGCCACTAGATTCCTTTGAAACCCTGAACCAATGCTTCATAGGTTCTAATTTGCTATTTCTTTGCAGCAATATAAAGTAGGTAAGAACTTCATCAGGTAGGGCTCAGCATGTTTTAAAACCTTTACCAAGTGGTAACAAACAACACAAAGCCAACTCCCTATCTTTCGACTGAGCAAAAAGATGCAGTTGGTGTTTAGCCCAAGTGGCAGGACACTGCCCGCTTCCACAGCTCTGGTAAGAATCCAGCAACTGTGGTTTTTAAACTGTTGGGATAGAAAGGCATTGGGTTCAAAACTGCTCCACTCAGACAACAGGTTTTACAATTCAGGCAAGTTATTCCCCTTCCAGATAAGTCCTTTTAGGTGAGGTGGGGAAAGTACAGTGGCACTGAAACGGTTTTTGAGACAACAGCAAACCCACCTTCAGAAGACGACACAACAGATTGTTTCCTTATAGACAGCACCTCCAAGAGTGTGTTGCTCTATGTTTATCTTTCTCCAATGCTAACTTAAATATATAGTCATTCCTCCAAGAAAAATCTAGAGCTGCCCAAGCAGCAGTACTGCCTACCTGCATACACAGTGGAGATTCCATTCAAGAGCTCTAACAAAGCTTACCATTACCGACTTTTAAAAAGTCATCTCCCTATTCTTTGGTGTTCTTGAAGCTCGTCTTCATAAAATACCCTCCGGTAGGTAAATTAAGAGAAACCAACCCACCTTGCTAGGGACACATATGGCTTCACCTCACCAGCAGCATACCAATGACTGCAGCAGTCAAAGTCTGTTACTTTAGAGCAGGAAGACCTCAAAGACCCAATTCCCAGCCTATTATACAGGAATAAAACTCAGAAAGCAATGAAGGTCCAAGAACCAAGTGGGCCATCAACTTATTCCAATCCTGCCCACAAAGACACGGTGCCCCAATATGCAGTCTTCCATCCCAAAAGCAGTAACCCGTCAGTGGATGGCAGTATCATGAGTTAGTCATTCTTCACAGCCTATTTTTAAAAAGCCCAGCTTTCCCAGCCTGCCTGCAAAGCAGAGAAGCTCCTGTTTCATCCACAATGTGATTACAGCTTGGGAAGAAGTCTCCTCTGCTGGAGAGGGCAGCAGTCCTAGAGAAATGCAAATATTGCATAAGTGAAGCAAAAGAACTGTGATACATAACTTTGATTTTGTGAAACACTACGCAAAACTCAGCAATACATAAGGGTGACAGCTACACAGAGCCTGAAGTATGTGAATAAAAACAGTTTCCCTTTTCTGACAGGAAATTCCACTGTTTGAGACAACAAAACAGAAAGAGCAGCAGCCCTTAAGATACAGCCCGCACAAAATAAACTTTTTTTTTTAAAAAAAGAAGAAGAATCTTGGCATATGGTAACAAAAACTATATAATTCTCTTGATCTTTAATCTCTATGCCAATGTCTGTTTTACAGATTATGGCCTCAGCTACTGACAAATCTGCTTAGTGAGTTTTTGGCTGACAAATCTGGCAACACAAATGCTGTCTGAAATACATTCAAAAGGCTAAACATTTTCATAATAGCTACTTTACACAGCTTAGTAGGTTTCCCTTTAGGACACCAATTTGATTTTTTTTAAAGTGACAGTGTTAATTTTTATGATTACACACAGAACTGAGATTTTTATTTAATACAGTGGGTCTTCTAAAGCTTTTCAAGGGGATCAACCACTTTGCCAACAGACGGGTGTTACAGCAGGGGTGATTATAGTAATTTTTCATGTAATTGGGAGTCACCATTTGGTTGCTATCTTTCACATGCTTGTTGCCTCATCATATAATCCTTCATAATGGGGGTTTGTTGTGTGTCACAAGAATGTGCCAAGCAGCCGGGAAATAATAAACAGAGGAACCCCCTGGCTCGTGGGTAGCATGAGTGTTTTAACATCTGTCCAGCTTCTTTCAACTGCAATAAATTTCAGCTGATAGCAGTGACCCAATATGAAGGCATTTTGTTGTTGTTTTTAGGACAAAATCTTGAACATCACACTTCATTCTCTTAGCTACAGTGGCACAATCTGTAAGGACATAACTTTCTGATAAATGATATTGTCTGATGTGAAAGATCATGATTCAACAGAAATTAGTAGAAACATCAAGTTCTTGCCCCAAGACGCCTGGGCTCTCTGTGAACAGCAAGACTTGTTTTTTACAATTATTGGCTGCAGTTTGCTTACATTAAATTATAAATAATTTCGCAGGAAATTCTGAAGCCATGCCACCTCTGGTTGTGATCTCATCAGGTCTCCTCCAGCAAAGAAAGAATAAACAGGATCAGTATGCTACAACGGGAGTTCTCACAGGGTTACCAAGTTCAAGCCGACACAACAAAACACATAAGCACCTGCTTAACACTAAACCCAAGAACTGCTCCATTAAAGTTAATAGGACCACTCATTGGCTTAAGGTCGAGGACATACAAATGCACTACACAGATTCCAAGCCTTTGGGAGACTGCTGGAAGAGAAAATAATTCCCTTTGGGCCATTTGTGTTGTATAGCTCCATCAGCTGGTCACAGCAGCATGTTGTACTACCTGAAATAGGACATAATTGTTTTATGCTACAAATGGATAGCACATGCGCCAAAAATGGCCCTGATATGCTGCAGCCTTTCCTCTATGCCAAAAAGAGATACCAAGGAATGAGTAACCAGCAATATAAAATTTGGGTACTGCAAAACTGTTTTCAGCAATTTAATAGTATGACAAATCACTAGGAAGCAAATGGCCTGGAAAACAGAGATCACTGTATCATATTCTGGATAAGCTGTGTAGTACAATCCAGACCTTGTACTATTGTGGTCACTGCAGATCCTATGGGCCCGCTGTGCAGCAATGCCAGCATTAGTCCTGGGCCTGAGCAAACCCAGACCAGGGAGTGGTGGTCTGCAAAGTGAACTGTACATCCAACTACAGTTGCTACAGAGATACCATTGCTTCAATGGCACATGAAGCACATAAAAGACTCAAATATCAGTGCTTGGAATATTTAGCTCCCATTAACTTCAGTATGGTGCTCTCAATGACCTCACTGGATTTCAAGTATATTCAGCATATCCCAAGATAAAACCAGGGGATTCTGTAAATTTGGGGCTTTATTTGTGATGAAAGAAACAAAATCCAGATACAAGTTCTTAGTTTTCCTAAGTTTAAAAAAAAAACCCAACCATTATTTCAGATGACCATTAAAATATACACACCTCTAATATGTTACTAACTAGAATGCCATTTACCACACTGAACTCTTCCTCTGACTTTTAGACTTATGTTTTTATATGTTGTCTCTTCAACTTTCATAGACAGAATGAGATGGACAATACAGTGGCTGATATACGTAAGCCCTCTGTAGCCATCTGTCCTAAAAGCCGCAGAACAGCCTGTCACACAGTGCATTTTACCTTGCCTTTAGTCATTTGCTAGAATTTCACTTCCTAGATCATTGTAATGAGAGTGCAATTTTTCGCAGCTATGCTTCAGTGAAATCTTCTCATATTACATCTACCTCTTGTTGACTAAGAAAATGCATATAGATTCACATTTCAATTCTTGCAAAGCTTTCTAAGGTATGCACAAGCAAACAGTACTTAAAGCTGTAGAACAAAGTCCTTTGCTAAAGAATAGTTTTAAAGAACCCAGGTGACCGCCCTACTGGCATTTGTCTTTCCCATCCAGCTGAAGAGCATAGCAGCTTGTTTTGGCAAGTCTAAGAAGCCTATCTCTTCATTACTTGTAAATGAATTCCATAATAAAATGCAGTCCATGGCTGGCCTCTTTCATCCTTCATACAGACACACCGATGTCAACAACAGTAATACAGCATGAATGTATGTATGGTATTAATTACATGAAATAGAAAACTAAACAAGAATCTGAAATACAAAAGGCACCATTTACTACATTACGACAGACCTAAAAATGGCTAATGTGCAAGCAGCAGAAGCAAACTGGAATATCTAGGGAGAGGAAGAACAGATCATGGCATATCCCAACTATTTTGCAGTTGGTGTAGCAGAAATTAACTGATCTGTGGGTGGACACTATTCAGTTTTGCATTAGAAACAGACAAAAGTGCCTTGGGATCTGAAACAGCACTGACTTGCAGTGATGCTCTCACCTAACCCTTACAATGCTCCTTTTGGTTTTTCCTACGGTAATATTTTCAAATTTGGGGTTTTAAAAATAATGCTTTTGCTAATACAAGTGTTGATACACGCTAACAGATACATGCCAATGTAAAGATGTCTTGTATCAGGAAAGGGTACAAGCTATCCAGGATGCAGAGACATGTGCATTCAAACTAGCAAAATTATATTCATAGTAAGAGCAGTAATAATATCTGTGAAGGCCCTGATGAGGTGATGTAATGCATGTGAACAGATAAAGACAGTGGTAAATTCAGGCTTTAGAGTCAAATAAATTAGGGAGCTTGTCATGTAATGCAATGGGATGGATCCTGGAAAAATCAGCCAGAACAAAGAGGGAGGTCAGAAAAGAAATCAAGAGACTGTCATGTAGGGGTGAGCGTAAACAGACCTGTCCATTATTCAGGTGGATCCCAAGGAGATGTGCAGGAAGGATGACCTCAGGGAGCATAACTCCTGGAACAGAATGGAGAATTATAAGACCTGCCTCAAGTAAAGGCTAATGCATAGTACATGTCACACAGAGTGCCCGCATCGCACTGGAGCAAAAAACCAAAATTCCCAGGTCAGGACAATTCGCTCTGTCTGCAGTGTCTTGGAAATCGACAGTTCCTTGAGACAAATACTTTCAACTCCAGGAAGATCCTATTAAAATTAAGAAATTTAAGTATTCTTGAACTTGGTAAATTCAAACACTTACAACCTAAACCTGACAACATTTATCTTGGAACCAAATTAATTTTTATTTCTACTAGTCCCAAAGTTTCAATATGCAGCATGCCAGAAAGTTCTTGCATTGATTTTTGACCAGTTCTATGACAGAAATTGTAGATCCCAGCAGCAAATAGTGTCCAGGTTTTCCGTACCAAAGAGAGCTTGGGAAGGTAGTCTGGGACAGCAGGACAAACATATTATCTTGATGTTCCTGCTAACTGATGGGTTGTTATTAACTGTTGAACTGCTTAATTAGGTTTTATAGTTAACAGACTGTTATGATTAGAGGGGACAATGCATGTGCGTTGTTGAGCTATTGTTTCAAACCGTTTGCAAATTCAGAAGAAGCATCACTCAATTCGTGCTCGGGAGGCTCTCTCAGCAAGCTGAAAGGAGAGAAGCTTTCTCTTCTGCAGAAGAAAACTCTCACTTATTCATGAAGTGGGTGGATTCCCCAAACTAACTACATCCCCCAAAGGGTAACAGAACACCCTGTTTTGGCACATGGGGCCCTGACAGGTCTCCTCCTGCCCTGCAGCATCATCCACATCCCTAAGTCTGACCTTCACTGCATGGCAGAGATCACTGGCCAGCTGACCAGGGCTGACAGTCTGGTTTCAGCGGAGCAATTTCACTGGACTCTGGCGCTCAGCTTTGTTTCCATTTTCTGGGTGTTAACACTCACTTGGTTCACCTGCTTTTTAAATGACATTTTCCCTCTGCATCTCAATGGCACAGCACAGTCCTTTCCTGCTATTTTAGGCTCTTTCGTACTCTCTTTAGAATTCCCATAAAGAAGTTCCTTTCTACACTTTCTCCTACTTACCTTTTCCAGTCACCAGCTGGTACTTTTCATCTCTTTCTAGAAATCACTCAGTCACCCAATTTAGTCACATGTTCACTCCATTCCTCCTGGCCAGCTGCCACACCTTCCAAGCTTATTTTGTCATTCTCCTCTCAAAAGGCATCAAACCCTTAACACAAAATCTCTGCTAGATTGTTTAGCAAACCCATCCCCTCCAGAAAGACTTCGACTGACAAAAATTTCAGAAGGTACCATGAACTGCCTATTGAACCCATCACTGCTTGTTGTCACCCTTTCTTCTTACTTCTTGTATTCATCATTTCTCCTCATTTTTATCCAGCCACACAACTGAGACATGATAACTGCACTCTTGATTTTATAATTATACAAACAGTGCATAACTACACATTGTGAAAAACTCTCAAAGAAATCCTGTTAAGTGAAGATAACATCATAGGCTGCTCGGGGGAAAATCAGGTCAAGTTACATTCTGCATAACCTTCACAATCCTCTTTACTTTAGCACAAAGATGAAAGTGGGCTAAAGAATATGTCAAGCCATCTGATTCTTCCCCTTCAACTATCCAGATCTGCTCCACAAACTTTTGCCCCATTTTTATATAAGCATAGGTCAGCAGAATCACCATTTGTACGATACAGCTAAAATAGTGCTCCATGGTCCTTAAACACCCTATTCTAAAATCCTGTAAGGGCATATCCTCCCCTTTGTGAGAAAATGGACTTTTATGTAAAATGCATATTGCTAAGGAACAAGTTTCTCTTATTCACAGACTAGCCCGTAAAAGAAGAGTTCAGTGTCTTTCCACATTGAGTCTTGACCTTTCTTCAGGTGGAAATTACATACAATATGAGGTAGACATATACCTACTGAAAGACAGAATGACTCTCAAATTATTTCACTCAGCCTGGAGAAAACAGGCAGTAATGATTTTCATTAACTACAGCTCTATGCTAGAGCTGATCTCACAACCCAGCGGTTAGAAGATCTCAATGCAAATTCTCAGCTGCTGCCATTGTTCCATTGACTTCAGCATTGATTGATTTCAATTGCACCTCACATCCACGGATTTTGCCTCTAAATTCTGTTGTCCAAAGTACTGAAAATGTTGAAATTGATGTAACACTGACAAATTCCTGAATTTTCTCTCCCGTCACCAAATAATATCAGAACTACGTTAATTAATATAGTCATATAATTACTTGATGACATAAATTTCTGGCTGTGTACAAAACAGAAACTCTGCAGATTTCAGCTCTGTGGGAATGGCATGGAATGGATTCCAGATAAGTAAGGTTTGCCAGCTTGTTTGGGACACAAGGCCGGTATTCCTCCCTATTTCACTTGTTGCTGTCAGTCAACTGTCAGAGACACAGATTTTTCAACAAAAAAATAAAATCAGACATTAAATCATTAAGAGGTGTTTTGGCAATCTACAAAATGATGCAAAGGCATCAGGATCCATTAGACATTCAGCCTGGGAAATGTTATTCAATACCAAGATAACACAAGTCTTACACCTCACTTCTCTAATAATCTTCAGCAACTTGACCCCCCCCCCTTTTTTTTTACCTAGCCCAGTCCTCCCAAATCTTTTAAGCAATGCTTTCACACTAGTGATTTCAATCAGAGTAAAATCCAGCATATAAACCTAATAAAAATTTCTCCAATTGCAAGCTCCCTACTACAAGTTTTTCCAAAAGTTCTAGAAGAAAAATTTGTTCATAATCATATGTTGTTTATGAAGATGGAAGACTACTGAAATGCTTCAGTTGTCAACCAGTACATGCAACTTTGCTTCCAAATTGAGGCAGTTTTAAAGCATTCCCTCCAAGAAGGCAGGAGCTCAGTTGAGTTGTAAGGCACCAACTGTTAGTGACCACACACACAAACTGAAGCCTTTTTCCACATGTGCAGGCCAGACAGTCATTTTTCTGAGCTGAAAATTAATCCTCTGTGTTCTTGACAGACACAATTTTTTTAAGGTGCTGATTTTCTTGAGAAACCTATTTTGTACTGTGCTTGCTTTAAATGAAAACTTCATAACTGTCTTAAAGAGGGCTTCTGAAGTAATTATTAGGTACTGATATTTCTGCAATAAACTGGATTTACATGATAAACCATGATTGCACATGCGGATCTGCTGCAGTCCACAGACCACCAAATGATCTGGACGAGGAGATCAAGCGCACTCTCAGTAAGTTTGCAGGCAACACCAACTTGGGTGGGAGTGTTGATCTGCTGGAGTGCAGGAAGGCTCTACAGGGGGATCTGGACAGGCTGGATCGATGGGTCGAGGCCAAGTGTATGAAGTTCAACTAGGCTCAGTGCCAGGTCCTGCACTTGGGTCACAAGAACCCCATGCAACACTACAGGCCTGTGTAAGAGTGCCTGGAAAGCTCCCCCACAGCAAAGCACCTGGGAGTACTGGTCAATAGCCAGCTGAGTATGAGCCAGCAGTGTGCCCAGGTGGCCAAGAAGGCCAATAGCTTCCTGGCTTGTATGAGAAATAGTGTGGCCAGCAGGACAAGGGAAGTGATCATACCCCTGTACTCAGCACTGATGAGGCCACTCTTCACTGTGAGACTTTAACTCACTGTAAGACAGACATTGAGGTGCTGCAGCATGTCCAAAGAGCAACAAAGCTGGTGAAGGGGCTAGAGAACAAATCTCATGATAAGCAGCTGATGGAACCAAGGGTGTTTAGCCTGGAGAAAAGGAGGCTCAGGGGACATCTTATCACTCTCTACAACTACCTGAAAGGAGGTTGTAGCGAGGTGGGTGTCAGTCTCTTCTCCCAAGTAACAAGCAATAGGACAAGTGAAAACAGTCTCAAGTTGTGCCAGGGGAGGTTTAGTTTGGATATCAGGAAAAACTTCACCAAAAGGGCCATCAAGCATTGGAACAGGCTGCCCAGAGAAGCAGTGGAGTCACCATCCCTGGAGATATTTAGAAGGCATGTAGATGTGACACTTAGGGACATGGTTTGGTGGTGGACTTGGCCATGCTGGGTTAACAGTTGGACTCAATGCTCTTAAAGGTCCTTTCCAACCTAAACGATTCTATGAGTATACACAAAGAGTACTGCTGCTCTTTTGCTTTTCGGACAAACACACAAAAATCTTTGAAACAGTGACATGTGAAACAGTTTGCCTAAAGGGTAAGGAACATGTTATCATCCATGTATGATATTACTAACCGCAACTAAGTACGCGCATGTAAGAAAGTGACTGCACACCAAGTGCTTATTTAAGCACTTAGTGCCTTGAGATACCTGCTTTGGGACACAAGCAGCTTGACAAGTGGCAACAGGTCTATTCAAACTCACTGGAGATGTTTAGGAAACCCCAAAATGAGGTGCCATGCATCAAAAAATGGCCACATGGTGCAAAGTCTAATTCAGCTGCTCAGCACAAGGGAAATCTGTGCTGAACAACAGTATGAAAGCTGAAGTTAATCTCTTGTCCAGACAGAGAAAAGTAGGGGGTTTTAATGATGTTATTACATATACCTTGGTAGTCCTAAGAGTCTGGGAATCTGGAATAAAGTCTCTCATAAGTACACAGGAGAAAAGAATAAAATTGCAGCCAACTGCTACTTCGGAAGGAAGAACACGCTCAATTCTGACTATGCAGTGATTGGTGCTACCTCCTGCAGCGTCTGTCTTGTTTCTTCCATCACATTCCAGTTTATTACTATGAATACAAACATCGTCACTGTGTTCTTGGGCTCCATTGCTTCTGCTTTCTTCAGGGCCAGTCTTGGTAGAAATAATTTTTCTTCTGTTGCTATAAATGCTGCATCTGGCAGACAGAGACAGTGCTGACAGCTACAAACAGGTCAAGAGTGTGATTCAGTTCCTATAAAGTGAGTCTTGATGCTGATGTTGACAGGGACTGGATCCAGATCCAGAAGTTCTAATTTTTCTGCTGGAAGCCTTCCAAAACCTCCCAAATGTCTGAGCTCAGACTAGAAGAATGAAGATAGCCTCACTAACCAATAAAACACCAAGCACACATACAAATGCCTATGAAAGGGAAGAGGGGGAGGGGGGGGGGGGGGGAGGCCAAAAAAAAAAAAAAAACCCGTTTGCCCTCTGTTTCCTCAAACA
>JAVJGI010000035.1:3152788-3164965 GCA_035590275.1 Ibycter americanus | reverse complement strand
CCCCCCCCCCCCCCCCCCCCCCCCCCCCCCCCCCCCCCCCCCCCCCCCCCCCCCCCCCCCCCCCCCCCCCCGCCCAACAAAAAAAAAACAAGCCTTTTGCCCTCTGTTTCCGCAATCATCCTTTCTCCTACTCTTACCTGTCAGGTCCCTTACACAGACATGGCATAGCACTTTGCACAGGAATATTCATAAGTGATTAGTGGATGTAAAACACTGTTACATTTTGGTGCTGCACCCGCTGTGTACTTATTTGCACAGGTGTGAATGATACAAAGGAAAAGGCAATGGTGAATCAGAGAACCATTCAGCACTCATGCTAGTATGCTGCTGTGCTCTGTGCTCCAGTAACGGTCTGTCACCAGTTCTACCCTGACTACATATTGTGCATATACTGAACAGCAGCTGCCAAAGCCACAGCATTTTCTTTCCACCCTCTCACCAAGTGCACCTGCTGCCCAGAGCCCTCACTCCGCTCTTGCCAGAGCTGCTTGTTGCTTTTATTCTGTTACTTCCTCTCGTGCCTGAAGTGCATAATATATTCCTTCAGCGGCAGCAGAAGGAATATTTAATCATTTTAATTAGTAGAGGATGGACATCGTTGATCAGTGGCTTACAGGACTCATGCCACATTTTGCTTTGTTTGCCTGGCTCCAGCTTCCCTGGCCCTGCAGACATCTGAGGTTGATGTGGGGATGGAGTGGTCCACCTGGACCTTGTTGCTGCACTGCAACTTCTTCCGCAATAGGCGTCTACATATTGCTGCTATTTTACATCCTAGCTGCTGCTACCTTTGTGGATCTGCTGATCATTTTACACTTGCTACTTCCATCACAAGCTCTCCAAACCCAGATTTTCTCACAAAAGCAAACACTCTGTTCAATTTGAAAATACAATCCCTACAGCCATCTCTAATTGCTGCAAAGTTCAAGACCATCCATCCTCATCATGTAACAAAAGGAAAATGACACAAAAATGTAAAAACCACATTTAACCAATGCTAATGGCCAGCACCACAAAAACAAGCTGAACTTATGAACTATGAGCCTCGTTTGTCCTTTACTGTGAGTGATCTCGCCTTCTGCTGACAGGGATCCGTCACGTTCTCAGCATTACTTGAACTCAGGGGTGTCTGTCTACGAGTGCATAATACAAAGCCTGGCAAACAGTCTTGAAAGTACAAGTAGTTGCACTCACTGAGATCCAGTGAGCCTGCAGGGAGCAAGCTGTTTCACTCTGAGGAGCAGAAGTCTTTCATGACAGCCGCTAGCTTTTTCTTTTCTTAAAATAAAATAAAAAAAAAAATACAAAAAATCAATGGCACGACTGCACCATCGCTGGTGCTAAAAGGATCAGGCCCCTCTGGTGATTTCGGATGTTGCTCATTTACTCAGAAATTAATCCTCCCTCCTCTCATATTCGGAGCCACTTAACGCCAACCAACAATTATGCCATCTGATCACTAAAAATAAAATAACTTTTCTTCTTTGTCTCTGAATGTATTCCTTCAGGACCCATTTTTTTCTGCTGTTCAGTGAGCCAGAGAGATGGATATTATGAGTTCTGGGTGTTTAACAAACAACATGACATGCCACACTCTTGAAGAATACAAGTGCAGGTCTTCAGCATTCACAACAATGGATCTCATTTTGGGGGTAAAAAAAAAAAAAAAGGCCCAGTTTTAAATTGTTTAATCTTCTGGTTAAATAAGAAATGTAGTCATATTCACCACAACAGCATTGAAATACAAGTCATTCTCTGGACAGAGAATGAACACTGCTGTGTTTTACGAGCCGTGTTGGACAGATAAACTGCATTAAAAAAAAAAAAACAACCAACAAACACACACACACACAAAAACACACACTTATGAAAGACCAGAATAAATGTTATGTTGCTCTGGGTACATATGTAACAATTAGGAGCTAGGTCTTACAACCTTTATTCCCAACAATATCAATAGGATTACTGAGTAATCCTCAGAGGGTTTCAGGATCAGACAATAGTGTTCTGATCAGTTTTCATATAACAACATATCTCAACACATCTTTCAACATCTTCAGCCAGAAAGTAAATTGGTCATGTAGCAATTCCGCACTAAGGTAAAACAGAAAAGGCTGTCGTACCTCTCTGCACAGAAAGGCACCTTAATACTTAATGTGATTAATTGAGGGTAGATTAATGACTGAGTCAACAATAATTCCTGTACGGAGTGTTTGCATAGGAGTGTGTGGGTATGCTTGCAGTAGTATACTTGCGTGCAAAAATCAAACACAAAACCTGATCACATGTTCACAGCTGGAAACAGTGTTAGGCTTTATTCAGTAAGGTATAAGGCACTATCATTTAGCTCTCCCACAGCAGGAGGAAAAATGGTGCCACAGAAGAGAACTATCACATCAGACACACTCCAGGGGTCTCTTTTACCTACATTGTTCCTCTCCCAAATGTAGCTCTTTAAATTTTAAATAGAAAAAGACGACACAGAAACATTGTGCAGTACAAAAATGTCACAGTGAAAAAAATGTGGAAAACATTTCTCATTAGGCAAGGTAAATACCCTAAAGTTCACATGTAGCTTTGATGGTGCAATGTGTGCCTTTAAGACTTAAAGAAACACCCACATCAAAGTGTTGTCTTAAGATGGTGGGGCTTTAGTTCAAACATAGTCAAGTTGTACAATAGATGATGTGGTGAATGTCTACACTATTTTTATACTGAATAAAATACGGCAAAATTACAGGCTGGACAGCACATCTTAAATTTGTTTCGATTTATTATCTTCTCTAAATTTAAAAAGTGTATGTTCATATTTTTTATAGTGAGCTATACCCCAAACATCAGCTCAGCCTTCTACTTCTTACTTGTATTTAAAATACTGGCAGAAATGTTCAAAAGGCTAAATACACAGAAACCTATCAGAAACACTGGCAAAGCACACGAATCTCACAAGTGTAAATAAATACAGAATGTATTTTTTTATTATTATTGGTGTATTTTTCAAGGTAGAAAGCACATTCTAAGGATTCAGATCTATATCATTAAGGAAGAGATTTCCTCTAGAAGATACTCAGTACATTTCTCTCTCATCTTGCCTATTTGTGTATACCCATTTACTAATACAGCTTCACTGTGGGTTTTTTTAATTCCAGTGCACACAGACAACAAACATGCTTCTCTTCATGGGGCACCTGAGCCTGTGCCTGGCTCATGGGGAGCACAGGAGCCCCACTGCATCTCACTGCCAGGGACAAGGACCCCACGTTCTCCCCATCTCCTGCCCCATTGCTGCACCAACCATGGGAAAAGGCTATGCAAAGCCAGTGAAGGTGCTGTGGAAAGCAAGTACCAACAGAAGAATAATGCTTACCACATATAATCCAGAAGAAATTGGTAGCACTCAAAAAAACCCTGAAACCTTTGGGTATACTTTAACTTACAAATTTCAAGTGGTAACCATTATCAGAGCTTTCTAGCACTGGCCCCATTTCAGTGAGAACAGGCTTTGGGAAACGATGACTGCTTTTTGAAAACCCCGCCTATAGAATATTTCATTATTAGCATTAATACTTTTCATAGGAGATGCCTAGGATTTTAATGATAGTGCCCTGAGCAACTATTGTTTATGCTTATATTGATCACATTTAGTGGAAATTTAAACACAGCTGAAGAAAAATAAACTGTTGTTCACATTGCCTAATACATTTGTTAAATATCAATACAAGCCACTTGAAATGATAGACTGCGTAATTAAAAATAGAGATGAAAAAATGTAAAATTACTGTTTATCTGAGAGCTAAAAAAAGTTCACAAGAGAAATATTGTCAGAGTGCAAACACAAACTGTCAGACCTACCTTCTCTTGTATCAAATTCTGAATAAAAATACATCCATTAAACAAAGGTTTGAAGATAAATTATTTAAAAATACATCAATAAAACATTAAGCAATGCTGGTTGCTAAAGAAATACAAGGCCAGGCAATCATATTGTTAGATACCTTCCTTACTATGATGAAATCACAGAAGGAAAAAAAAAAAACCCCACACATAAACCACTCCATGTAGCTCAGTGATGTATTATTTGATAGGGAACACTTTACTGCGAGTGTCCATTAACTGATGCTTACACTGTAACTCACAGTATATGACATCCATATGAATCTCAAATGAATTCACTACTATCAATGCTTTTTAAATGAATACTATGTGGATTGGGGCTCTTTTTTGAACAGATGCAATCTGTTCATGTATGATGAGCTATATCTGAATTGAAGGGGTTGCAGAGTGCTGGGTACAAGGAAAATACAGAAACTAGTATGAGAGGTTTAATCTGGCAGCATAGGGAGATCAGGAAGCCTGTGTATGTTCTGTGAAATGGGAGGGGAAAAGCAACTGTGGAAGGTGACAAAAATCAGATCTTAGCAACGATATTAAGAGCAACATGAATGCATACACAAAGAATAACTGTTATTGTGTATTGACAGAAGAGAGAGAAACAATGCACCAGAGCATGAGAGAAAGATGCTGTTGGGGAAAAAATCTGGAACAGAAGGAAAGTGAACAGTCTTATGGTGTATAAAGATTAGGTAGTGATTGAGGAGATGTTAGGAAAACAACCCGTGAGGTAGACTAATTGTGACCAAAGATAATAAAAGGCTTGAAAAAAATGGCAGAAACAAATATATACTTTAGTTTTGGAGATAACAGCATAGAGCCAGTCTAGCATCCCAGGACAGGGATTTCCCTGGGAATGGCCCACAACCAGATGAGGGGAACTGAAATCAAGCAGATCTGCCACACAGTAAGAACCACCTGGGGTTTTTTGGTGGTTGTTTTTTTGGTTTGTTTTTTGTTGTTGTTGTTGTTGTTGGTTGGTTGGTTGGTTTTATCCCCCAAAAATTAGCCAAGTAGAGAGCAGAAATAGTAAAGGAACAGCCAAAGAGTTAGAGCTTAGTCCTACAGAAAACCACTACTTTTTATTCAGACAGCCTGCCAATTGAGCTAATTCTGTAACCAGCCATGCTGGCAGTCAAGATCCCACTCTATAAAGTATCATTGGAACTGCTGCTGCCGCCACTTGTAGCTCCCGCTGCTCGTTCTTCACTTCATAGTATTTCTAAAACAGATTGTCTTGGGCTTTGAAGAGTTTACTCAACAGAGAGACAAGAAAAGAAGAAGGAAAAGATGTTAAAGTTCCGCTACTGATACAGCTCAGAAGTAGGACTGGTTTACTTAAGTTGTCTGCCAGAATTGATACTGCACTTCAATGAATACATCATTTGGGGGATTTATTACCCATAAATGCTGGCTGACATAGAAATAGAGTAGGTAACCCTAACAGGCTGAACCACTTACTTTCTCCATCAATGCAGACACATGCACACACACGAAAAGACTGAACTACAACATGAAAATGGCAGTTGTCAGGAGGTAAGTCTTTGTACTGTTTTGTCCTGTCTAGGCCATGAGTGCTTTCAGTTTTACATCAAGTTGCAATGATCAAAACAAACATATTTACAGTGAAGGGCAAAAGAAACACAATATACATAGGGGAGTAGTATTCCCTCTTCCATTACTTTTTGTAAGAAAAAGGAGGATCAAGCCATACTTTCTTTCCTGCATGCCTCCATAAAACCACAATTTGTGCCAGCATTTTTAAAAATTGCTTTCTGCCTTTCTTCTTTCTGTTTTCCAAGTTCTCTTAAGGTAGCTACTTTCTTACAGAGACATATGCCAATCTTCCCTCAAGACAAATATCCTTGCCAGAACAATCAACAAGTTTTGAAATTGCCATAAAATAAAGCCTGTTCTAAACTAAATAGTATTTGATACGGAGATCAACAACTTAAGACCTGGAGCAGTTTGCCTGGATATCACTGGTTCACAATCTTCACAATCTGCATACAGCTCTGACATGCTTTGTCTCCCTGGTTTTGAAGATGGCAATACTTGATCGTTGTCACTTATATTCTTTGCTCTATAGACTACTCAGATAAAATACCTGCTGAAGTTATTGGAAGAGCTTTACATAAGGTCTTCAAGACTGGGACATGGCAGGCACATCCACATTAGAGGGTACTGCAGTCCACAAAAAGCAGCTCTCTGGGGTGCAACAGCTGATGCTGAGGACCCCACACCACACACATTTTGGGGCACTTACTTGAAAACTGTTTGGTCTCAAAACTGAATGCCCGTTCATGGTACGTGCACATGCAGAGGGTACCTTTGGGCTTAGTTTCATGCAGTTCATGGCCCATCCGAACTGTTCTGCACCATGAACCAAAGTGCCGGACACGGGGCCAACAGGAGATGCGCTTCATAAGCACACTCCTGATCCCCAGTAAAACCCTGAAGTAGAGACACCCAGGTTGGGCTGTCAGTCTTTTTGTATTTGGTTAAAACTGTTTCACATCATAATTTAAAAATACATGAAATCATTGAAAAACTGAAATCTGGGGGGGGGGGGAGGAAGGGGGAAGAGTCTAACTGTTCCATAGTTAATGTTACATTCAACAGTAATTACTTAACACATACAAAGCTCAATTGCATAACCTACAATTCTCCCACTTTGTGTAGGCTCCTTTGCTTCTACTTTAAATAAAAGAAATTCTTTTCATTTTGTCAAGAAAACTTTTCTCTACCTCACTACTGCATGACAAGGGAACAGATGGCAATTTAAGGGGAGAATTTATGAGAGCCACAATCTTAATGTTGCATAAAGAAAAGAAAAAGACTCGCATCAAAACCACTGACAAATGTACTTGCTAATATTAATGCACTCCCCATTCATCCAATATGCTTCCTAATTGCTTTTCTGTACATAATAATGTGGCACCTGCTGCTCAACATTGCAAGCGCATCAGGATTTCTCCAAAGTCAAACAGCTCTGCAACTGGCCCTCTCCCAGTGATAAATGTAGAGCACTGTATCACGCACAGTTCCTGTCAGTGGCATAATTAAAATTTTATACTTACAGAAAAAGATAGTAAACAATCAGTTCTTAAATGGATTCACAAGAGGAACTCTTGTTACAGCCAACTTTATAATTAGTATGCAT
This sequence comes from Ibycter americanus, assembly GCA_035590275.1. NCBI lineage: Eukaryota > Metazoa > Chordata > Aves > Falconiformes > Falconidae > Ibycter > Ibycter americanus. Next base: position 3,157,911 of record JAVJGI010000035.1, on the reverse strand, counting down.
CATGTAATGCTAATATATCCATGACAAGAAAATAGGAAAAATGTAGAAACTCAGTTGTTCTCTTTAATGCAATGTTAAACTACACAAAAAAAATGAAAGCAATCAGCCTATTGTTATTTCAGTCTTCTATTTCTGCTCTTCATTTTCCATTGAAAATAGCTCGGCACATTTTGCACTGGAATGATGGTCGCTCCCTAGTGCCACATCTCTGGAATTTTCAAACAGCCACTAGGATAGGTTTCAGCTTTATGATGTTTATTCATTTTAATTTTACATTAGAAAAAAAATGTAATTTATTTTTTAACAGTTAGGGCCAAAACACACAATCTTTATTAGCTGACAAAACTCCCCCTGACAAAGATACCCAAAACATTTAAGTGTATTTTTCTGCCGATGTGGTTATGCATCATCCAAAATATGACATGCTATAAGCAAAAAAAAAAAAAAGGCATTCATATCAAGTGTCCTAAATTAACTCCTGAGCCTGACAATATTAAGCAGAACTGAGATGCCATATGCTTTCTGTTTCATAGTGAAACTATTCTATATCTATCTGATATAGAATACACATACATATTTGCATAATGCATGGATGCTATGTACATTTCAGATTATAACCTGAATATTTATGATAAAATTTCAGTCTGCGTATATGCACCTTGTATTTTTGCTTACAAATACGCTGTTTACACTCATGCATGCTCATTCAAACATATGCACTTGCATATACTTTTGCTTAGCTTTCCAGTTGTTTTAAAATAGTTTGATAGAATAATTTTGGAAATATAGCTATGTAAAAGTCTACCCCAAAAAGCCATAGGCTGCATATGTGCAAGTCTATAATAATTTAATGCTCCAAAGTTTAAAGTAATATATATCCCAAGACATGTATTTTTAACTAAATCAGTGGTTTGCATTTTTAAATGCAAGCTAGGTACTACATTTAAGAAACTTTTTTTTTTTATTCATGGCTTCTATTACTTTGATTCATAATAATATTTTAATTATCTTCTGAGAAACAGGGTGGGAAAATTATCCTGTAGCCTATTCAAAAAAACATTTTAAAATACTATTATTTATGATATTACCAGCCAAATCACCAGCATGGGTGTTTTGCAAAACAATGCTTCCATCCTTTTTTAATGGAAAAAATATGCAAAAATAATTTAGAAAAATATTTTCTAGAACAAAATACAAAAAAATATTTACTTTTTACAAATATCAGTGAAATATAATACAGGCTTGAAATATGTGTTGGCAAGGAGACAATTCAAAATGCACCTGATTTACAAAGACATACTGGTAGCCTGCTAAGAATATAATAGCCAAGATTTAAATCTTCTTTATCTTCACTTGGTGTGATGATGTGCATGCCAAAAATTAAAATACCTGTCCAAATCACTGCTGCTGTGTTACAGAGGTAAAGGTTTCTGAGCTGTGAGGCAATCCAAAGGTCTGAGACATACTTGCATTTACATGGTGTTCTGTTCTCTGTGCTTTTCAAACAAGAATTGTGGAAGATTATCTCCATTTATAGCTTCAACATTTTTATTGAGAGTGCTATTTCTTCAAAGGAATATTGCAGAACATCTTTTAAAAATGTTCAAGAATCTGAAAACATGAATAGCAATGAATCCATTTATATATAAACATACTCAGTGTCTGCCTAACTAGAGCTATCAAAAGCTTCATTCTTACAAGCAAGTGAAAAATTCTGAAGTCAGACTCCTATCACTTAGTTACAGAAATGGCCCTATTTCAAGGGTCAGAATTGCATCGTCAAAACAAGCAAAAGCAAATATATTTTTTTTTATTCTTTTTTAATGTAAATTCCCATGAACAAGATGGTCACGGAGTATAAAGGAAATCTGGAGGTGACCTCCAGTATTTTTTCTGAAGATAAGTAGAAAAACTGCTGGGTTACAAATATTTGGAAAAATTTATCATTTCAGCCTTTAGTAATATGGGAGAATATGACTAAGTAAAAGAAAAAACAAAACAAACACCCAAACAAAAACCCCAAACCCCTAGGAATTCAAAGAGAGGAACATTGTTATCTGTGACAGGGAATACCTTTTGTTGCTAAAGGATGAAACTGGCTCACAGCACACACCAACACAATCTCTTCCATAATCCTTAAGTTTTCTATATGGATTGTGACAAGGAAGAGCGGGTGTTAGTACAGGCTAGGGAAGGCCGGGGGGGGGGGCAAAATAGTAATAATAATAATAAATCATTTTAAAAAACCCTGCCTTATCAGTTTGTTTTCTGTGATGGCAAGAGCCGTTCCTGCAATTCCTCATCACAAAACAAAGCCAGGAACACCAACAAACTTTGACACTTAATTGTCCAAAAGACCATTCAAACAGATCAGTGAACCTGGAAGAACTGCAGTCACATGCACAGAATTGTAGCCTTTAAGAACGGAGGGTGAATCCTGCACACTTATCATGTGGGTTTATCCATAATACTACAGCCAGAGCTGTAGAGATCTGAATGTTTCCAGGTGGAATGAGAGCGCCCATACACACAACAGGTTGGAGTGGGGAAAGTTCATGCCTGGTGTAACTTTACAGGCACCAACTGAATTCCATTCAGAACAATTTTAACCAGTAAATATAAAGAGATGATCCCTTTTCACTGCTCTTGCTGCTGCTAAAACCCAAACTCCCACTGCCTTCAGTGATACAGAATCTAGCCTTCTCTAAAGATCTCCTAGAATTCCCCCCAATATTCTAAAAGTGCGGTATTCATTGACAGAAGAAAAAACGCCTGTTATTCTCCATTACTGACAAAGGCTTTTTAAAGTAAACTAGAACAGACAGGGAATGGCATTCCTATGTAAATAACAGGGAGTGGCACTGAAGTATTGCGTATTTTTCCCCCTGCTTTACCAGATACCTCTCAGCAGGAAACACTATACTTTAATGCAGATTTCCTGGATTTCCAGCAAAATCCCTTGTCAATTTCCCATACAGCGTATGAAGGAGTCAGACAGCACTTGCAATTCTATTAAGCAGCATTTTAGATTAACCCAACTTCCATAACCTACATAATATAACACATAAATATTAATACATTATAGTTATTTCATCTAATTAGCTTTTCATTGTTTTAACCTAAGTGCAATCTCACATCATGTTCTTCAGTTCTCCAATACTAGATGTACTCGGCACAATATGATAAATGAAAACATGTACTAAGCTAATTAAAACATAGTTAAAAATCTGTCTCAGCAGAAGCCAAACTGAACCCCTCAGTCTCTGGCAAGGACCATTTTTTTAATTCTGATGATATGACTTCATGTCACTGAAAACTTCTTCATATGGAAAAAGCTCCAGCTTGTATTGAATGTGGCAGCCTGCCTACTTAGAGGACAAGCTGGTGTGAATGTAGCATCCCAGATCTCCTCTTAACAGCAATTTAAATTCAGTGTCCTAGCCTTCATCTTCAAAGCCTACCACGATGGGTCAGGCTGAGGCTGGAGCAAAGAATACTTGCCCTTTCCCAACAGAACCTCTCCTAATAAACACATCGGAGTAAACTCTCGTGAATAAACTGTGTGCTTCACAATATTTGCATTTTCCCTGGGATGTGACTGTCTCAGGGCAGACTGACCAGTTTATTAGCTTGGGCTCAGTACTTCACCAAGCACAGTCATACAGCATCTGGCTCTTACATGACTTGCACATGGTTAGCTTGAGCATGGGCAGGACCGAGCTCATGTCCCTCCGCACAATATCACATTGACTTATAGTTTCTTGTTGGAATCTGTTCATTATCAAGAAGTTATAACTTTCCTTTAAAAATGGGGGAAAAAAAATTGGAAAATTTTCAGCTCTCCTGGTTACACAGAAAACCTGAAACTATGTCCCAAGTATATATTTCAACAGGTAAAAAAAAAAAAAAAAAAAAAAAGGCAGCAAAAAAACAATTAAAAACCCCAAAACAACCGCCCAAACCAACCCAGGTGATTTGCAGCCCTACCCTCATGATTTTTTAATGCTTGGGTTTGCAACAATACAAATGCTACTATGAGTAATAATAAAATTTTAAAGTAACAACAGTGATGCCTGCAAAGAATAGGAAACCCAGATGTTTTGGCAGAAGGGCCACGGATGTGGAACATACCATCACAAAAGTCACAAGTCTTGCCACATTCAGGGCAATATAAGATCCACTGCTTCACAGTAGATTCAAATACCTCCAGGATATAGGTAAGAGAGAAATCAAAGGAGGAAAAAAAAAGAAACAAAATAAAATAGTTCCACTGAGTGACTAAGCAATCATTCTAGAGAAATACAGACAACTTCTTGCAACTTCTCACAGAGAGAAGATACTGCAAAAACTTGAAATATTTGTTTTCTTTTTTTTTAATAATGTTTCCTTACAAATGTCTTCCCACCTTAGAATGCATTTCAACTGTTTAACTTATCTTATGCATATACATACACTGAAGTCACCATCCAAATATTAATTAAGCATATACCTAAAGCATTATTAAACGTGGGTACTCCTCCCAAATAAACATGCTGTTGGGCATTCTTAAATACCTTCCTGCGCTGTGACCTGAGCTTCTTCATGGTTACTTTCTGCTGGTACAAGCAACTGACCACTGATGGGACCTTCAGTAGGATTTCTATGGAGCGTTTTCAAAAAAAAAAAAAAAAAATCTCCCTTTCTCAAGGCAATACACTCATACAAGTATTATCACTTGGTAAAGTGGCAATTCTACTCCTTTTTGGATTTTCTAAATTGTTGTGGTCTTTTTTCAATTTATTCCTAAAAAAAAAACCCTACGGCACACAGTGTAAATATGAGCTCAAATTTACAAGATATATAGCAATAACATGTATGCATTTAGAAGTTTAATTTGCAAAGGCTTTTTCCTATACATTTGAGGGGGACTTCCTATAAGGATAAAGATCTGAGGGAAGAGGCCTTTACTTCTGATACTTTTCAGGAGTAGGTAGAACAGAGGGAAGACTTCTCAGCTAATCTTTCTGTCAGAACTGTTATCTTACTACCCCATCACAGGGTAAATGAAGGTTGGGATATACTTTCCCAGTCCATTTAAAAACATGTCATTAGCCAATTGCAGACTAGTATGCCACGAGTAGGGG
>JAVJGI010000035.1:3100453-3152147 GCA_035590275.1 Ibycter americanus | reverse complement strand
TGTATATTATCAATGTTGATTAACCCTCTACAATTCCCCCCTTTTTTTTCTTTTTCTTAATTAACTTTTCATACCTTATATATTTAACAATCATCACAACTTTTTCACAAACAAACCTCTACAGACACTGATTCAGGAAAAATATTTTTCATGTAATTATTATTAAATCCATGTTAAATGTATTATGTGCTATATGTCATTTTCTACCAGCTCTGCCATTAACTCCATAACAGTTGGTGCTAACTGTACTAAATTGTAATATAATGAGCTCATATATTGCTAGCAATTACAGAGTTAAGTTGAATACATCCTCTGAGTAAAAAAGTGTCTTATTTCTACCTAGCAATAAATTAAAGGTAATACCTGCCTTAATTTAAAATTGCCAAGGTTTTATAAATATATATAACTACATGCTACCTATAAAACATATACATACACAACAGCAACAAAAGAAAATGACAATTGAAACAAATTCTCAAAATCTGTTTGATTCCACTACACCTATCTCGCGTTTGTCACACGCATCACAGCAGCAAATCATCTAAATGCTGGTTGTGCATTTCTGGCTTATGTCATATGGTAACCATAGTGTTAACAGTTAAAAACCCTAAAAGTAAAGACTATGCCTGGTTGTTGGCTACACAGTTTTGCTATACAGTTTCACTATACAATTTCTAGATCTTGTGATTTTAACATCATTTTAGGATGTGATGCTACTGCTGGATGCAATTCAGGAAACTCTTTAATGTTAATTGTGGGCACTGATTCCCCTCACACTTGATTCTTTCAGCTGCTTTTATGAAGGAAACAAAGGATAAAAGTACAGTGTATGTAAACAGCCAGGTCAGGAAGCAATGAGTGTTACTGGACTCCACAGGTCCAACCCAGGGCATGGGCTGGAGACAAGAGGAGGTATACCAGCGCATTCAGGGGAGCATGACATCAATTCTGTCTGAAAAACTGGGTGTAGGGGCTCAGTACAGGCAGCAGCTCCCAGACACCAGTGACATCATTAGACCCACAGAAACATGAGGCCAGATGGTAATCCTTTCACCTGCTGCTTATGACAATAATATCTGCGAACAGCACAGCACAGATCAGATTTGTCCCAAAGGACAAGTCCCAGCATCTTGAGAGATGTCATTCAGCAGGAACCCTGTAACGCCAATCTCTCCCTCAGTCTTCCAGTCCACTTTTGGGGATCCACAATTACAAAGAGGGATCATAGACAAAATTAACATCTCACAGTTTCGGAGTCTGCTTGAAGCCCTTATAGCCACAATAAGGCTACCCATTTGGTAACTACTTGATCCGCTACAGTATCAGCGCCACTGCGCCCACATAGCATACATCTCTCTCCCATCTCATAGAGGAACAAGGCTTATCACAAAGCACTGCATCCCTCACACACAGTATACCACACACTGAAATACCAATAGTTTTCAAGAAAAAAAAAAGGCATTAGTCAAAACAGCCTTGTGCTCAGCCTATTTCAACAGCTTTAAGGGGGTTGCTTACCTTCTGTAGTACATCATGTACAGGGAAAGAACCTAGGTCCAGGAAAGAGCTAGCGTTTGTGACCAGATACCTTCCAGGCAAGGGCATCATGACAAGATACCATCACTTGAATACAACAGTGAAATAGTATAATAGGATGCTATCATTTTTTGTCACAAGCTAAGAACAAAGAAGGGATACATCCCTTTCTTAACATTAAAGATGCCATACTTGATCTTTGGAAATACAAATAAAGCTCAGAGATCTATGGGACCATACTAGACACACTACTGAGAACCATAAAAAGCATTGGTTGTTGTAATTCAAAGCTCTTTCACTGAGAGGAGGGGTCCATGGCAGACCATGCCATGAATGCGCTCACCAGTGATGCTGCCCACTCCGATCGGATGAAATGTCCTGTTCACTACAGGCAAGCCCAGCACCTGGCACAGAGGAGGATTCCTTCACATTGCTAGACGCTTTACGTTACACACTTTGTCTTGCTTGGATACTTCACCAACCACAAATTCAGGTTGTATGCTAGTGGGATTTACCCCATGGCTGTTTACATCAAAAGTGACAAAGAAAAAGTGTTCCTCAAAAACACAGTTCTCCCAGTTCCACACCACCACCCACTGGCCTGTCTTCCCGCTAATGAGCTAATGACGAGTTAAAACCAAGGTCCCATGTCAGAAGGGAGAAAGCCAGCAGCAGAGGGATTACCCAGCTTGTGCCAACACTGAATGGACATGATGAGACACCATGCCTGTATGACAGGGGAAGCAACCATACCTCTACTGCTATTAGAATATTACTAATTAAAGAGAGAGCAATGGGCTTGTACAAGAAATATTCTGACTGCACACACAAGTTCTCTAGATAAGTCTTCTTCACCTTGGGCCATTCATTTCAAAACAGACTACACGTGAAGTAACACGCTATCTTTCCAGAACACGAACAGCAGGATCTGGCCCCACAGGGCCCCTTGCATTTAGCAAAAAGACTGCTGTTTACAGGGAGAGCATGACTGCTGGCTGAAAGAAGCATTTGTCCCTGTGAGAAGAGTTTACGAGAGTAAGCAAAGTTATAGTGCATTTAGGGCAGAAAATAAATTTTTGATGACTCTAAAATGATGCATCTGTGCATAAATATACACATATGCATACACTGGAGTGTTAAGTTTGTAAAATAACAGTATTTCTGTCTGGACTGAAACCCAAGTTTCAATATTCCTCAGTTTTACTTAACACATGGAATATTGGGTTAAATTTTTTTAAAGTGGCTACTGATTTTGCATACCTGAAGTTTTAGGGGCACAATCAAAAATGTTATTACTGCTGATTTTTGAGGAGGGGTAAACACTTTCAGGAACATGGTGCTTTTTGAGAGCACCTAAATTGGGTATCCCAAATCTGAAGTCATTGAATGCATTTGCCATTTCAGCCATTCCACAGGGCTCAGTTTACTGCAATGGTTTCCAGCATCTCTAGGCCAGTCTTACCCAATCCCAGTGTACTTACAAACTCCTGAAACAAATCTCAAGCATGGCATTTGAGATCATGTTTCTTATCCATCATTATGAACTCATTAAGACTTCCTCTGAATCATTCCAGCAGCTTCCCTGGCATCATCACCAGAAATTAAAGCATTTTGCCCTTTCTTTGATGGAACTTCACAACTCTGCCTCTTCCCCATCCATCTACTCACATTTTAATGCATCACTGGCAGCCTATGTAGCTTTGATAGCTATGACAACTCCCAGGCTGCAAGGCCACAATCTCCTTTCTCAAATCCTTCCTTTAGGTCCCTCTCTGCCACAACGTTTATAAATAATCACCTAATTCCTTACAGCTAGCTGGGTGGAATCTGGCCTTTACTGCATATACACATATAAAATATTTCTTTAAAATGCAGCATGCATAAAAATATAGATGTCATAAGGAAAAGGAATATGTTTTATTTCACCAGTTGATACAGATTGAAAAAGCGGACATGTTCATTTCTTGGCTGTATCAACTCATTTGATAAGTGAGATTACCTAATCCTTCCGTCTCTCACATCCAGAGGGCAACTACAGCAACAGTCCTACTGTAAAAATGTATACATTTTACTGAAACTCTCCTCTTAAACCAGTTAGCCATCACTTATGCTCCTGCCACATAAAGTATCCACAGCAGGAAATAGTTCTTCACAGATGCAGTGCACATAAGACAATCAACCTCCACTTTGGTTTAAAAATCTGGATGTTGCTCAAGTAACACGGGAAAAATTATTACAGTCTTGATACTGTATAAGCATTCAATAAATAGAGGGATACAAACATATGAGCACATATTACAAATATACATTGTCATATTATCCAAGTACATGTATACATGCTCAGATCATTACATAAAGTGACATGTGGGAATATTACAATAACGATGATGATGAAGGAAGGTATATTATGCTGTGGGTAGAGGGCTATATGCATGTTTTATTTGCCTGAGTTACAGTGAGTTGTGACTGGCTATGACATTTGACCATACTGCAGTCTCCAATAAACATAAAACAAAGTCTATACTGCCCCTTTAAAGACACGTTTTTCATTCATTCCATGGGACTGAAATGTGTTCTAATGCTTCTGAAGGGTTTTAATAAATATGAGTATGTATAAAATGCTGATGATGATTCAATTACTAAATCACTAGTAACAGCTGTAGCACTGTGATCTCTTTTGAAATAAATTATGTCATGGTGATTACCTAAAAAGAAAGGTGCATTTCTCACATGATGTTGTATGATGCATTATAGATTAACAGGGTGCATACTGTGTGTTTATTCTACAGCTTGCATTTAGTGGAAGTGGGTAGAATATATACGTGTGTCATTTCTATTATACCGTATGCACATCTGTGGGAAGGACACGCATATACTTTTTTGATTCCTATGCTAAATTTGCTCATTTCATCAGTCAACATATCCTTTTCTTAGGACTGATCAAGGCTTTAAGAAAAACCAGGGGTTTAGTCTCTCAGTTTCATACAGTGCATTATCATTGTAACATTAATCTTTCTGGAATGGGTTTCATTTTATCTGGTTGCATTTCATGGCAATGTAAAAGTATAAAAAATGCACTTTGAATTTCTAAGGGAACATTAGCACCTAACATTAGTAAGGGTAGAAGCAAAGCTCTTGTTCTAAATAAATTTAACAGACATGCTGCTATCAGAGCAAGGGCCACAATATGAGTTCACCTTTATTTCTGCATTATTCAGGTATTTTTTTAGAAAAAAAAGTTCTATGCCAATAGGTTAAAGGGGTGCTGCTTCAGGAAAGGATACTTCCTGCTTAAAAGAAGTACATTATATTTTCATTATTAGAAGTATTAATGAGTAATTTCCCTCAAAACAATACACCATAATTTATACACATTTTAATGGCAGTATTTTAGAGATGTAAGAAAGTCACAGGGCACTGCCAAGGTCCAACTGAATATAATGCAGAAGTCAGTAAAACACAACAGCAGTCATCCTAAAATTTAAGAAAACAGACAAGAAAATTGTAAGGAGGGTAGAAGAAAAAAATCCTCCATTAAATCTGTTACTGTGGGGGTTCCTTCAACTGTGTTAAGGTCAAACGCTAAGGACTATGAACAACATAAAACAATCTTTTTAATATTATAAACATACTTTCAAACACTCCGTTAAACTTTCCAACCACTGGCAAAAAACTTTTATCAACTTTATGTCTTAAAAATGAGACTTTTTGTGGCAGGCCTCTACAGATCAGTATAAATTCAATCCAATTTAAAGCACAGTAACGATGTGGGCAGTCTCAGACTATTACTTTCAATGGGATAGAGTCCCTAAGGATGACATAGACTTAGTCCCATTGAAAGTAATGGGGTAAGCAATCACATGCCATTACTTTCAAGGAGACTCAGTCTATACTATCCATAATAACATGGTAATATAAATCTGTACTGACTCATCAGCATGAAGAATGAAAATGTAAAAGAATGGCAAAGCGGCAAACGTGCACCCTGAGACAAAAAACAGCCCCTTGGTTTCTCTGCATTCATAACTCATCAATGTTGAAAGTTTATTACAGGAGAGCTAAAAAGGCATATGAACGCAAGGTGAGACGTTAAAACCAAAATGAGGCTTCAGCATTTTATAATATTGTTAGTCTTCACTGCCTCCCTCCTCTTTTCTTCCTTTTTTTTTTTAAAGTATTATATAAATAGTTCTGGTCCTTAAAGTCTTCAATTTAATTTTTTTGTTTCCTAAATCCAGCAATCTGAAAAATATTTGTTCATGGAGAATGTCTCCCTATAAAGCCATTTATTTTTCCGTTTTTTCTCAGTGTACAACACAGACAGCTACAAATAGCCTCTGCAATCTTCCACTCTGCAAATCAAAGACATTAATAATATATTAAAAGGATAGATAATTCTGAGCAGGTGGACAGGGTGGCGATTGATCCATTACTGTGCAAATACCTTGGTAATGGCTTGTAAAAACTTAAGATCCACAAAACAAAGAGATAACAAAGCTCCACCATTAAGACAGACACCCATTTATAGCTAGTAAATTTTATACAGATTAATAGAAAAGACCAACTCAAATCCTTCTCTTGATCTAACAATAATGCTCAAGTTAGCAAAGCTCAAGAGTAAAAGCTATTGGTAAAAAGTAAAGCAGATCACCCTGCTTTGTGCCCATGGGGTAGATATGATGATTTATTTTGATGCGGAAGTTGCCACAGTTTTCAGGAGATCAGTCAAAAGCATTTCTGCAATATTCACACAATATCTCAAGTCCCTCTGTTGACCTGCCAATATCTTGTAAAAAAATACACCTAATAAGAGCACCTATTTGCATATAAGCCAACTTTTCTTTATTATTCCTGCCACCTTCCCAGGGAGTTAAAAATTATGAATATAAAAGTTTATATATATATACACATATAAGTGTTAGAACATTTCTTTGCTGATGGAGTGACAGAGAAGTAGTCCTCTGGCTACTGAGCAGTAATTGAGAATATTGAATCTTTGCACTCCATAAATTTTTTAAAAGACAAAAGCTATAGCAAATCACAGGCACCCTAAAAGTTTGGGTGAGAATCACAGCTAGTGTTACTCATTTCAGTCACGTAACAGTTTTCAAGAGAATTACATTGCTGCGATGCAGTGAATCAGAGTTTAGTGGTGGTCAAGTTGTAATTGTCAAGGAAAACTCTAATCTTGCCAAATCCAGAATGGATTTTGACATAGGGGGCAGGGGGATAAACCATGTTTTGAAACTATACCTTTGCTCTGAATCTCAAAAAAAAAAAAAAGAAAAAAGAAAAAAAAGAAAATTTAAAGTAATATAAATAACACAATATAGAAGCATAAGTACATAAAAATAAATACATAAGTTTTATCTGGAAGTTGTTCTATAATGGCAATTCCCACTTCGCAAAAAACGTGGACATGAGCTAAATTTGGTTCAGCTTTAGGTATACAAAACCTCTATAGCTACCATAGAAGGTTTGCTGCAAGAATCAAACCCTACATTTTTCATCCCATAATAAGTTTTTCACTGTGAGGCTACTTCATGTGTAGACTCATTGCACATTTTAATACAGCCTCTGCAAACGATATTTTCTCTGAAATTTTCAAATCCCTGTAGTTAAACAGGATCTCTTACCGAAATAACTGTTGATTTGACTGTTGACACTTCACCAATTTTAGCTTGCTCTTGTAAGAGAAGAACTAGGCCAGTTCTCAAAAGGGCATATTTTAAGATACATAATCATAGCAATTTCACAAGCATAATATTGTTATACTGTAAACATTTTAATACACTACCAGTTTTGTCTGCTTTTTCCAATAGTATAGAAGATGCTGCCTTGTGCATTTCATAATGCTGAAGCTTTAGTCAATTGCACCTTTCCTTCTTACGACTATAGCCCGATTTCAGCATCACACCACTAGCTAAAAACTATAATGAACAAAGAACTGATGGATTAAACCAACCTTCATATGACATTTCCCATCTTGCTATATACACACATATACACACACATACAGTCTTTGTCTTTTTTAAAGTAGAAGTTTCCTTTTCTTAAAAAAAAAAAAAAAAGTCTTTAAAAGAAAAAAACAGAAGAAAAAAAGCTACTTTTGAGGAAAGGAAAAAGAAAACAGATTGATTCTTAAAAGTCATTTAAACACTTTTACTGAGAGAAAAATATTATCTCACCATATGAAGTATTGAATTTAGACTACAACAATTGTAACTTTGAACAGGACCTGTTTACTCAGTCTCCAACAGTGCCTATGTAAAACACAGGTCTTAGTAGAGCAATATGATATTTTTTTTTCCAAAAATATTTCTATTTCTGTGCACCTGCATCTTTATAAACAATTTCTAAGCTATGGAAAAAAGCTTTGACATGCAGGACCACATTTATAGAAGGAGTTTGTACTGAATAGAAATGTATTTGGTACATGGTAAAGGATAGAAAAGAGTATGTATCATACTACAAAAATGAAATGATTGCACTGTTAAGTGATTTAGTGTTATGTATAGTTTTATAAATAGTAATTAATAATGACAAAGGAAGCATAATGAAAACTGCTAACTTGCTTAGAAAATATGCTATAGCATATATATAGTACAGCACAGCTATATTAATCAGTTGTGTATAGCATCACACCATTAAATTAGATTAAAACATTATAATGCTCTTAATCTTTTTTGTAAAGTTATGAAAGTGATTGCACAAACACAAAAATAAAACAACCTTCAAAACTGATTTTTCTGAAGCATTCTCCCCCTCACCCCCCTTAAAAAAAAAAGAAAAAAAAACCCCAAAAACAAACAAAACCCCAAAAAGCCCAGGAGGTACATACAAGCTCCTCGGAGAATGTGTACACCTTTCTGATACTGTTTTGATAATTAATGTTTTCAAAACATTAATTCTATATTCAAAGGGTGGCTACGTTTTTAGAGTTGAGTACTTCCTTGGGTTTTAGCCAAAGGTGGTATTTGATCCTACACTCAGATCTATGGGCATAAGTACCAGCAGGCACTGTACATCTTGTAATACTATTTGTTATGATCATACTGAGTAACTGATTTTACATCACCCACCAGGCAGTACGCCCAGGTATCCAAGACAGGAATGAGCCTTTAGACCTCTTTTTTTGCACCTACTGACGATACTCACTACACTCACCCCTTCCTATGTCGTTACAATAGCTTGCACTGAAATGATACAAGTTGTAATACAAATCTTTTTTGTTGGTGTTTTGAAATATAAATCCAAGTTATTTTCTTTTTTTGGGGGGTGAGGGGGTTGATCTGAAGTATGGTAATAAATAAAGATAGGGTTTTTTGTGGTTTGCATATTTTAAGATCATGAAAAAATATGCAGTAAATAAATCATTCATACATTAAGAATGATTACCAGCGTGTAAAGTGGAATGTTGAATTACCTTAGATATATTACCCACAATGCTTTTCAAGGCAGCAGCTAATTAGCAGGAGAAAGGTCATGCAAAAAATAATGTGATTAGAAGAGGTTGAAAGAAAAAAAAATAGCCACATATTTGGACATAGACCAAATCTCCTTTTTGCCACTGTAACTGAAAACCATTGCTTCAATATTTAATGAAATGCTTATGTTGCAGCACCTGGTCACATTGTCAGCATTGCCTAACCACTGCCTCCCCTGTGGGTCATTACTGCAGCCATCTGAAAGGGGGCAAACTGTTCATCGACTACAGTAATGCCAGTCTTTAAGAATCTACAGCTACAAAACAGCAGGAGACAGAGTTACTTTGGCTCTGATCTTGGGAAAAATGGCTGGGGGCAAAATGCTGTTTCCTACCATCAGAGACTATACAGTTAGCAATAATTCTGTAAGTCAAAGCCCATGCACAAGACTCAGCTTGGCTGCCCTGTTCTGCTTTTTCTCCCTTTGCAGAAAGCTAGCAGCTCCTGGTGAGAGATCCTTGTCAACAGGAAAACAGTAGTTCACACTACTCTGCTAATGATCCAATGCATCAATAGCTCCAACAATCACAACAAGCAGATGTCCTAAGTTAATATAGACTTTCCTGGGATTTTACTTGTGAAACATGGCTTTAAAAGGCATTAGTCTTTTGTCCTCACTAGAGATCTGCTAAATCCTGGCACCAATTCCTTGGGTATGTGAACCCCAGCCTAATGGAATTTAATTACTTTAGTGGTATTAATCATCTGTACAGTAGAGCAAAGAGTATTTTATTACCACTTTTAAGGGTTATCGGCACATTTATTTCAAATGAACTGTCAAACTGCATTACGTGTAAAGCATGCCAGGTCTGAATACTGCAGCACAGGTGAAAAGACATTTGCTGCTTAAAACTCTTTAACATAATGTGGATGCCCCTGCTTAACACAGGAAACATGGATGCAGTTTATTTAAAATGAAAAACTATCATCGATTGTAATGATTTCTTTTTTGCTCTTGTTGGTTTTTTTGTCAACTTCTAATTTCTTGCAGTTTTACTCTGAGCTAGAAAGCCTGCTCTTTCCTGAGGAGAACAGAAACACCAGTTGGCACCAAATAACCTGTGACACTATTACAGGATTAGTTACAGAAGAGCAATACCAGTCTTGTCCAGCTTATCTAGCAACAAGCACTGGCTCAGTAACACAAGGTTTCTCTAATTCACTTAAATACATAAAATCCTTTGCATTCACAGATGTAGAAAAGCATATTTTCAGCATAGCTCCTGCAGTTTCTTTGGAAAAAACCCTACATATCCCTAAGAGATGCTCTGGAGGTCATCAGCATCTTACACCAGAAGATGCACACTGCTACAAGTTTACAGCCCTGACAACCTCAAAAAAACAGGTAAGACCTTGGTGCTCATTTCTCTTTGGTGGGCATGCTGCAGTATGTTTTGCAGGCTGGAAAGCTGCAGTTGTACCTAAAATCTAGCAAAATTTAATACTTGTTAAAAGATTTTATTTTTCATCCCTTTGGTGTGAAATTGCTTGTTTTGTTTCGCTCCCTAGTCTCCATAGGTTTTAGACCTGTCCTACACCTGGTTAAAGCATATTAGTTTGCACTCATCGTCTCTCAGACATTTTGCACTGAGTAGCAAATGAGAGCAATTTGTGACACAAGATACTACGACATGTGGAAAAGACACATAATTAGTGTCAGAATGAATGCATTTGCTTTTTAAAGCCTATTTGTCCTAGGATTTCAAATGAATCAAGCTGCTATGTCTCTCTCAACAGCTCTATACTGCTGTATAATGAATTAAAAGCTAGTGTTGCTAAAATGTGCAAGCTTCAGGAATAAAATTACTACTGTATGCATCTCAAAACCAGGGATGAGAGGATCTTAAAAGGCTCTAAACTCTAATGTAGCCTATTTTAAAGCTTTCCAAAAAACTATCCCATTTTGCTAAACAGAGAATTCTCAAGCGAAATCACCCCTTTCCGTGACAGATTACTATGAATTTACAAAGCTAGTTTGAATCTTGTCTTTTGAAAAGGAAAATCTCACACTTACATCTTCTTGCACTATACGTATCATTCAGGTTTGAGTCCAAAGCACTCTGCATGCAGCGCACACAGTGGCATATCTCAGTGCCCTGTATATACATAGTTCTCTGGCCTCTCTCAAATCTTTCTTCCCTCTTGCCAGATAAATATTCTCATCCATCACCGTTTCCTTTCCCTCCTGTCCAGATACACATAACCATTACCTGCCAGAGGAGAGGCACAGCCAGGCCCTATCAGTAACACCATCAGGCCAGTGTCCCACACTCAGGGACAGTTGGGACCATCCCTCAAGAGGACAGGGCACTTCAGACTTTTTGCCCATTCTCTCTATTTACACATTGAGACTCTTTACAAGACTGTTACCCACAAGATGGAAGCCTGTGCCTTTGACCACAGGCCACTCTTATTTGTGTCTTATTAGAAAAAGGAAATCTGCTTTTGACAAATTAGAACAGAACCAACTCTGAAAACAAGGAAAGCTCTCCTAGTGATTACTTGTCCTTTCTGGTTTCTAAACCCTGATCTGTTCTTCAATGCCATATGGCCTATATGCTATACTTCTTCTTCTAAAATATTGATACTTTGCCTTTCCATATTTTAAAGATCTTTAGTGAATTAAAGACAGAAATGTGATGTTCACCAGAGCCTCTTCCCCACGACCCTTAAAAAGAGTTGGGAAGTGGATGAGAGGGATCCAAGACAGCATTTTTCCTTCAGGCATTTGTAATCTTGATTCATTCCCTTTTTATTAACTGAGGTTGGTTGTAGTAGAAAAACGACTCTAACAGGACACGAGGTTCTCCTAGAATCAACACTCTGAATAAGTCCAAATAACTAGGCTTTGATCAAGGGAATAATACGTTAGCGACAGGAGAAGAGAGGGAGTAAGCAGAGCATCCTTGCAGCTATCTTGATGATGATGATGCCAAACATGTGCTGGGACAACATGAACAATGCTCAACAGGGCACAGGCCCATTTGACAATCCTGTGGCCAGCGTGCTTTTTTCCAACTATCCCACAGAAAGCCCCTTCAGAAATAGGCAGCGTGTCCTGCATCCCAGACCCACCAAATGTCCTCACAATTTCCCGCTGTAGCTGAGTCTTCCCCAGCTGCCATGTATTTTTCTGCCTCAGCCAGCTGCATATACAGCTAGATGACCTCATCAGCTAATAGGAAAGCACAATTTTTAAATGCCACTTTATAATTAGGTAACAAAACAAACACACACACACATTACTGTGAGATGTCTCAAATGTAGTCTGAGATACAAGGCACAGCCAGATGCCTTCAGTGACCCTGAAAGAATGTTATCTTAATGTAATACACACCTTTGACTTTCTTGTTGTGTTTAATGCATAAAGTAGCCTCAGACACAGGTTCAGGAATAGTTGTGATATATCCCACATGGTAAGTACAGCACTGGACTAGTAAGTACTTCATTTCAATATTTAGAAAGATATTGCTAGACCATGTACCAGGTAACAAGTCAGTTTTATCACTTCATCTGAAGCATCCAGTGTATCACAGCTCAAGCCCTGCTGCTGTGCTCACACAAGCAAATCTCCAAATAGTCTCAGAAGGCATTTTGCTTATGGAAAGAGTGCAGAATCAGACTTAAGATAGGAAAATGAATAGATATGGTACTTTAAAGCAAGGATTCAATTTTAAAAATAAGGAAATGATTTATCAGTATACATCATGAACTTCAAAATTACACAGTAAGTCCAACCTTGTTCTGATAGTAAAAGGCATCAGATTTGGGCCCAAGTCTTAAAGGATTTGAGACCAATTTTCACTTACAGCATTTCCCATAAAAGAAGAAAGCCCACTTTTTTCCAGGAAGAAAGGGCATGCTTCTTGTCTTTTTCTCAGCATTTTTGCATCACTCCAGTAAGTCTCCAGCCATGATTTTTAGCATTCATGGGGTTGCACAAGCTAAACACAGGGAATTATAACAGTGAAGTTCAATGTACAGCTCTATTAGCTTTCAAAGGAACTGTTAAAAGCAAGTATCTGATGCACCAGGAGTGTCAAGACTTGCATATAAGCTGAATGTTACAAAAATGAGCACTCATGGAAGTCAATGGGATTTCTTACAGTGCATAAAGTTAAACATGCATACATTTCGGGAAGCCTCACGCAGGTTACAAACACCCCTTAGTACTGTGCATTGCTGAACTTCCTTGTAGCATTTCCAAGCTGGCAGAGCTGCCCTTCCACTAAAAACTGAGAGCATGGCCTAACATTGTATAGCTTAGCCTAACCTATAGATGCTTTTAAAAGCTCACATCAGCCCAAAGCTGCCTGAAAGCAGCTGATGCAAGCACTTTGCTGGGAATTTCTAGTGCTTGCCTTTCCAAAGCAGTCTTTCCCTTCCAGTTCAGGTTTAGGAGAGTTTGGTGTTTGGGTTTTTTTTATTTTTGCTGGATTTGTTTTTTTTTATTGTACACAATTAGTGATTCTTACATGTTTCTCTTCTCAAAATAAGATAAAACAGTGTTTGATACTGCGGAGGATTCTCTGACTCACCAAGCTAACCTGAACATTGTTATTATCATCACCTTACTGTTACTTGCCTGACACCACAGAGGTGTGCCTCTCATGCTAGATTACATTCCACATAGCAATCTGAGCTCTCCACAAATAATTTACTCCAAAATTTAACTACAATGAATAATAACCATCTGTTTAGATAGGAGTGTTACACTTTTATGACATTGCTTTTTTATTCTTTCATGAATATGTTCATAAAGTTGGTGTCAACAAATTAAAATGTGTGGCTTTAGAAGCCAAAGGGAAGAGTTATGGAGGAAAGCACATCACAAGCACCAACCTGAGTTTCTGGGGCCCCTGGAAGCAGGCCAGGTCTTCGCTCCATGGCAGCATGCTACACACAGCAGCAAGCATTTGTCTACTGGCAATAGCTCCCCAACCTTATGTATGCGCCTAGGTAATGCTTCAGCATTTGATACTAATAATGTAGCATTTGCATCAGGCCTCCTGCGGCACCCCTTCAGACAAGGTTTCCTGCAGTCACAGTGCGTGGCCAGTGGGAGCACAGCTCTGCTGACACAATGGTGCCTTGAGCTCATGGGTGGTTTAGGTGTCTCTGAACAGGTAACAGGTCCCTGAGGATGTGGCAAGGGACAAACAGCTTTGGGAAAGCTATTAGATGCTAAAATCCTGATCCGTTCCCCAGACATCTGCAACCCCATGACCTTTTCTATCTAAGATAAGATCTGGCTAATTACTAAGTTCAATTTGTTGTGCAAGAAAACCACAGGCTACAGAGTCAAGTGAACTATGAGCATGCCAGAGGCTCCTCTTAGACTGAACTGCAAAATGACTATGCAAATGTTCACCAGGC
The DNA here is from genome assembly GCA_035590275.1 of Ibycter americanus. NCBI lineage: Eukaryota > Metazoa > Chordata > Aves > Falconiformes > Falconidae > Ibycter > Ibycter americanus. The sequence goes on along the minus strand of JAVJGI010000035.1, from coordinate 3,137,748 downwards.
CAACAAAACAAACAAAAACACCAAACAAAAAACAAACCAAAAAACCAACCCAAAAGCCAAACAAACAAACAAAACCCCCTCTTCATCACAGATGTCCTTCCAACAAAAATCCAAAAAGGGGGTGGGTGGTGTTATAAAAAAAAAACAAAACCCAAATTCAGAAACATTGCAAAGGTAAAGAATACAGCCACACACTTTCAGTCATGGTTCCAAGGGGGCAAGTGTTAGGAGCCATTAAATATGCAACATTCTCCGGGAATTGCAAATACTTTGCTAGCAGTCAGCCACATTTAGATTTTGCCCCAAATGAACTAATCTCAATTAAGATATCTAATGGATTTTTTTTTGTTTTGTTTTATGGAAAGCTTTATTAATCTAATCAGACCTAAGATTTTAACAAAGAAGGTAATTTTGCAAGAAAACACAAACAGTTGAAAATAAAACAACTCCTTGAAATTTTTGAGGACCAGTTTTGATCTCACTTCTCAATTTATAATTAACAGAAAAATAAGCAATTATAAATTAAGAATGCTTTGATGTTCTTCACAGAATTTTAAATTATTCTGAAGTTAAACCACATGATTTAATGTGATCCCTCACTGCCTTCAAGATACTTTCTTGGAAAGTAATTGTTTCTCATTTGCCCATTTGCAGAGTATCTGCAGTCACATGGCAGCCAATATGCTGACTGAAAACATTCCGACAAAATTTCAGCATTCAGATTCTGTTTAGGACCCTTTATTTATTTTTAGCAGACGCGTTTGTTTTCTAACATAAAAAGTATCAAAGACACGTGTCTCTTCAATTTTAATTTTAAAATAAATTTAACTTATTAAATTTAATAATTTAAATTATTAAAAATTAATATTAATTTTAATATGTTCATACACCTGGGTTAGCTCTGCACGAGGAGAGATACACAGTTTTGATGGAAAATGCATTTGGAAAATGGGTAAAGAAAAAAAATCCGACCAATGTGTCTACATAAGCAAGTTGGCCTTTGCAATGGGAACTGGGAAATAATTTCTTAAAGTCACCACTTCAGTTGCAGGTTTCAGGAATGTCTCCTGCACCTGAAAGATGGTCTGGGATATCAGCAGTTATTAAGAAAATGAATACCAGCACTCCCTTCAGACTTCAGATTTGAGCATCCATGCTGGGAAGCATGATACAGTTATATACCTTTAACCAACCCTAATTAGACAATTCCTCCCACATGTAGATGGCTTCATGCCAAAGAAGGGGGAGGAAGGGATGTCTTTATTCCTCACTGAAAATACAACTGCTGCTAACAGCAGGTGTGAACACACCTAGCACTTCCAACAAGGTCTCATCCAGTTCAAGACACATACTGAAGTGTTTCAGTTTATCATGATGAGGAACCTAAAAGTGTCTGCTCTTACTGATCTGACAGATAGGAACTGACAAGCTATAGTTTTCCATTTAGGACTCCTGTCCAGAGTAGACTCTGTCAGGTCCAGTGCATCTTTGTCACCACTTTGTCATACCTCACTCACTCCAAACCAGAACACCACAACATTGGGAATCTCAGTCCATGCACTACCCTACAGAGAATCTGCCTTCGTGTTTTTATGCAGCCCTGTAGGCATCCAATGCACTTAATCGTACAATTAAGTGCAATTTTTCTCCTGAAAACAAGCTTGATTGGTGAAAATGCAAATAACTTTGAAAATTGCATTTCAGTGCAACAGATGTTATTCTTACTGTGTTCAAATACTTGGTTGAAATATAAAGCCTAATCTTCTCTCAAAAAAGAAAACATCACAACTTTAACAAAGGCAAACTGTGATAATGACAGTACTGTAGTATGCGTCACTGGATTCCATTTTGGAACTGTGTAATGCACAGTGGTTTTGTCTCATGATTACCAAAGAATGAATGTCACCAATTGTTTTTATTATTGTATTGAGACTCTAGTCACATACAAATTCAAATCCATGACTGAAAACCTACAGACAGAATATGACCACCCTTATTCTTACTCTCTTATGATCTTTATGAGAGTTGTATCTCTTCCTAGTAATGCAGAATACCTGTAAGATCTACTAAAGCTACTTCTCCATCAGGCACCATTTATTTTGGAACATTAAAAAAAAAAAAAAAAAGGTTCACCTAGCAACAACCCCAGTTCTAATTTTTAAACTAAGCAACAAAACCATGTATAAAATGAATAGCAATTAATCATGAAACAGTCCTCTAATTCAAATCAAAAAAATAAAAAATTCAAAAGCCAGAGAATTATTTTTTAAATAATGTAGGAAAACTGCTGTTGCAAGATAAGCTTAGGACACTAAGTTGGAAGAAAAACCAACTGTCAATAACTTCATCATTAGAGGAAGAAAGTAATTTACCAATAGCAGAGTGTTTTTTAGTATTTCATAAAATTTTCCAAGCATATGAAGCATGAACAAACTGCAAACATTTGAAACAGGTAGTACCACAGCACATGACACCTTTGTGGGACTCTCAATGCAAAGTGTAAGTGTTGTACCAGCTACTGGCCCTTTTCTCCCTGCCCGTATAGGGAAGCTGTGTGTTGGTAAAGACACCAGATGAACTAGGCATTGTGCAAGCAGACACTCTCACTATGCCTGACCTCTGCCAAGGGGCACAAGGGAAAAGAGAGTCCCTTTGCCACATCTTCTTTCAATGTTTGCATGTCACTGTAGGGCTGGGGAAAGCCTAGCCAAAGTTACTTGATGCAGCTGAACACTCAAGACTTCAGATGTGAAAGTTAATTTGAAAAGACAGAAGTTGACAGTCTATACAATCAGTTATTTAGAGATCTAATTGAAATTGCTGATACAAGCTGTCTGTCACATTGTATCAAGAGGCTTCACTATTAACAAAAATCAATTATAAATCAATAAGATTTAAGTTGAATATGTACTCTAATAACAGTAACAATGCATCAGGAATTTACAAGCAACACACAATGCTCTTACCAGCTTTCATCTCTGGGTTTTGTATCGTGTATGGAATTCTTAAAATAACTGTTCTTGAAAGAAAAAAAAAAAGTGTGTGTGCATTATATATATAAAAATAAAATGAGAACCGTGCAGCTAGTTGTATAGTTAGCACTGTCTACAGATAATTAGCATCCTGGATGTCTCCACAGTACATGTGTTGACTATCTTTTTTCAGATACAAGCAATATCTGGGCTTTTGTGTTATTTAAATGAGATAAATGCTGAAATTGTCTCTCACGCCTACATTATGCTAAAGAAGAATGTCTCCTTTGTAAAGGCAGCTCACATCTCAAGACCTGCAGACTCTGTTTAGGTGTGTGACACAACCATAAAAGACAACAACAAAAGTAAATAAAAAACATGGGCCACCATATAAGATACTGAAATGTTTATATGTGCAAATAAAATACTGATCTTGCGCTACCTCTGTGATTTCTCATATCCATGACATTTCTACTGTCACAACTGCTACAGTTTATAGCTCTTGTTTCCCTTCATCCTCACGTTGTTTTGTATTCCACAAATTGTGGCTTTTTTGGACCACTGGAAAGCACTGCAAGAGGGAGTGAAATGCTACATTAAAAAAAAAAAGTCAAATCAATCTGGTTCAAACTTTGACATGATTGCACTGCTTTGGCTGAAAATTGAGATATTGGAATACTTTCTTCTCATTGCAAACCTAAATAAGCTGAGGCATCAGAAACCTGCATTGAAACTTACTCTCTCAAAATTCATATTTTGAAGGCTAAGATGATTTCTAAAATTTTCAAATACCCATAAAATAATCCATTACCATATCTGGATAGAAGCCAAGAGGTTGTCTCCTTTTAAGCTCGCACCATCATGGATACAAACACAAAAATTACTGTTTTCTCAATCTATAAAACTTAGACACTTTGCACCAGTCTACAAAGTGTAAGAATATGAAGAACATAGCTGAGTGCTATGGAAAAAGAAACTAAGGTGTATGGTCACACTATGTGAATCATATGGTTGTTGTTTTATGTGCTGTGTAAGCAACATGATATGAATGAGCTCATCAGAAAAAAATTCCAAACACCGCGATTCTAAGTTAGCATTACTTGTCTTCAGTTTCTACAATCCCCAGCATATGACAAACCCATGCTTGAAGGAGGGAAAGCTCCATTTCATTCCTTTATTGATCTATCAAACAAGAACTTAATCAATCTTCTTTATAAGCTATTAAAGCAGAGCAAGAGAAATGAACTCACCTGATACATTCAACATTGATTGCTTCTTTCTAAGAACTGAATGTCAGCCTTATCTGCTACTACAGCTGTGATTCAATTTTTCAGAAACAATTTTTTTCCTTCATTAGCTCCCCAGAAATAGTGCAATTAAAAATGTATTTTAGACAAAATAGAGAATATAATCAAAATTAAATAGGCACAACTTTCTTTTAAATTTCGTTAAGTTCATTCCTGAGAGCACTGAGACCATAAGATCAAGTTCAGTTAAGGAAAACCTTCTAATAAAATACAAGCTAGCCCATATTGTGACAATCCCATCATTAATTTCTGTGGAAATTCTGCATGCCAAGCAACTGTGGAATCCACCTTACAGGATCTATCAAGAATTTAAAAATTAAAAAGGTGGCAAACATTGCTACAAAATTGAATATATTCAAGGCAACTTCAATGTACAAACTCATTTTAGGTCAGCTTAGCAACAACTGAAACATTCTGATTTGCTGAACTGTACCAGAACTTTATTTTTTTTTTTAACAATTCAACCTTATGTTACATACATCTATGTCCAATACCAGAGTACCTCCTGGGAACTGTAGCTCAAATCCTTCCTTTGAAACCCTCCCACAAGACCTAGCAAGTAAATCACCTTCCCTTCAGTTCCTTACCTAATCTTCCCTTTTAAGGAGTTTAAGGTCTGTAGGACAGTAGGTGAATCATGGGACATGTAATTTACAATTACTGTGCCTAACTCAAAAGGGGAAAATACCTAGTGCAAATTACAGCTGAATTACAGGTCTTCTCACCTCTGTTATTACCTGTTTTGTGGTGTAGCATCACAAAAGGGAGGAAACTGAATGTGGAAGTGATTGTAGAAAAGCAAACAAAACATTTCTATTTCATAAAACAAACTGCCGATTTGGATGTAATTGTATTTATTTGTAGGTGTTCACTCTACTAAATATTGTGATAGCTGCAGCTTTTATTTGATTTGAGATGGAAGCAGATATTGAAATCAGAATTTCTATTGGATGGAAATCTTGAATTTTTTACTTGCTTTTCCAGGACATAATGCATACATAAATTAGCATTGTAAACTCAGGACAGCTGAAAAATACCTGAGTCAAGTTACCCATGCAACTTAACATTCATTATCCCCTGTTGTTATATTAGACAACTCGTTATGGCTTCTGGTTTTGCTATCAGAGCACTTTTTGTGTGTGTGTCTTTCCTTTTTGTCTTTTTTCTCTACCTATAGCACTGAAACAACAATATTTGCATCCTTTTTAAAAGTCTTTGAGATTCAAGAACTATCCACTTGTGAGTATCCACTTCTGTAATTAAATGCTATGCTTTTATTACTGGCCAAGGAAAGAGAGAGAGACCTCCAGGGTTAGTATTAAGTTCTTGTAGGATGCAATTTTGCAGTTTTTCATACCTGGTCCACCATTTCTGTTCTAGCAGAATGAGGGCTGGTGCAAAGCCCTATCCTGACACTGACAGTGTGGTTTGGTAAATGTGGGCATCACGCCCCTGAAACACAAGAAATTACTCTCGTGACCACTGCAAATCTTATGACATCCAGGTAACAAACTGGACTTTCTTTTTCTAAACTGTGAAGAAGTGCCCTCATTTACTACAAACAATCTTTACAAAGCAAGACACTGGAACTGGAAGGAAGCATAACTGCCATGTGTCGACAAATCTTCCTGGAATCTCAGATGGAACAGAATGTGAAACATTTTGTCTTGTCAAACAATAAAATAAAAATGTTGCTTTTGAGCTCTTTTTTTTTCCCCTTTAACTAGAAGGGGAAAACACAGCCTTTGCTATTAAGCATGTCTATTTTCATGGGAAATCCTTCCATTTGCAATATCTGCATATCATGTTTAAATATCTCCCCCAGGAATATATACCACTTAATAATGCTTCTGTTTATTTATTGCAAAAATCAAGAATAGCTGGAAGTCCATTATGAGAATCTTTTAGCAAATTTAATTAATTTGTAATTAATTTTATTGGTATTTATGAGAGAAGCCTTTAATCAGCATAATTTAGACTGAAAATTACAATATTAACTAATATTAATTAAACAACAATGTAATAATTTCAATAGTTGTAATTATTTTTAGATTAAATTACCTGCTAGTCAATTCTACACTGCTTTTGAAATTAATTAGCCAACTTAAGTAGGCTCTGTACCCGCTATTCTACCAAGGATAGGACACAACGTCTAAACAGCCAAGAAAGACTCCTTCCAAATGTCAGCTGGGTTGTCACAGTTTAAAAAACTGCTTTTGAATCCTAATTTTAAGTGAGGCGTGTGCTGTTTAAACTGGGGAGCATGCTTTCAGATAACATGGGGCCTTGGATTTTGGAGCTGACTTTCCTTTTAGTCTCTTTCTACCCCTTGACTGTATCATCTCGTCTTGATAGAGCAGTGTTATTGTAACCTTATTATTTGTATGGGACACTGCAGAAGAAACAGGTATCTTACATATCTCACTTCTTTGCAGTAACTCCATTCCTTTGCCAGGGCTAAATATTAAAAAGTCAGGGTTTAAAATCCTACAACTTCATCTTTGCACTGTGGCCCCATTAACAAAATATGGCAAATAAATAACAGGTTCTTTTATTTGCCTCCTGATCTGGGATCCTTAATGGCTTACACTAACAAGTCTTTCTCCACCATCACAGGAGTATTTGTGATGAGGGAAGGGAATTTCATTGAAGACCCTGAGATTCCCACAATCGTAAGTAAATTTAGGTTTCTTTTTACATATGCTTGATGTGAAAAGGGGCAAAAGAGAGGCATGTTACCTCCAGACTTAATGGGAGCTACTAAATACTGCAGCAGACAGACAAGCATCTATCAGGTTATCAACAATACAAGTCCCCCACATAGAAAAAAGGGTTTCTGCTTCCTACTGAATTCTTGCAGCTAGAGAAACCCTTCTCTCTCACACACAAAGTCTGCTGTCATGAGACAGACTCAAGAAAACAACAGTTCTGTTGGTCTGAACGCTTGGTGCTAGAGTGTAGTTAATGGGAAAAATGTTATACATTATAGAGCCATGAATTGCCCCAGTTCAACTACAGATGACATGGCTGTGAAGTTGTAAGTTCCTATCTATAAGCTATACATTAGTTTGTGTGGCTTCCCACCTTTGAACTTGCCTTGGAACTTTCCATACAGTGAAAAAAAGGTGAAACCGCAATGTTTCTGCTGGTTCTAAATATTGTGAGTTTCACTGTGATAGTATCATGCCTCTCAAATACTGTCTGCAACCAGTAACAAAAGAACACATCTTGTCACATTCACCACTTCCTTTCCTAACCAACAATATTCTTTTCATCTGTGAGCAAAAGCATAGTATTTGCTTAGTATGTATCTATATGCATGCTGGCATATAGCATATACATGTTGGTTTAGAACCTTGGCCTCCTACGACATCAATATGCTTTCATTGATCTCTGGGTCACCTAGATGAGGACCAAAGTGAGTAAATATTTCAGTCTTACAACAATTTCCATTCATCTGTTTATACTTCAGGCATGGAGATTTGCTGACTGAAAATTCTTTAAATGATAGCCACTGTTTTCAAAAGCAACTAGTCATTTTGGGAATCTGAGTTTTATGTTCCTAACTTGGAGCTCCTTGAAGGGATGTGAATTTCAAAGCGCAGCTTCACGCATAGTTTAGCACATTCTTAAACTCAGGCCTTTCCAGGGCAAATCAGCTTGGAGATTGAGTAATTAGTCAAATTTGAAAAGGTTGGTGGTCATTTTTCCCTTTTTTTCTTTTCTTTTTTTTTTTTTTTTTTTTTTAATCAGGCCAGATATTAAACAGGTTTGATCACGGCAAGGCTGTTATAGACACGGAAAGCAGAATATAGAAACAAACAGTGCTTAAAAGGTAAAGTATATACCTAATATACATTATTATACATTATCTGGCAATACATTATCTGGCAGGCTAACTGTCATCCTTATTTGCTTCAGAATTTCTCAATACAACACTTCATTGACCTTAAAGGAATTATACAGAATTACTCCAATGAATAAAGACCAGGTTTTCAAATGTATTTTAGCAGCAACTGTTTCTTAGGTGCTTTGGAAATTCTTTGTGTTTATTTAGACCTTAAATTCCTAAGAATCTTAGAAAATCTTTTTCCAAGTGTTGCAGGATTGGCATTATTCTTCTGAGTGTCACAGCAGAAACTTACAAGAATATAGTGTGCTTTATGGGGAAAAATATTAAAAAAAAAGCTGACCTTTAAACAGAAACTGTCCATGGTGCAGAGGGTCAGGTTGGCACCCACAGAGTTAAACTGGCTAAGTCTACAACAAAGGAAAAAATATTAGCATTGCTATCTGTGTAAACGACATTAGTAGCAAGACTGAATTATCTTCTGAATTATTTTATTCCAATTATATTTTGATATAATTCAAGGTCTAGTGATTTTTTTAATGTTTGCAGTCCCCTAGTTTAATACCAGAAAAGCAATCAGTCATTTGCTTCTCAGACACCAAGTGGCTGGAATACTTTTTCTATCCATTTGAAAAATATACAATCTGTATTTGCCTTTAAGTATACACTAGATGACTATTGTAAGTGATTTGTAATTGTTTTTAAATTGTTGAACTTATTTTAATATATATTTGCAGTTATACAGTTGTTTAAATGTTCACGTTATAAGCAGTTTTTTGGATTAACAAATTGTTCATTCATCTTTCAGTTTTTAAAAGGGTAAATAGGAAACAGACTTAAATGTGCTTTATTAGAGTACACTTTATTATTTCGCTTATTAAAAGTCTCTTCTGCAACAACTGGTAATATAAAAAGCTGAAAAAACACCTAGAAAAATATTCAAAATGATCCATTTGGAAGTCCAACACTACTTCTGTGTTGAAAGGCAATAAAGGGGCCAGGTCAAGACCTAGGTTTTCAAGTGGTTCAATTTTCTGAGTTTTCAATAGTTCTTCTAAATACAAAGGCACATTTGTTTACTTAAAGGTACGATTTTAAACTAACATAATTTGGTACCGAAGCAGCAACATGTATTTTGCTTAAACTAGCTTCATTTTGGTTCAGCTTGATGAGAAAGCCTGTGTGCACAAAGAAAATATGCATGAACTTAGCTGAATTGGTACAAACTCCTATACATGTTATATTAATTGACATTCTCATCAGCACTACTGACCATCAGGAATGGAGATGACAGTCCCATTCCACAGAAGGGTTGGAGGTGTGCAATGGTATCTCTGTTAAAAAGGTTTGTGCCATCATATCCTACTTAAGTGCGGTGCGCCTAGTCTTAGCAATATAAAATAGTACACATTTCGCTCTGAGTTTAAAATAAAGTATGCAGCAAGTCAGATACTGTTTCAGCAGCAAAAGTCACCCAGATTCCCTCTTTCAAATATGAGACACACATTTACGTATGTTCAGAAAGGTTAATAAATGTCATATGAGACAATGGGGAAGTAAGAAAAACATGGGCAATATGATGTACATGGACACATTGTCTAACAACCAAGATCAATATGCTGCTTTTAACATCACTCAGTGTTAGACAGGATTTCTAGCATATACATGTGTTTGTAGATGTAATATCTTACATTTTGTTTGCAGCATAATTCTCACACGGATGGGCCATATGTGTCTAGCATAGCTAGAACAGGACATAGTACTTTGTGCTTGTAAAAACTACGTTCTGTTTTCTCTGCTTGTACTATTTTGTATGTGTTTCCTTGTACTAAATACTAGAATAAGGAAAAAGTCATGGAATCACATGGCCCTGTGTGGTAACACCCTTGAAATACTTGTATATGTCTTATATGAACCCCCTCAAAATTTCATACAGCTATACTATACCTCCACAATGTCTAGGAACCCTGAGTGAGTAGGAGACTTCACTGCACCAGGTACCTGACATGTATAGCAAAAGGCAATACATCATGAGTTTAAGATCAAAGAGATAGTACACATGGGAGTGAGGACACAGGGAGGTGGTATGACTTCCGTCACCTGCAAAGCCTGGAACAGAGACCTAGCATAGCCCAGAAAAGCCTCACGTCAGGGCTTGGCCACCCAAACTCAGTGTGTTCCCGCTCCTGAGAGAAACTGGTAGTAAGAGAAATCCTAATCACAAATTTTCAACTCTAGCAAACAAACATTTCCCATTCCTCAGGCCTGTGTAACTATGCCATCCAAGACCAATCCTTCCATTGCTGAAAAGATTTCTGATCCAAACTGACACTAAAAAGCAATTAACAAACTTACTATGCAATAAAAATGGTGAATTATTCCCTTTCAGAGTTGCTTAAGTGTGTCCAAGCAGCAAGTGATTGAGGAGAAGAGCCCATCTGTGCTCCAACTGGGCCAGGTGCCCAGTGGTCCAACCCAGTCACCTACATGACCCTGCTTATGTCTGCGGTCCCCACGGGAATTCTGGCACCCATGAGCCACCAAGTGCCCAGGGAGGCAATGGTCAGCTCCTTGCTGACAAGCAGCAGCTCATACAAGACAGCTATGCCCTGACTTGCCCCACCAGCTGCTGGGCTGTGGATTCATAGTCTTTAGCACTGGATCTGTACAGTGCTGGAACATACCATAGCATTATGTACATCACAAAAGTGAATTTTAACCTTTTCTAAAATTTTCTGACACTTGAGGATTTTATGTGTACACACCTCTACACAACAGCTCCCAACAGAAAGCATGCCCATACTTTTCTAATTACCTAAAATGTCAGAAGTGTTACCTCAAAACTTCTGTATCTGTCAAGGCAACTGAGTTAAAAATATATTTGCAAACCATGTATGTTAATTCATTTTCCAACTATGCACATCGGCTCTTTATGTATCGTTCCCAAGAGATAGGTACATACTATTTTACTGAAGTACACTTGGGTCTCTCTGAGACGTAATGACCATTCACTCTAGCCACCCTCTGGGCCAAACTGCCTCCTTATATCCTCACATTAGACTATTTCTCTTAGGCTTTAAATTGGTGATGCATTGTTGACCAGTAAGAGTGATCGGAGTACTCTGTTTAGTACAGTAGGTTTCAGGTTATAAGCATGAACTCTCTGCATGCCTATACGCATTCACTGATACGTGCAGGTTTTGCAAACTGTTTCTTATATGGACAAATGAAATTCCTAACAAAGACCAAGAAAATGAAGCAGAAATCATGTGTGAATGGGTTTGGGCAAATTCTCTCTTTTGTCTCTGAAAAGAGTAGTACACAACCCTCACATTCACAGGTAAAACCCAATCTGCATGCTAAACTGCTTAGCTATGCACTAGGAGAAGCTCAAATGAGCCTACTTTGAAAAGTTGGCCCTCAGTGCCTTGGTGTTCCCCCTTGAGGGAGGCATGCTCCAGTTTTTCATCACCTGCACCAGCATCTGACCGGCTTTGAGAGAGATATTCTGGATTTATGAAGTCCAAGTACCTGAGAGACTAGATGTCTTCTCATGTAGTAGGTATCAGAAAAGACACTTGAACTAGCAGTCTAACACAGACAGCATGGTATTTTTTGTGAAGGCGAAACATTTCTTCCTTATTGACATGATGAAGCCCAAGCTTATTGACTTTCAGAAGCTTTCCACAGTCTTATTTATTATCCTTGGCATTTGAAAATGGAAGTGGTTTTGTGGGATCAAACATAGGTCATTACCGTCTAATGGCCATTTGTTAGTCTATACAAACTGAATTTGGTAGTTCCAGGTCCAATTCCTAATGTATGTTTGCCATTATTATTTATCATCATCAACACACCTGACAACACTTTTAATGGCTTTCTCAGGAGAGAAGCAAGGAGCTGAATGGACCAAAGGAGTGAGATCTCTCAATCTCCAAGTGCTGGTTGCTCCAGCAAGAACTGGAGGCCTCTCAGCCAGGCAGTAGGGTGAAGCTGGTCTCTGGTCCGCCCAATTTATATGAAAAGTTTAAAAATATCTTAACATATATGGAGAAATTAGGTAAGGCTAAACATATGCCTTCAGTGGATAAATCTGTACATTTACACATAGCATACTGATCATGAACACACACACCACTCAAGCTTCATCTTCACAGTTACCTTGACATATATCTACAGCTCTTCAGTTACTATTTTTGCAGTATCTTGTGCCTTCCTTCATCTCCAGGAACTATTTACATCTATTTCTTAACACATTGAGCTTCTCACATGTATATACTTAATCCTTACACCGATTTCTGACATAACCTTTTGCAGTATTTCAGTGTATATATGGAGATAATGAAGTCACCCCAAAGGGCATTCACATAATCGGTAAGCACCTCAGAATTGATCACAATCAGTTACACTATCAATTCAAGGTAACAATTATCCTTCTCCTTTTGTTCATTTGTACTTAAGTAGCAGAGTTGGAAGAGAAGCTGTCCCCTTGTGGATAATAATTGATTTTCTACCAATCAGAGCTCACGATGGGCTCAACCAGACCTACGATATTTTAAAAATTAATTGTATTTTAGACAGGTCAAGGCATAGCCTCCAAGTCAGACTGTGTAAAGCCCAGACAAAGAGAAGAACTACACAACAAGCTGCAATGTTCATTACTCTCACTGTTCCTATTATTGACCACTTTTGAGTAAAATCTATGGCTAATTGTCTTTTAACATTTAGTAAGCATACATTTATCTAACTCTTACAAGATCAGATGACACTAGATATGATAATCTGAAGTGTAACTTTCTTTTAAGCTCATTTTTAAAGCTACCATATTTTTTGTAAAGAGACAGTTTGGAACCGAGGGTCCAATTATGACAGCCCTCCCAAAACTGCGTGCATAGGCATCGGGACAGAAAGAGCCCCTGCCCCTATAATCCTCTGGAGCTGCAAATACAGTCCTGCCTCCTTCTTGTCAAGGCTGGAGAGCAGGCAGGCATCTCCTTGGAACAGCTGGCTGCTCCCAGGAACTTATGCCCTTCCTTGCTTCCCAACACGGTGTGGATATGGAGCAAGCTACAGTCTGTATACATAGAAATAATCCTGACCTCATCCAAAAGTCTGCTGCCTGGAGGTGGAACTGTGTGAACAGCCATATTTTTATATTCTTGGTCTATGCCTATTTAGGTAAAACCACTATTTTTCTGAATTCATGCAGTAATAGAGCTGCTAGGAAAACAAAAACCAGAAAAGAGCAATAGCAAAATATTAATATGGGGATAAGAATTCTCAAGATTAAGAATAAAATTTGAGAAAGAGTTCTTGTAAATTTTCTTTTAAAACGTTTAATGTGGAAATTTCATTGAAACATTTATATTAAAAAATCCAACCTTAAAATCTGTTGGGATTTTAAATTTTGGCTGGCCTAAATTCTTCTCTCAGATGGACCTCCCCTGAATTGCAGTGTGAATAGGATATACATATTAGAAGAATTTGGCAACCAATGAATTTTTTTGTTTTTCTTTAAGGAGCAGGTACAGCACACCTCCTCATAATAAGCAGGTTAATTTGCAGATGCAGCCTCAAAAGCAATGCTTTCAAAACCCACTGGGCTTTCTCCCCAGCTCATTACAGAAGATGTTGCAATATTCCCCAGATATTCGTACTACAGCTTGTTTTGAGTATGTAAACTGCTTTCTTTGAAGTCGGTTGAGAGTCCATAAGCACCCTGTGAGATGTGATTTCCTTACAGGAAATACAATATAACTACAGGTCAGAATGGCAAGTGAGTTGGTGACTGTATACGTATGTATGCTTATATAGGAACATACATCTACAAAAATATGCAAGAAGGAAGAGTGTAAGTATTTGGGGCATACTTATTTCTGGTAGGATTAATAGCACACTGAAAAGGAGAAAAGGCTCCTTTCGTTGTTACGACTAAAAATTCTCTGTAGCCAACAGCCCTACAGTACTGGCATGCGAATTAGACATTTGTTGATTTAATACGGTATGTTGTCCTAGTAGACTTGTATACATATAGGAAAAATTTTAGAAATATGTTGTTATCACAGCAAGTAAAATGCTTGGTTAAGAAATGAAGTATTTAGTCAAAAAGAGGTTATTATGGGTCTGCCATTTATCAGGTTAAAAGTCTAGGCAATGCATGCGTTCTGTTTACACACAAAGACGTTATTGATTTCTAGCAGTTCATTCATTTGCATAAAAAAATGTCTATCTAAATATGATCTTCAGTTTTAAGCCATATGTACTATGAGCTTGACAGACTAGATGATACGTAAAAGTGTGTGCCTTTCATAAGGCAAAATGGAAAAATATTGAAGATCTGCATTGCAGAAAACAGAAGACTTTTAATAATGCATAGGAATATGCATACGGTTAGATTTTACCTGTTCTCAAGGCACTATAGCTACACACTTGAAATATATCTTCTTTCAACAGCTTTGTAGATTTTGTATCATAATATCACTTCAGACATTTGTTTGAAGGCAGACAACTACTCTGTTTTAGAAGCTAAGCCATTTAAATCCCATGCAGTCCCAGATTTTTGCATCCAATTTCTACAGCATGCCTACAAGTTTCCATAATACAGAACAAAATAATGCTGCTCTAGACACACATGTACATAAAACTTTAAGAAAATGTTCTAACATAAACAAAGGAGGTTAAAGAGAATAGCAATAGAGACACCCTCAAGATTTAATTATTCAAAACAATAGTTTATCATCTGTTCCTACTTCTGAGCTACATATGTGTGTACTCCAGAGCTAACAGTGGGGACGGCAAAACACAGTTGCTGCAGTTTGCTTTTGGCTTACAGGAGACCTTTGAAGTTTCTATCCTGGAGACAGCACATACACAATCAAGAGAGGCAGCCAGGTTTGCATCTTCTGCACCCATTGCTGAGGTCTGCTGACTAGCTTATTTAACCTTGTCCCTTTCCCTCCTGTCTTTTATTAATCTGAAGATTCCCAAGCTTCATGTTCTGAAACTTCTTTTTCTATCAGTATAGTTGTTTCAGGTCCATCAGCCAGTTGAAGGGGAACAGTTAAAAAAAATAAAAATTTGAGTGTTCACTGGCTAGAGCAGTAGAATTATGTTTACAATGCACATACGTGAAATCCCTGGCCCCTATTTGACAGCCAAAAACACATGTTAATTTTCTACAAACCAGGTCAAGGCTATGTGGCTAAATAGGGTTTATGGAAATCTATCTACCTAATCCCAGAATGGAAAATATTTCATCTTTTACTTACACCATTTACTTACGTTGTGCTCAGCGAACATGACGAAATTGTCTTTTTTCTCCTATTGCTGTATATTTAACTTTTCAAAATATTCTACAAATATGCTACAAGACAACAAAATGAGGGGTGACACAGTCAGCCTGTCTTTAAAGTACGCTAACATGGACCCTTGTGACAAGGTCTGTATCAGAGAGAGACAGCAGGTCTCTGTCTCTGGGCAAAATAAATATTGCTGGGAACAGCAATGGGCAGGGACTCACTTTAAATTGGAATGAAGAAAGCTGAAACAATGAGGAGCTGAAATAAATGAAAAATGCAAAGTCAGTGGGAAATCCCAGGGTACGCAGCCTTTCTGAAATTAAGCTACTTTTGCAGACATCTGAAAAGTCTTAGGGGAACAAATACCCACCGGAACTTGGAAAGATATCTTTCGGTAGCCCAACTATGCCAACAGCAGCTCATTCAAAATAGCTGAAAAAGTGAACTCTACGGGCAAAAATCAAGCAGATGTTTACCTGCAATGAAAGGGAAAGCTGTCGTTTTGATGTATGAAAGAGAGTGGCTTACAAGAACAGATTGTATTATAGCTGGGATAAAACCTTAACTAACTCACTCTCACTCACATGCCTGTATCTGCAAAGCTTGAGCAACTGGAGAGACTTGAATTGAATGGAAATATACAAATCTGAGTGGCATCTATATATTAGTCAAAATGTCAGACTGTCTCAACCCTCCTAGGAAGAGAGAGAAACTGACACACTGAAGGACCTTCCTATCGCTCCCTGCAAGCTTTCTCAAGCAAATCAACAAAACCGTTACGGACTTTACCAGTATTGATCTAGTGATCAGCTACCATAGATAATAACACTGTCTCTGTGCTGTATCTGTGCCTAAAACCAGAGATGTACAGGTAAGAATGACTAGTGAGAAAAAGACACAAAAGTTTATTGATGTAGAGCTATTGTAAAGCCTGGACATAAAGGAAAACAATAAAACTCTGAATTTATCCCGAACTCTCATTTTAACCTGCTATATGTCTGACTTCCATAAATACATAGTCAAAGTGTTCTGTGGCCATTCTAAGCCACAAAACAGACATTAATTTCAAACATACCACCCTGTTCATTCCCATTTAAGTCCCCTCTACTGACATGCCTGATACTCTTTCAAATATTTAAACACTGGGATTTTTAAACAAATCCATTGAATTTCACTGGAATTTGGGCACTGATACCCTTTAATCTCCTTTCAAGATTCCAGTCATAGCTCCTTAATGTTTAAACATTTTCTGTAATTTATTAACTCCAGAAATACTTACATATAACAAAAAAAACCACCCAAACCCAACTTCTAAATGAACACACAGGACAGTGTATAAGAGCAAGCACACAAGTTCATATTTAGGACTAGATCATATTATAGACTTTGGAAGGATTTACAGGTCTGAGTTGCTTGTTGTGTTTGGTATAACACACTACATTACATTTATGTGTACCATTGCCCTCTACAGGATGGAATTTTGGATTTATGTAAGCGTTGTGATTATTTTGCATTCTAGTAGCAAGTTCACAAAGCAGCACCTATTTAATTCCAAAGATGGAAGTCTGTAATTTTGTCACAGAAGGTTCTAGATTCCATATTTGATATCATATTCTGTGATATCAAAGAGGCAACTAAGTATACAGTGTAGATCAGCTGTACAAAAATGGATTCAGTATCATTCCTTCAAAGAACAAATATGATTGTAAATACAAACGCAGAAAGCACCTAGCATCTTTAGACCCCAATAATGTCTTTCATTATATAATCAGTAGTTTGTACAGGACATGTCCAATAAGCACTTTTGAATATCTAGACTATTTTGAAAATATGTCATATTTTCCAAATGCACAAAAATTTAAAACCTACAAGTACAGGAAAAAACATGCAAATACTGATCTGGCATGCTAGGCATATAGTTCTATCATTTTATTTTGCCATTATTTGCATTCACAAACCTGCAACAGCAGTTCTGGATACAGAAGAATACGGTAGTTAACTTTTACATGACATTACTTACACAATATGCCCATATTTTCACTTAAAATCTGGCCACTGGGCACACGTAGAATGATGGGAAAAGTCTATGGTGTAAACAAAACCAAGGATGTGTTTACAAGTACCAACTGACCCTGGATTAGATCTTAGTATATCAAATGAGACATTTTGGCACCAGTTTTTTTTTAAAAAAAGACGATTCTCATGGAATTCCAATCTGTACTTTATCTGAAATTTCAGGCTTCACAAAGTATTTATCTCTGAACTTTAAAGTGCGGAAAAATGAGTTTTAACAGAAACACTGAGATCATCTCAACTTCTATCATTATCTGAACTATCATGTCTCCAGTTTCATGTAATTTTCAGTTTTGAGATTAAATCAAATGATTTTTATAAAGACAGACAAAAAGACCACTGCTTCAGATTACTTGTTAAGAAGGTTCCCTTCATTTAGAGATTAAACTTCATTGTGTAAACCTCATACATATAAAAATTGAACAGATACACATAGGCCTTCTAAAACTGAATGAGAGATCCCTACCAGGACTTTCACATGTGTCAGTGGTATATGGATCTCTTTTATTATTATTCATTTTCTTTTTTGGTAATTACAGAAAAGGAGAAATATCCTTTATGGAAAGAAAAGTTCTTTTAAAAAAACATTTCAGAAAAGCATTGAACAAGACATTAATAACAAACTGAAAGGATAAGCAGAATGGAAGTCTGAAAAATTCTGTATTTGTATTATACAGGCATTGTTTTCATTCTTGGCACCTTATTTTTCATGTACATAAAGAGAATGCAAGCTACGGCAGGGTGAGACAAAGATCAATGCTGAATGTATTACTTGGCATTGGTCAGACTCAGTTTAATAAGAAAAGAATTGATCCATTAAGCTAAACCTAATTCTTGGCCGAATATGGTTGAAATCTCTTCTTTATACTGCTAGCTTCATAAAGACCTATAATATTCGGAAGAAACAACTCAGAGCTGAGTTTAATAAGATTAAATGTATTGCAAATATACTTAACAAGAATCTATCAAGTTGTTAATGATTACTATTAATATCAAACAATTTTTGTATAGAATTTTTTATTAGAGTAGTTGTAAAATATAGTCATGTGAAATGCAATATAAAAAGGGTTTTAGTAATTTGTAACAGCTACAATTGCAGAACCAAAACCTTACCCTATAAGATATAGTAATTTATTTTATCAATCCAGTTTCTCATACAAGTGCAATTCAATTTGTAAAGTATTTAAGTGCCAGTCATTAACACTGTATAGCAAAGTGCAGGACAGAATCTACTATATGTGATTGTGTTATTATATGTGAAAAGACTGCAAAATAAATTACCTTTTCTGTCAGCAAGGCTGGAGACCTATTGTTAAAATACAACTCCAGATTTCTGTGAACTACTCTACAAAGCACTGTTTCATAGCTAAGATAGCTAAAAGCAGTTCTTGGTACTGTAAGGATGCCCTGCACTGTCACAGGGATATATTGACATTCATTTGCCTCTGTCATTGCTTCCTTGCAGAGTGTGTCCCCTTTGAAGACCAGAGGTGCTCTGCATCACCAGAAAGCCACCATCCCAAAGCTGCTGCAAGCTCCCACTCTGCAGCACAGCATCGCCAGGGCAAGCCAAGGAGGAAAATCCCCACCCCTCATGAGCAACACCCGCGGTCTGTGCTGGCTGTGTTGTCTTGGGTAGCCTGCATCGATGCTTCTGCATTGTGTCCTCTCCTTGGGCAAACACAGGATCACAGATTAAAATTTTGCCTATTTATTTATTTATTTTTAAACGTGCTTTTAAACATGTTTTATAGACAAGATTGTCTCTTTAAACAATACATAAAAGAATGAGAGCAGGAATTATTGCTTCACTTAGGATTTGAACAGAAGAGGACATAACTGGAATCAATTCAGCAGTGCTTACAATCTAGTTACAGTTTTAATTAAGATGACAATGAGACAAAAATACATCCATACAAAAAATCAAAACTCTGAATGCAGTGAAGAGAATTACTGAAATAGTGGGTGAGACTGAATGGAAAACAGCACTGGAGGAAAAGGGCAGAGAAGGAAATGGAAAGTAGTGAAAGTCAATTATTACATGCCCGAAGGTTATATGTGCTGTCTAGCATCAGAACGTTGTGTGTTAAAATATATATATTGTGGATGAAGAGGAAAATGCAAGAAAATTAATTTAAGAAAAAGGCATATTTAAGGTGTAAAAATATAGATAGGGAAGACAACTAGAAAGATTATAGCATGAAGTTAAAAGACTGTAACACACTGATAAGGAAAGCAAAGGAGGAAAATGAAAGGAAAAGTTCACATAAGGTAAGGAAATTGTAAATAAAGATATTGTTTTCTTTTCAAGCACGTAAAGAGCATAAGGTCGCTGAAACAGAAGCACACCTATGAAATAGCAAATGGCAGTTTACTAACAGAAAAGAGAGACTGCTTAAAAATGAACTCTCTATTTTATTGTACATAAAACAAGGTTGGGACTGATGACAGGATCAGACATAAATTTCCTGGGGGAGGAAGAATAAACACCAAAGAAAATCAGTAACATGCCAGAACAGCTCATCAAGAAATTAGGAAGTCTGAAGGTTGACATAACTCCAGGAATAGACAGAATTAATTCAGAGCTCAAAAAGATATGTCAGAAGAGATAGAGGAATCATTAGCAGATATATTTAAGACCTGTTCGGAAATATGAGCTGGACTGAAGAGAGGTTAGTGATAACTACGATCCAGACAAATACAAACCCCTGACTTCACATCTATGTCATACTCTTGAAACATTATTATTTCAGAAAACAATACGATTAAGAGAGCTGCAGGAGAAATCACTAGCATGGCTCACCAAAGGGGTATCATGCCTAAAAATGCCCTCAGCACTTTTTTCAGAAGAATGACAAATTATTGATCACAATGGAAAGTACAAGCATGTATTCCACACTCTTTAGAAAAGCTTCTGGTAGATTAACATGTAGGAGACTGATCTACAAGGTCAGGAAGTGTGGGAAGAACCAGTAAGATGACAGGGTATGTCTGAAAGAGAAAAACTGGTAGGCTAGTCAATGAAAAGAAACAGGATAAAATTCAGAATTTCTGAAGTACACTCAGACAGGTTAAAATCTTGGCAAAGTAGAAGTATAGAGAAATTAATTCAGTGTAGACAAATTTATGTTAATAAAACTAGCAGCAAATACCAAGCAAAGGGGCTCTGTCCTTGAAAGGCATAAAGTTCAAGTCTGTCACACTGATGTACTCCATTCATTTCAGATTTCTGGTTTTCACAAGAGAAACGGGTGAGAAGCAAGCCCTCTAAACATGAGAAGAATTAAGAAAGGGAAACAATTTTTAGAAACCCCAGTGCTAATTGTAAATGACGGCAGAAGTAAGCCTCTTGAATTTTCTCCATCACTGTAATATAAAGCAATATCAGAACATGCTGGCATACTCGAGGATCTTGGGGACTGGCCCCAATTTTACAGAAATCAGTGGTTTTCCTCACCGATGTCAATGCACCTTTAGGTCAGACTATTGCTTACTTTAGAAAATAACAGCATTTTCAATAGAGGAAAAAACCCCATACCTCTTAAAAGGAAATGAAGACATTAATTGTATGTATTAATATGTATGACTATTACTATTAGGGTTGTGCTAAAAAGGATGGAACAGAGCTGTCCCACAATTATTTCTCTCTAGCTTTCAACTGCTTGTAAACCCCTAAGTGTTCTTTTTCTTTGGCTGTCCTCTGAAACTGCTCCCTTTGTTTATTTGGTTAGTCTTCATTAGCAAGTCCTTTGGTATTTCTAGGAATTCTAACATGAGCACTTCGTTACTGGAATCAGAATATTCTATATAAACCAGGGCCATTGATTTATTGGCATAATATTTTAGTAATATTATTTATCCCACCCCACTAAGAAACTGATCATTGACCATTGAAATCAGCTGCAGTATTGCCACTGATCTAAGCAGAAGCTGGATCAGCTTCAATGGCCAAGTTATCAGGGAGAGTTTTTCATTGATCTGCCCACAATGACTCAGAGATCTCCACAGGAAGTTAAAGCTAATATGGAATCTGGAAATAGATTTTAAAAGGGGGGAAAAAAGAGCTTTCTAATGAGCATTTCCAAGAATTCTATCTCTCATTAGTCTGTTAATTTACTCAACTTTGGCAGCTGCATCTGTAATTCCTCTCTGGACTTTTAAAATCTTGATTACCCTAGATAGCAGCACATCATCTGCAAATTCAGTTCAAAGTCCACCCCATTTTAAAACACAACAATATTTAATAACACCAGTCCTAATTCAGCACAACTGATTACACCATTGGTACAAGCATCAACTTCATCACTTCAGTCACAATTCTTGAATATATTCCAATAGATTAGAGAATGGATTAGATTTTTCTTTTGAATAATACATATTAATGTATACAAATCACAAACTAATTGCAACAGAATACTCTTTAAAGCTAGGCCCATTTTTTAACTTCCAATTTTCCAGTATAGTAGCTGGTTTTAAAAGGAAGTTATATTAAATCATTATGAACATACTACTTACAAGTAGTGGAGTGGTGGTACAGAAACGGGAAACTGATAATTAAAATTAAAACATATGAACAAAAGAAAAGGGAAAATGATTTCTTAACTTTACCAGCCATAGAAGACAGTCCCTTTTACAGAGCGGGTTGGCATGTAACATCTTCAGAAAAAAATGGGGTGAGTGAAAAAACACTGACATGCTTGATCTAGATATAGTTACTGCCAAGCTAGAAAATAATCTCTTCAACTAAAAATTAATTAGCTAATTCCAAGCCTTACATAAATTCTATTATATCAATGAGATGATGTGTTTTCTCATTTACTTCCATTTTGGTTTTTCTACCATCTACTTTATACATGCCGTCCTAATCAGACACAGCTGCCACTGGCCTCAAGGCAGGATGTCATTCAATGCTATTAGAAGTATTACTTTGAAGTAGAAGAACGGAGTTCATACCTGTTTGGTTGACAAAGCTTAGGTAAAGTGGTTTGCCATAAACTGCTTTAGTAAAGCAAAAATTATATATGCACAATTAAAAAATACTAAAAAAATGCGAAGCATGTGATATTCAAAAGTACTCAGTTGGCCTAATTCTGTTGTTAACAGTAGAATTCTCATTGACTTCAAGAGATGCAGAGTGAGGCCAGCACTGAGCACATCTGAAAAATCACTTCATACAGAATGAACTCTGATCAATTAAGGTTTATTATTTTTTAAAGACTTAACAGCTTGTGAAAGGAGCACATTGACACCTCTCTGTTTCTATACACAGCAACATCTCCTCATGAACCACTGCAGCACAAGCTTATTTATGAAATTAAGGTATATCTCATACCTATCCTTTAAAAGTGAGAAGACATTTCTCCACGTCTATTCAACCAGATGAGAAAGCTACCAAAATTAATTTGAAAAGTGGTGTGTTTTATGATGAACACCTTTCAAGCAGACTGATCACATAAGACATGGCATGGCCAGCCAACAGCCAAAGCTTTTAATCAGAACAGAGACAGAATAAAATGAAACTACATCACTAGTTTCTGGAAAAGCATTTGCATCCAGTGCCCAATTCTCAGTGACATAGTTTCTTAAAAGCTTAGAGGGAAAAAACAAACCACAGTAAAAAAAACCAGAGACCTCTGATGATAGTATCTATGATTTTTGTCATGCCTATGATGTTTCACTTACTGCAGTTTTAAGGGACTGATTGGTAGAGGATTAATTAACATTGATAATATACAGTTGTGGGCTTGCTTCTGGGGCGGTGGGTTGGCTGATGTGGATAATGTACAGCTGTGGCTTGTTCCTGCTAAGTAGCTAAATAGCACTGAGGAGGCTGGAAGAGGAGGAGCACGGGTGGAAGGGAGCGCTGGGTGAAGAGAGAGAGAGAGGAGACTGGCTGAAAAGAGGACCCAGGATGTAGGGGAGGCAAGGAGAGGCCCCAGGAGAAGCTCATAGGAGGAGAGGCTGGCTGGAGGAGAAGCCAGGAACCTGGACACAACAGAGGCAGGAAGCAGGGTGGACTGGCTTCTGAAGAGGGTAAAGAAACAGTAAGGACAGTGGATGAACTTTTGGAACCTTGTGTGGGAAAGCCTTGTTGTAGCCAGCTAGTTTTGTAGTGCTGCAACAATTGGTGCCCTGTGTGAGGCTGAGTTGGACTCCGACTACAACATGATTTAGTCCTGGTAGGTGGAAAACAAAGAGGAGTGCCTGAAAACCAGCATTTATCACACAACTTGATTCACTAAGTCCACTTGTGTTTTCAAATGAAGCTGTTAAATCATCTCATAAAAAGTTACTGGAAAGTGTCATCATAGCAGAACATGTGTGTGCAGTGCATGTGAGGCATAGGTGGTGGATAGGGGAAATTGTTAGTTAAAAGGACCAAATGACTGGAAGAGGAAAAAGAGAAATTATGGTACAGCTAATAATATGCCTGTCATGCAGTGAATGCTCTTGCTTTTACTCTATTTGAAATCTGTTACATGTTATTGTCTATTTTGCTTTTTAATTTTCAGCATGGTCTCCTTCACTGGTATTTGTGTTGAACTTGGGAGTTCCTTGTTTCAAATTGTAGTGGAAACCTCATTTTGAACAATTTAGTCAGGCAATGAAGGAAAGCTGGAGGTAGCAGGCAGCAGAAGTTTCTGCTATACCTTAGCATGCTGTCCTGATTATAGTGCTATTATAGTTTGCTGTTCATAGAAATCAAGGAATTTATGAATCATTAAAAGGTGCAGGTGATAGGGAAGTTATTGTAATAGCATTCAGAAATATTACAGGAACTATCACTAAAGCTATAGTGTTAACACCATTGACTGAATAAAAATGCAGTTGTGAAATTACGTGGTAGCCGAGGATGTAGATAAGCCAACCAGCCTCAAACCAGTCACTTGTCATTTGCACGTTTTTCATACGTGGCTGCTTTTGTACAAAACTATTTTGGGTGTATAGAAAATGTACCAACATTCATTAAAAGTACATTGTGATTGTGTAAAGATGCTGGGCTGAAGCTTGTGAAAACATGGGCTTGTGATTATTAATAGGTCTTATACCAAGTTACTCATTTTCTTATCTTTTGCTCAGGATCCATCAATGTATTAAAAATGTTAGGTACCAAACCCACTAGCCCTTAATTATATTAGTGACCAATTACTTATATGTGCTGTTTATCACTGAGAACAAGCCTGCTTATTTTAATTTTCAGTTATTTAACAAGGCTTCTATAGAACAACAGCTGAAACATTTCTCTTTGTGTGTGTAAACATCAAGTATTCAAAAGATAGGACATAAACAAAATAATGATTTTCCAAAATTTTTTATCTGAAGACCTGATTTCTAAAAGTCTGACTTTCTGAATTTCAAACGTGTCTCCTGAACAACACGAATGACTAATACTGAACATGCACTGCTACCATCACAAAAGGCATTTATTTTTTGTTATTGATATTATTATTTTAGGTGCATAACCATAAAACTATCAAGACCAAAACCAGACCTATTTAAGCATTATGCTTTCAGAAAGTTATTCAGCTGCATTTTAAAAATACACATCTCTTGAACAAAAGCGGTAGAAATTGAACAAGATTCAAGAGAAAGGATGACATTTATTACATGTAAATAAGAATTGCTTGCATCCGAAAATTTGCTGACTTTTTTTTCCCTGGTCTTTCTTACACATATTTTAATTGACTGCTTACATCTCTGCAGGATTCAACAGGGCAGAACCAGAGCTATTCTGCTCAGTGGCTATGGAAAGTTCTTCGCTACGGTCATTTTTGCCTCATATGACATTCCTCCTCCTCCTCATATTAGCTCTCACATTAGTCCTCTGCTTGATATTTTTCCAACATCCTTTAAAACAAAGAGTCATGACTCCATACAAGTGAAAAACAGATGAACCTGTTAACTATAGCCCAATTCCCCTTTTTACTCTTTGAACTAGAGAGGCCTGACAGTTCACTGAAGGGGTGCGGCAGGTCAGGTTTGAAGTCCATTAATACAGCTGTGAGGGCTTGCTTGCACACCTTTCCACACTGTCTCTCACTCTAGTTAGAGCTACAGTAAAACTTCCTTTGCTTTGATGAACACTGAAATTCATCAAATTCAGCTCTCATAATACGTTTAAGACAGAAGGAAAATAACTATCTTTACCAATTTACGCCAAATTTTCTTGGCTAATGCATGGGGAAAAATAGGCCTATCTGTGCTAGCTCTATTACCTTCCTCCCAGGGGCACCTTGGGAAAGTCCTTTAGTTCCTCCAAGAACCATTATATAGGTAGTCTTGACCAATTGTGCTGCAGAATGTGACCGCCTCTTCCAGAGGCCCATCCATTTCAATATTGTATCACAGATTCTTAAATTTAACAGAGACTGAGAAAAAAAACATTTAAAGCATGGTCATTCCTCTCTTGCGGCAGCCCTCAGCTGTACCTGGCATCATCAAATGCAAAACATTGGCCTATATGGAAAAGATATACTGCTTGCATAAAGATCTTAAAGAACAGCAAGCAAACATGGTTGGGGGAAAAAGATGGTATGGGGAAGAAGACATTCTCTACCTGTGAGGACTCATTTAGTTCCTGACAAATCCCTGGTTATAGAAAGCTGTAGGTTTACTCTTCATCCTAATGGCTGGGATAGAGGAATTTATACATATATGTTTTCACAATGTTTTGTCTCAGAAATATTTATCATTATAAGAGGCAATAGATGACATTCCATAATGCTACCTCTTACTATAGTTAACACTGTAGGGAAGAAATCTGTCTCTGTCCTCAAGTTCCATTATAATAAAAAAAGCAATAAAAGAAAACTAACAATCGCATATAAAGTAAATAACTATTTCTGACAAATATAGATTTGTCATCATAGCTGCCAAGTGATGTAATCACTTGCTTTTCTATCACAAGTGAGGACCACCACAAACCAGTAATAGTAACGGTTTATTTTTATATAGTCCAACACGCTTTAATCTGAAAGCTCTCTGCAGAATATGGGCAAGATGGTGAGGGACCACAGCCAAAACCTGTCCTACAGCTACAGCAACCTACAAAAGATAGTCAGGAACCCAGTGCAAAAAACTGCCAAGGTCTGAGATTTCAGTCTGCCTGGGTAACCTGTTCCAGCATTTGACTAGCCCCTCTGTGATAAATTCTTCCTAATACCTAATCAGAATTTTCCATTTCAGCTCACGTCTATTGCCTCTTCCCCTTCCACTGTGCACCTCTGAGAAAAGCCTGGCTCTGTCTTCTCAAAAAGACACATACTCTCCCATTGCATACATGAAGACAGCAATAAAGTCTCCCTTTAGCCTCAAATCTGATTTTCCAAGAACATTCCAAAATACAATGTGAAGAGAAACTACTAAATTCATCTCTCTCTGAAGGACAAAGTGTTGTGTCAATCCAACTGGGATTTTAACTTTTCCTAGAAACATTTCTGATAAAATTACTCATTGATAATTGATGAATTTAAATTACTTCTGACAATTAACAAAACTACAAGTGCAAAGCACTGCTTATCGGCACATATAATGTCCTTAAATCTGCCAGCCTTCTTCATGTAATATCCCCTGTGCTGACCCCCCCGTCGGATTTTTCATAACAAAATAAGCTGGTTTGTGCCCAAAAAACATATGATAATAAAGCCTTCCCTTTATATAGCTTATATTGGGCAACACATCTTATTTGTTTGTGTAAATTTATATTGTGCACTTCCAGATGCATTCAACTTCAGGTCAGAATTATTAGAGAACTGCCACAGCTACACGAACACAAAATCTTTATTTAGCAATAATATGTAACAGAACTTCTGGCAGATTAACATATTTGCCTGGCAAGGACAGATGCCATACCAACAAAAAAGGGTGGGAGAAGTGAAGACTCTCAACAGTCACCTGGTGAAAAGCTGAAGATCCGCAAAACCTTCAAAGAATCTAAGTAACTCGCTGGA
Source organism: Ibycter americanus (assembly GCA_035590275.1). NCBI lineage: Eukaryota > Metazoa > Chordata > Aves > Falconiformes > Falconidae > Ibycter > Ibycter americanus. The sequence continues at coordinate 3,110,298 of JAVJGI010000035.1, read as the reverse complement.
TTAGGATGCACACGTAAATAATGACAACTCCTGTAGGTTAACTCAAGTGTAAAGCTTGGAAGTGTTGCAAAACCAGCAAATGTTTATATTTTTTTAATGGAAAACAGAGTAGAAAAATGACACAGAAATTGACCTTGACAGTTTCACAGGGATAGCACTTACATGAAGAGGATCAGTTATTCTCATTGTAATGAGCGCCACTAGGCTGTCCAACAAGAGAGAGATGTCTCCTGGTTTTCACTTCTCAAATGCAAAGATTTGTTGTGGAGAATGCAAAATTGAAGATGCTTTTAAATTTAAACCATTTAAATATGGTTCCTATATAACCTGAAGTTATTGCACTCACATTTGGTTCTCTTATCCCTTATATCCCTTGTTTCATTTGCTGGTTTCAGAACCAGTCAGGTAATGCTGTTTATCTATTTTACGCAGGTAAAAAGCACCATGCAAGAGATGAGAATTAGGCTCCTGCTATTTAATCATTTCTTCTACTGGCTTTGTGCTTTTAACAAAGGATTGATACTGACTTTCCCTTTGGCCTTTGAAGCTCCAGGTCACTTAACCAAATATCCAAATGTGTCAGTAACAACATCTGTGAAGATCCATGGCAAAATACAGCAGAAGTGTATCTTGTTGAGGCTTTTCTTTCCCTGTGCAAGTCAATTTCTACTTATTTCACTTTATAAAACGTCTTCTTTATTCCTGAACAGAACTTTACCAAATTTGATGCTACACTGTTCATGGCCCAGGAAAGATAAAACCTTCAGCCCTTTACCTGGTACTTCAGTGAAAATATGTGACCAGCCTATATAGCACCACTGAACACCTCGACCTCCAACCGCTGTTAAAACACACTTGCATATTTCATTACATTTAAGGCATGTCTATAAATGGCACTCCCAACAGTTCAAATTCTCTTAACTCAAATGTTTTAATGAAACTAACAGTAAGGATCAAAGGTTTCTCTCATACTCTGTTTCGTTACTAAATGCATAAGGTCTGGCTGAGCTAAATGTCAGATTCTGACTTGCTTGATTTAGCCCTGCTATTTAGTAGTAATTATGGACAGAAGTCTCATTTAGGTGTATTGATCCAGTCTCTAACATGAGGAATAAATTCAGCAGCTGAGCTATGGAAAACACTGGATGAATTCTCAATTCATGAATCTCTACAAAGAACAAAGAAGCAGCAACACATTTGCCATAGCACCGATTCTTATACACGTATGTCTGTAGTTAAACATGCTAAAAAAGCTTTCCCTCAGGGAGAAGCCACATCGCAAACAACAAAAAACCTGTGGCCCACCAATAAGCCATGTATGTGGAAGTTCCAATTCTGCCTTCATGGAAGACAGTATCCCAATTCAGGAAAGCATTTAATCATGTTTCGGTCCATCAGAATTCATGAGAGTCCTTAAGTATGTCCTTATTTTTAAAAGATGCTTAAGTGCCATTGATTTCAAGTACATGTTTAAGTGCTGTCCTCAATATAAATGATTTCTGAAACCAGGGTTGATGGGAGTTTTATCACTGATTTTAATAAGAGCAGAACAGGAACTAAAGAATTTTAAGAATCCCAAATGCTTATCCCAATTGAATGTCTACATGACAATAAGGAAAGTATAACCATATAATGTTGCATATTTATATTTCAGCTACCTAAGTAAAGAAATTCTGAAATTAATGAAACATCCTAAGCTCCTCATGCTAACAAAAGACATTTATCACTGAAAGAATAAGAACTTCTCTAGCTCTATATCACCCTAAATTTTTACCTTTATGCATATTTTCTTATCTTAGAGGTTTGTGGCGTTTATTAAGACTAACAATACAATTTTCTGGTTAAATATACTTATTTTTAAAGTTATAAAAAAATCCATAATATAATTCTATGAGAGTTACCATAATAGACTGTAACAGCTGCTATGGTCTATTGTGTAAATAAGTAATTACAGAATTTACAGACTATCATGTAAATATGTAATTATGGACTTTTTAAAATGTGCATTATTTCCTCGATAGTCTATCGTTTAAATATGTAATTATGGACTTTAAAACATGTATTATTTACTCAGACTAAAACAGCTCCTTGGGACAGAGCTGTTCTGGCCTATTGGGTAAACATGTAATTACAGAAATTTTAAAAATATGTATTATTTATTTGCTAGTGCTGCTGTCAATACATCATGACAGCCATTTTTAAATGGATACCATATAGTCAATATTCTGTCAAGTTTTCATCGGTCACTGAAAGTACCTCTCTGCATGGTTGTGATGCCATACAGTGAAGCCTTTGCCTTGCTAGGTATCTTACCACAGGGTCATCAAATGAAAATTAAGCAGAGGACTCCACAGATAGTTCCATTAATTGGCCTTTTCCACAAAGATTCATAAATGCAGTCAAAAGAAAACCCATCTGTCATTTCTTTCACAATTTTAATAAAGTAGAGTATATTTCACTGTGGTTAAGGCTTGGTATCTGATAGAATATTCCTTGGAGATTTTTCAGTAAAGCAGTGAACTTAGTGTAATGCAATCAGTGGCAGGTTTATTTCCTAATGGCCTCACAGCTCTGAAACCAAGGATCATGTCTACATTAGCAGATAAGGCAGGGAAACAAGAGATGATCTATAAAGGAAACGGTGCTAAGGACCCAATGTCCATATTTACATACTTTTCAGATAGCTTGTTACAGGCTAGTTCTGGTCTGGTCCCATGGAAAGAATACTCCCAGGCAGCTGGAGCACACTAGGCCCATAGGCTCCTAGATAATACCTTCTGATGTAGTTCAGTCCAAAAGGAATCCAGGTTTTGTTCTGGGACACCACTCCATAATGAGAATCAAAGTGCTGGAAGTGTGCCTGATCCCTTCCAGACATTCTTGATCTGAACTAAAATTCTAAGGTAGAGATACAGAATACGCTTGGTCATGCTACTTGCATTCTTATTTCCGTACATCTTAAGCAGGAGACAGGTTGGAGCAGACAGTTCTGTAATTTATGAAGTGTGGCATTTTTGCAATGTACAAAACTATGAATTCCAGAGATGCTTCTGATGACAAGAGAATATTCTTCAAAGTGGTGGAAAAAAAATTATTAAGGGGGTTTCACTCATCCAAGATGGAACTTGAAAGACATTACTATTCTGAAAAAAGGGTAATTACCATTACCATGAAATATTTATGTTTTTAAACTACCCATAGGCCCCAATCAGAGACAAATGCTAGGTGCTCTGCAAACATTTATGAATATCCCAACCTCAAAGACTTCACAATTTAAGAAATATTATCAAATATATTATACTTTATAGAATGCTTTTTAGAAGCAAAATGAATGTGTTCCTAGACCAAAATGTATGTATGCACTGAGTCTATGATCTGCTGTGTCTGCATCTGTATATCAATAATTCTAACATTTAGGCATGATTTTCCTAATAGACCACAGCAAAAAGCAGGACCAGAGTAACTTACTGTTGCAAATGTATAGGACAGTTACTTAGTATGGGACTGTGTTACACTTCAAACAATCCTATCCTTACATCGGAAATAGGAGTAGTATTGTCATTTAACTAAAATTACCTCCTCAACTAGAAAAGGAAAGAGAAGAAAGATGAAACTCATAAAAGAAAAAATATTTCACAGATAAGGTATATTGCCCCCTAAGACAGATAGATAGATAGATAGTTCATTTTTACTAATGCTACTTTCTCCATGGTATACAAGCCTCATGTAATTATACAGCCCTAAGAATTGAACCTGAACAGAAAACAGTACATTGGGATTTTTAAACAAGAGTACTGACAAAACCAAAATAATTTCCATCCTAATGGGAGATGGTGGGGAATCAGCTGGAGTGAGACTGAGTCCAGCTGTCAGCGCAACCCTTCAGAGTGGGTCTGGACAAACCGGCCAGAGTCTGAAACTTGACTCTAAGGAACAGGGTAAGAAACTGGGATTGCTTAGCCCTGGGAGGAGATGACTGGCAGGGACACAGTAATGTTCTTCGAATGCATGAAAAGGCAGAGGAGTGAATAGACCTCCTCTTTATGTCCAGTTTAGATAAGACAAGTGGTAATGGAATTCAACATGGCAAGGGAGATTCAGGTCAATGGGCTGCCCAGGAAGACTACAATTTCTTTGTTGCAGGTTTTTAAGGATGGAGTGAACAAACTTTCACCAATAATAGCACAGCTATCCTGCCTTTGAGAAAGGGAGATGGCCTCTTGAGATCCTTTCCTGTCTCGTTTCTACAGGGCTTTATGCTCCAGAACTAACCACAAGCCAACAACTGTAGACAGTTTTATCCCTAAAAAGCTGATGAAACCCACTGAACTCTTAAAACAACAAAGAACTCAAAAATATGCTGAATAATATGCATCTGTGATACAGTCGAAATAAGGACAGCATGCCTATTTCAGTTTTTTTAGTTTTTAGTTCCCCTGCACAAGAAAGTACAATACAACTATCTGTGCAAAGATAACCTTTAAGAAAACTTCACACTGATGAGTCCTTAGCTGTGCACAAATAATGCTTTTATTATATGCAGCATTAGCATGGCCAATTATTTGTCAGGCCTCTGCTGCACCAACAGGCTCTGCAACCTCTTCTGGTCTGGCTGCCCATACTCAAGGCCAACTCTGACAAGGGGCCAGTTACAGCAAATTGTTCTAAACTGTGAGAAAGAAAGGTGTGAGAAGACACTTTCTTACCTCCATATATGACATGTATGTTATTGTCAACTTTAAAAAGGTCACACTGTTTATTTTTGAAAGGCAGAAAAAACCTGTTTCATCCAAACCTATTGTTCATTTAGCAAGAGAAAAAAGCTGGCAAGAAAATGTATAGGAACTAGGAACTACCGCCTAAACAAGCGAAAAATGCAGGCCCTGTGAAAATGAGAAGCAACAGTCCACATCTGGAACCCAGGAGCTTTGAAATCTCCAGCCTTGAAGAGGATTTTCAGCTCTCTGTGATGAGTTCCACTGATGATTATAGATTTTCTGTAATAATAACACTGCCTTTCTAAAAGTAGTTGGAAATTTTGGTTGTCTGGGCTATAATACTTCATCACCTGTGTAAAGCAGGTAAGTTTTAGGAACTTGTAGGAAGAGTTGGACGCTACTCACTGCAGGCTTGCAACTGAATGATGGGATTTCCTTCCAGAACCCGAGAATCTGCTATACTCCTTCCTCTTTTGAGCTGTTTATTCTGGAGCTCAGCCTGCATTTGCAAGGTCATGCTGGATACTACTCGTCACACTATGTTGCTTATGCGTGAAATCCTCATTTTGTGCAAAGCTCACAAATATATATTCATGTCATAGTATCTTAATGTCCGGGGATAGTTTCAGCATGCTGAAGTGAGGGTGGCTGCCACAAATGCTCTGTGTTATTGTCACAAAATAAGGCAAAGCGGAAAGTTGTCAGTTTGAGACTGGAAATCTTATGGGAAGGTTAACATAGCTGCACTTCTGGAACTAGGTAGCTGGTAAAATAAGATCTTGCCTTCTGTGTCTGCAATTAGTTATGTGTGAAGTAGACATGCCAAAATTGGAAGCAGTGTCCATTTTGTAACAGTAATTATTATTGTGAAACCATTTTCAAGGTAGGATTATGGGCACTAAACCGCTGGGACTGACTGTGCTGCCCATGCGTTAAATCTTCATTTTGTGCAGACTTAATGAAAAAGATAGTTTCTTGTAATATGTTCTGTTTTGTCAGTTGCTTCTGCACAGCAGTATAGGGATGCTTTCTTTGTACTTAATACATGCAGTGATAAATTTTCCACATGCTCTTTCTGTAAATGTTCCACCACAAAACATTCTGTTAAACTGGAATTAAGGTTGTAAATATGCATTAATAAGTTAGAGTAAATTCTGTACTAATTGACTGCCCATACAACCTCACTGACATCGATGGAGAAAAAGCTACTGAAGAACATTATGAGCTGGATTCTCATCCCAGAAATGCTACTCTTATCTCCACATACAGGGGGTATGACAGAGAATCAAATCCTGTGCCGAAGTTTGTAAGAAACACATGCTGGAGTATCAGAAACACAAGATTCAACTCACACTTTACAACTTAAAGGACAGAATTGCAAAAGCATTTCTCACTGGCCTAACTCTGCTCTCCTTGGAGTAAATGGGATTTTTACCACTGACATTAATGACAGCAGAACTAAGCCAGTAATCAGCACTTTTGGAAATCCTACCCTTTGTGATTTGAATTAAACAAAATGATTTAGGTTTCTTTTGTTCCCTCAGCTAACCCCTTTGTAAAGCCTTGTTAGCCTTTACCCTACAGTTACATCATAGGATGAACCACACATCACAGTGATCCCAAATTTACTTTATGTTGCAGCCACATAAAATACATCCTACTGGCAAAAACCCTCCTAACTCCATAAGGAATCAACGTCATTATTATTTTTCCTCTTAGCTTTGATAGATCTGTCCATTCTTGTGGGTGAAATTAAAATATTTCTTTTCTTTCAGTTTCATAAAATCATATTTTATTGTTAACATCTTAGGAGAGAGAACAGTATCAGAGAGTAAGCAAATCAGACGATAATTAACAGAAAATTAAATAACAGTAATTAATAAAGATACCTTCCAACTAGTCTCTGAATGATAATACAAAAATTCACAATGGTGTTGTGAAGCTTGGTTTATTCTACCTGTAATTTACTTTGATGTCTTAGCATAAAAGGTCCTTAGAATTGAAAAATATCATTATTAGCATAAAAATGAGGTATGTTCTATTTATTTTGTGTATTAATTTAGCAGAATATATTATTACACAACTTTATACTGTAAGCACAAGGTCACACAGGATATGACTTGTCACACTGTGTTGCCTATGCATGAAATCCTCATTTTGTGCAGAGCTCCAAAATATATATTCATGTCAGAATATCTTACTGTCCAGCAACAGCCTGAGAGTTTCATTCTATTACATACTGGGGAAACAGATTCAGCTTCATTTGAGAGGTCTCTTCTTCTCTCAATACCTGAATGAACTCTCATTAATCAAAAAACTACAAACACTCACCAAAAGGGAACTGGCCCCATCAATGCTTTCTTCAGTCTGAGAGACAAAATTATATGCATTCTGCTAGCATCTTTTTATCATTTCTGTGTGACTATCCCAGTCAGCCAAAATATGACTTTGATTTTATAAAATTAGTTAACAGAAAACAGAATGTAAGTTTACTAAATACAGTAAACAAAAGAAATTGTTTCTAGGGATGGAATTTCACTGGCACCACCAGTGTTGCATTAACTTCACAGATTTCAAGACAACCCTGGAGATAACATGACCTTCTCCAAACTTCCAATCAGCCTAGCAAGCATACATTAAAAGTTCAAGCTTTGCTTACACTGAACATGCCAACGTTCGTAGTTTGATAAGCATGAGTTCCTGTGTTCCTACCTAACTCTGTTAACTGCCTACCCATCAACTCCTCATTGTTCTGCCCAGCTTTAAACGTTTTTCTCCTCAAAACACATCCATAGTAAAGAACCAGAAACAACAAAATGCTTTGAATATTAAGTCTCAGGGAAGCCTTTTTTTTTTTTACAAGACATAAAATTGAGATTATTGTATAAGCAGTTTCAAGTGGGACAGCTTGCTCAACAAAATCCTTAAATCTAAGGAAATGTCAGTTTGCATTAAGGAAAGAAATATTACCGTGGTCTTCAATAACACAGCAGAAAGCAGTAACAGTTTAGAGATCAGAGCAGGTAACCAGTGTAGCCTCCAGACCAGAACAGCAGGTTTGACATGATATTCAAGTAAATAGCCAGAACAGAACAGCAATTAACAGTTAACAGGCCACTTAATTTAAGAGCTTTCCTTGAGAAAACAGCCTCAGACCTTCAGAGACTCTAAGAACTGACAGTTCAAGCAGGAAGTGGCAAAAAATCGAAGTGTATGGGGAATGTCCTCAACAGGCCTTTTATCCACAGAATGTACAAACCAAGAAATGCCCAGCCTAACCGTAGATGTAGAGGAATGTAGCTGCAGAGAGGAGGGAATAAAGAGAGGAAAGGCAACGAGATTTTGAGCAATGACCTTCTGAGCAATGAAAACATAATTTTCTTTGCTGATGTCTTCAGAGCCAAAATTCTGCAGGGTTAACACTCAGCGCTGACCTGTGCTTTGTAACTTTGTCATGCAACTTGCCACCACAACACCTGGTAATGCAGGACAGCCCGCCATGGGTTTGTAGACAGACAGAGATCTTGTGCAACAGCTATCACTTGTAGGCCACTCTGACACTCCCTTAGCACATTGTGTACTTCCACAGACCCAGCAAAGAGACAATCATGCTGGAGCATCAAACCCGCAGTCCTTGTACAAGCACACCCAGCAGTGGCACCGATACACATCTCCACATTTCTGTCTTCCTCATTGTCTCAGTGCACCACCACCATGTTGATATGAACACAGTCTTCTCAACATCACAACAACAAACAATCGTAAAACCCTCCGCCTTGGGAAGAGACATGGAGGAGCATGAAAAGTGGATGTCTCAAACTCCCAATGTCCCAACACCCGTTTTCATTTACAGTGCCTCATACCTCTGCTATATCAGGTATTTTTCTTTCATTCATGTATTTGACCTCCACAAACTCTTTAAGTCAAGCAGTTCAAAGAGAAAGAAAGAAAGATGTATCTTTTCTACCACTCTCAATCTCACACAGCTCACTGCACTCTGAATTTGGGACATGTGGGTGCACAGCCCTGTGTCAGAAAAAGCCTGGAACCAGCCAGCTGTGTTCCCCAGTCCCTACATCCTACTATCACTTTGCTTATCCTTCTGCTCCCAGCCTCTACCCTGACAAAATAGCCTGCAAAACCCTGGAAGCAATACATGCATGTTGCTGCCTCCCAGACAGCCTGGAATGGGGATAAGTGCAGTGCAACAGGACACACAGCCCATGTGTCTCTATCACAAAACCAAGGGGAGGCCACTGCCTGTTTGCCAGATCCAGGAGGGTGGAGGAGCCAAATTAGTTTTACAGCTTTCTAGCACTGAGATGTGTCTGGAGCCAGGGGACTTTTTGATGGACACATGGGAGCAACACTTGCAGGCTGCTTGCAGGTGTCATTCCCACATTTCACAGCAGTGGCCTCTGGGGGGCCCAGTGTCAGATCAGCAGTCGGGGGGCTGCTTGTTGGCAGGGGGAGGGACCCAGGCACCTCTCTGGCTGTTTCATCTGGCCCACTGAGGGGTGGGGGCCACGGTTCTGAGGAACACCAAGAGCAGCTAAACCCCTTCCTTAGTTGAGGGAGGTTAGGAGCGAAACGGTTTGAGGGGCGAGGTGTTTAGGGACGAGTGTGTTTTGGTGCCAGGAAGATTGGGAGTGATGCTATTTGGGGGTGAAGCTGTTTGGAAGCAAGGGCATTTGGGAGTGAGGGAGACCGGAACAAATGCATTGGGCACAAATATGTTTGGGAACAAGGGCTTTTGGAGGCAAAGACCCTTGAAGGTGAGAGTTTTTGAGGCTGTGGGCACCTGGGCGCAAAAGCACTTAGGGACAAGAGCATTTGTAGGGCAAAAGCATTTGGGGGTGAGGGCATTTGGGGGCCTGGGTGTTTGGGTGTGAGGGTGTTTTGGGGAGAGGGTCTCAGTGCAGTTGCCAGCATCTGAGCACCTCCTCTGGTCCCCACGCTCACTCTGTGACGAGGCTCTCAACACCGGGAGCAGAAGCCGCATCCAGCGCCCCCCACCCTCCCCCCATTCTCCCCCGACGCCCACTTCAGGGCCTCCCGCTCCCCAGGAGCGCAGCCTCGCGAACGGGTAGGGGCAGCGACAGAGTCCCCCATCGGCGGCCCAAGCAC
>JAVJGI010000035.1:3030567-3091401 GCA_035590275.1 Ibycter americanus | reverse complement strand
CAACCAAAATGAAAAAAAAAAAAAAAAAAAAAAAAAGGCAAAAACCTTCAAAAAGCCCATGCCAGCAAAACGGACACTGACATACGATAAATATATTCTAAAGATATAAATCTTTAAAATGTGCTATATTTATAATTTCATATATAAATATAGTATATAGCTAAATATAATAAAAACACACTTTAAAAATACAATTTAGTTGCTTATCTCAGAACTGATATTTCTTCTGACTTGATATACATACAAAACATCCAGTGGTTTTATTAAAAAGCACATCAATGTTTTATCAGGGAGCATGCTTCTAGAGCAGAATTTGACCTGGTTTCCAGGCGGAGATGGTCTTCATGTAGACACACAACATATGCTGTGCTTTTGTCCAGTGTAGTCATGTAGTTCAGTAAACATGCACCGCTTGAGTGACATATGTTACAGATAAGTTCTTTATTTGATAGAAGTTTTTTGGTTGGCAAAGTCAATCGTTAATCGAAGGGCTAGGCTGTACATAGGGGATCATATCTGGTTAACTGTGAGTTGGAAGGAGAATAACCTAGAGAGGCAATTTGAAGTACATTAGTAAGTTACACCTGTAATTTTAGTGTGTTTTTAACAATATAATGAACTACTAAGAAGGCCTCTTCACCTAGACTGATTCTGAGTTGGAGGTGATGCATATTTGTATGTTAGTTAAAAACATCCTGGTATAATCTTTCAGCACAAGACTATGTTTGCATTTAGTACAAGTAGTAAGGATAACGACTCCTCACACCTTGAGAAGCCTCCAGCTGCATTTATCAGTATTTTTTTAGAAAAGAACTGCCTGTTGTGGACCCTAGATTTACTTTTTCCTAGTGGGTTTTGGTCATGCTGGAAGCTGACTGCATCCAAATCCAACTGAAAAACCGAAGGATATTTTGTTTGAAAGAGAATCAAAGCAATAGGCTATGGTTCCTTTACCTCTGAAGTAAGTTAAGCAGCTCTCAGGTATGGCACAAATCTAGTGTGTTCTCATGGCTTGTATCTGAGGAATATGTGAAGTTTCTTAGAAACAAATTGCAGACGTTACCTGCAATGATCTTGCACCTCTCCTAAAGCACTGAAAATACAAACAGTAACGAGGATTGCAAATGGTCAGGCTGCTGTGATTACATATAATCACTTTCTCCATGATACAGGAAACTTGATTCTTTGACCTAATTTAGGGGTGGGAGAGGGTGAATATGCTTTCATATTCAAATACTTGTACACAAAAGTTGCAGTTCAACAAGTTATAAAATTGTACTGAATTTCCAACACAGTGCTGTACTGACAGCTGAGGAGTTCAAAGGAGGATACTTCCTTCATTTCAAGAACATGGAACCAGCTCAAGTCTAATCAGCTGAGGTGGGAGATAGTACATATGTAGTATTAAGCTATAGGAAAGGCTCTTCTAATATTATCTCATAATCTGACGAGTTGATTCAATTGCAATGTCTTGGGGATGTAAATTATTGACTATAAAACATTTGTAGGATTCTTATCACCCTCATGTGGATTCGTAAAGGTTGCTAGTATCTCTGAAGTCCATGGTGTGAGTCATGATCTCTCAAGTCTCAATGCATTTCTGCTTGATACTTGCCAAGTTTTTTCATAGAAAGCATCTTCTCCTCTTGCCTTCTCCATTTCCAAGGGAATCCTGCCTTGTCATGTACTCTCAATCATTTGTGTGTTATGCTGAATTACAGTACTTCAGAGATTTAACTGAGGCTTTCCATCTTTATGGTCATTCTGTTTTTTTCTATGTGATAAAATGATGGAGCCTACAGAGGAATAGAGGTTTATATAACTGCAATAGCACCTATGAAAACAATTCCTTATTTGATTATACAAGATTATGAAGAAGCTTATACAACTTTTACAGCGTTGTCCAACTTTCTTTAGTCCTATGGAACTGACCATTCCATCTCTTCTTACCCAAAGAAAGGTAGAGTGATGTTACAGAACCGGTAGCCATAAAGCTACCGAGTTCCTTTGTTCCATCATAAATGGGAAATTGGATCCTCCTTCACTCCTGGAGGCAGCTTACTGTTTTTACATTCTGTTGAGAAGAGGGAAGGCTAGCTATGAATTTTCATTCCGGACATTCTTCAACCCTGTATGTCCCTTGTCTGAGGAATTCCTTATTCCTTGGTATTCCTGTTTGTGAAAAAGCTTGAAAGAGAAGAGAACATTTTACTAGAATACCTCTCAAGTATGCGGTTTGTAATGAATAATACTTGAAAGGTGTTGTGTTGCCTAGCTTGAATAGTTGTCTTCTACTAGTGGCTAGTTGTTGAAGTCAAAATTAAATAAAAGTCATAAGAATTTCCAGATTGGTCTGGATTGTAGTGGTGCTTCATAGCAGTTGATGATCTACACTTTTTAATAGTCTTTTTTCTGTTGTCTCCAAGCTCAGTGCAAATTGCATTTTAAACTGGTTTGAAAAGATACTGTAAATATTCTAAAACTAAAAATGTTTAAAATTGAATAACAGACAGAACTCAAAAATTATTTAATGATGCATCCCTCTATATGTAATTAAGCAGGTAATTATTATTAGCAGCTTTTCCAAATGCACTTTTTTTAAAGTTTGTATAATTTATGCTGTCAATAATACTCAGTATGAAGGTTCTTTACAAATATGATGGAATGTAATCATATTGTCACTATATTTTTAATATAATGGTGTGCATATACTTATATTTTAAATATATAAATGGGCACGCACATGTGTATATGTTTATTTTAGAGGCTATCAGGTTGTTAAATGAAATGTAAAAGGACTGAACCCTTAATGATTTCAGAAATAAATTTTAAGATATGTGCACCCATTGCTATCTAAGAAACAAAAATAATATTTTAATTTTTTTCCCTACCACCGAATATAGAGTAAAGAACTTCAAAAATATTAGTATTTAAACTGAAATAATCTGTACCTTTTTGGTACCTCAAGACTGAAGTTGAAAGAGAACCATTTTTCCCAGCATGCTGGCTTGAGCGACTGGGCTGGTATGCAATGGTTTAAAAAAGATAAAATTGTTACTTAGGCCAGCAAGCAGATGCCTTCTTTGAATTCTGATAGGTCTTTCCATCAGTCTAGGTGATAAGTTGTACGATGATCTTGGACTGCTTTTTATTTTTGCACAAGAATGACATAGTAAAAATGCCAAAATATTCTCATACCCAACTTACTGGTAAATATATGGAGAAGTTTGAACTTTTCTGGCAGTTGTTGAAACTACTCAGCAGAACATATTTCTAGAGAACAATGTATTTTACAATTGTATTCATCTTCATTGTTGTGGGAAGCACAAATCAGTGACATCTTAAGCAAAGAGTCAGTGATTGTCAGAAGTATTAAAACTTATTTACGTTTAGTATGTACTTGTTACTTGCTTGGGTGCACGTATACGGTGTAAAAATGTCATGAAATGAAGGCAAATCATCATAAATAACTCATTTTGTACCAGTTTGGGTACTATTTTCTGCAGAAAATCAATTTCAGAGTATGAACCAATATCCACTGAATTTTCCATGATATTAGTATTGATAATAAAAGAGAACTTCATTGAAGAGAAAAGCAAATCAAGAGCATAAAAGTCTCATACAGTAAGAAACTGCAGAAATGGATCAAAGATTTGACAGGAAGTTTAATGTGTACATAAGTAGAGGCTGACAGGAACATGCTGTGTGTGTCAAAGGTTCCAGTGATGGAAAACTGAAACACAGTGCTCACTGACCACAGCATGAGCCTTGACACACATTGTAAATAACCCAAAGATATATGACTGCATTAAGCAGTAGACTGGTGTATTAACAGCAGTAAATCTAGAACAGCAGAAATGGTTGGCATATAGGACTTCCTCTGATTAATATTTGTAACAGACTAATAAGAGTAATGCAGATGTTTCAAACTGTACTTCCAACGCTGTTAAGAGTTTTCTTTTCCTCTTTCAGAGTCGCATATATGGATACTGGTCTGGCCACAATCAAGCTAAAAGCCGAAGACTCTTGTGGTCGACAGCATCTCATCACTCTGAAGTTAAATGCAAAGGTGAATTAACGTTAGAGAAAATATCTTAAGGCTTCCTTGAAATAAATGGATTTTTCTTAATTCATACAGATTTTAGAGAGTTGGTTTGTTTGTTAGTATGTCTGTTCTTCAAGATAATGGTGGGGTTGTTTTTTTGAGATATGTTTTTTAAGTTAAAGTCTGAAAACTCTACTTTATATATTTAAAATTAATATTGCATTATGGTTATCTGTAAGAATCTTTTCATATGATACTGCATCACATGAAAAACACTTTATGATATTGCAGTTATTTTACTGGATTACAAACAAAGCCATCTGGGAGATGTTTCATTTATTATCGCTCCATCCAGAGACTATGCATATAACAAGAATTAGAGGATGTTGAGTTACTTCTTTAGCAAGTCTTACTGTTAAAGCTATAGCTAGAAAGATTTATGAAAGACTGACTACAGAAGTGAGTTCCTTATGTTAAAGAAATATTTCCTTTTAGTCTAAATAATTGGCTGGTTTTGATAGTGCTTGCAAAGCAAATCCATGGCATGTGCAGAAGCAGAAAAATCATAATTCTTCCTCATACTTAGAACTGAACTCAAATGGTGGTGTTTCTTCACAGAATTTCTCCTTTCAAGGCATAAATCTCTTATGAGAAACTATGAATGTCCAGGCTGCGTGGTGACAATTGTATGGTATTAGCTGTTGTCTTCAGAAAATCAGTCTAGGGGAAAAAGCGGATCTGAAGGTGTCTAAACGTTGTTGTTTGGGACTGTCCTTGGTCCAGGCTATGCAATAATAATCTTTAAGGGATGAGGAGTGGGCATGGTATTGTAAGAATAAATTTCACCTTCACAGACATTGTATATTCCTGTAAATACCAGGAGTTTTTTAGTTTTACATCAGACAAACTGATTTCACCTTAGGTACCAAAAAGGAGCCTGTGGAAAAAGTACTATTTGGGAATGCAGGTTGCTACAGTGGATTTTAAAAAAGAATAAAACTATCCTACATGCACAGAGTAATGAATGCATAATTAATTTGCTAGTCAGTCCATTATTAAATACATCGATGGAAAAAATTGTTTATAAGGGGGCTGCTATCCCATACTTAGCATGACACTAGAAATTAAGTGCAGCCTCTTGCCCCTAAGCTTTTTTTTTTATTTTGTGGTGACTGAAGTATTTTAACTATATGGAAGTATGAAAGTGCAGAAAAAAAATACTAAGTGCAATATCCATTTTTACCAAGCAGCTGCCACGGTCAAACCCTATTACACTTATGCATTGGCTGGTTCTGGTTAGGCCTTAACTTTTCATTGTTCTGGAAGGGGAATCGAGATTGCTGTTTCCGGTTCTTGTGAAAACTCGTGTGTTTTCTTTATAAAATACCTGAAGTTGAGACTCCTAATAGCAGAAGAAATCATTGTCTAACAACTAAGCATATAGTGTAATAGACTAGATAATCCAACTTGTCTGTTGTAACAAGTAATCATCAATTTTATTTTTTTTTCCCAAGTGATTTTAATGATGAAGGATCAATTGCTTGTCCTTTTTAAACCATGTCTGGCATTTAAACTTGCCACAAGAAAAAATTCATATGCGAAACATTGTTTTAGTGACATGGGGATTTGATTTTTCTTCATATGTATGTATCTAATACATTAGAAAAGACTTGGCTGAAGTATTTTTTGAAGGTATTTCTTTTGATAATCTGCTTTAATAAAAGTTTATCTTTATTATGCTGTTTCTTTGATTAGGGTTAGTATGTGAGCTTAACCTCCTCCCCAACATACTGCTGGCTCTTGTCTGTATTCTGGCAGGTGGGTTTTTTCAGCTTTGTCCTCATGGATGCTGTACAGTGAAATGAGTTTGTAAGCCCGCCAAAAATGTTTTTGGGAAGAAACTCTTCAACAATTGATTTGGGAAATTCTTTTTCATGAGGTTATCATGTGTATTGAGATAATCCCATAAATGTTACTCTGCTGTCATTCTGAAAGTTTTGGGTGTATTTTGATGACTTCTCCTTAATGCGGTCATTGTTGTCAATTGTTTCCACCTGTTATCCTTGTCTTAATGTGCTTTGTGTTAGGAACTGTCCTTTCAAAACACTGGGTGTCTATAAACTGCATTTGTGAAGTGTTTAGGAAACTTGGGGCAATCAATTTAAACCTGGAAGAACTGAGACTGGTTACGTCATAGGTAGGTTAGCCAAATCATGTGCTACACAATTTTGACTTTGGTAGATGATTAAGCTTAAACCTCATAAAAGGATACATTGTTTAATGCTCAGATTACACTTTGTGTAATAGTTTTCCAGTTTATTTGGTGGAAAATGCCTGGTTCAGAAATCTTTATCCATTCATTGTTTAAATAAACAACTAGAGAAGTTTTCTGAAAACAAAGCATACATCTTTGCAAGTAAACACATTGGGTTTGATTTATCAGATTTCATTTTATATTGCATGAGAATGGCTTGGGTGCTTGTCGTTTCAGACCCCAAGAATTCAAACAAGCCACTGCAAGAATTTGCATGCCATGTAGTA
The DNA here is from genome assembly GCA_035590275.1 of Ibycter americanus. Classification (NCBI taxonomy): domain Eukaryota; kingdom Metazoa; phylum Chordata; class Aves; order Falconiformes; family Falconidae; genus Ibycter; species Ibycter americanus. Next base: position 3,084,815 of record JAVJGI010000035.1, on the reverse strand, counting down.
ATCAAGATGCTATTATCCGAATGATTTGCCAAGGGTTATGAAAATAGTTTTTCTAGATAAAGTTAGCTGCATGCTCAAAAATACAAATATTTCATTTAATAATTGCTTAAATTGTTCTAAAGAATAATAGGATAATTTCTTGCATATACATTTGAATGTAACTAATAACACGTGATGTCATTGATATGCTCTGGAATAGTATTTTAAAATACTGTCTCCTGGGGAATCAGTCACCTTATTTTGTACAGGATTTCACTCCGCAAGGTCTAAAAACATTATGTACATATGTATAGAATCATTGTTGCATAGTTCTTGGCAATTATCTGGTGCACAGTACAATACTGGGTCCTAAAGAAAATTTGACTAAAAATGCAGGGGAAAAGTACTGTAGGTTTTTTGGTTCGGGGTTTTTTGTGGTTTTTTTTTTAAGTAACATAAAGTTAGTAGAATCTGTTTGCAAGCACTTGTTCAAAGGCACTCTGCAAAAGGCTGCATAAAATGAATTTACTTACCAAGAAAGTAAACACATAATTGGCTAGTGCTATTGGGATTTAAATGAGGTAGTCCTAAAACCACTCCTACGGAAAAATTGTTCTGACTTAGTTTGTTCTAGGCATACTTTTATACATTGAAAACAGGTTTATGTCTATGCAGGCATTGAAGTATTTCATGAAAAGTAATACCTACAATACAAAACCGCTAACACTACAATGCCTACAATACATGAACAGTAACACTATAATAAAAGAAATCGTAACAGTTTTTGTGGATGTACATTTCTAAGTTGTAACCGCCTCCTGTCCAAATTAGTTGCTTCCCTTCTCTTACTCTGTCACTGTTATTTAACTTGTCTGCCACCAAATTGATAAAATGGTAAAGCCCGAGATAATGAAGTTGTAGGAGTTGCCTTCAGAAAGTGGATACCTAACAGAAACCACAAATGAAGGCACATTAAAAGGCAAGTTGAAACAAATTTCTGTGAAATCCATTAATCCACTAGATTATTATTAAAATCAGAGCAATGAGGAATGGGTGCTCTAGGGAAGCTATATCTCTTTTTTGCTCTTTGCCATAGAGAACTATTTGAAACTAATTACTGTACAATTACATTTTACATAAAATAAAGACACATTTCAAAAATTCTGATCAATTGATTGACAGATGTTTGATAGGGAGGGACAGTGTCCATGTCTAGAGGTTTACTTTGGATGAAGAATGGTTATGGGAAGCAGCACAGCTAAACTTCTACTCTTTGTCTTAGCTCTTTTTAATTCTGTGAGGAAGCTGGGACTTTTTTTTGTGTGTCTCCCCAAATAAGATTCCGTGTAACATTTTCTTGTGTTGGCAGTTGATACAATACTAATATAATTTCTATAACTGCTGTGTACATCATTGGTAGAATTTGAGAGGTTGCATAGGACTAAAGGAGGCAGCTTCTCAGGTGAATAAAATTTTGGATAGGTGCTCTTAGAAAAGATACAGTTGATTTGTAATTAGATATTTCTTTCCTTTTGTACTTTATTTTTCAGAAAATGCCATTTTTTCCCCACAGATTTCATACTGAATGCTGAACAGCAATAGATTAACTAGTGTAATGAATAGTCAGTGGTTATCTTTTGAGTTATCAAACTTTTATAACTTCAGTTTCCTTAATACAGCTGGGGGGTTTTTTTCCCTCATTGATACCTTTTAATTTGGGGCAGGGAGTTGTTTTAATTTGGTGTGTGTGTTCATTCATCTCTTTCTAAATAGTTATGTACTTACTCTGATTACTTTCTGTTTCAAAAAAAAAAAATAATGTTGCCAATCAGAGCAAGTAGTCTAGTTTAAATGAAAATTAGTTCTTGACTCATGAAAGGTTTATTGGAAATTTTCTATTTTTAATAGTTTTTAAACTTTCCTATCCAGTATAGGTAATTGAGGAGAAGTAGTTTTAAGATATTTGTTGGGTTTTTGTCTTAAGTTCTTTTTTAATGTGTCTTTGTTAACACTGAACACAGAAAACTGATTCTCTTGCCTTTACTAAAATTTGATATATAAAACCTCTTTACAGTAGATTTCTTCTTTAAATGATAATTAACATTCATAACTATTTCTGAAAATGCTTTACATAGTGTTTCCTCTAAGAGCCAAGTTCTCAAGATGCTTGAAGTGCTCGTATTTCATTATCAAATTTGGCAGCTGAGTATTGGTCTGACTTTAAATTACTTAACAAAAAAAAGAAAAGAAAAACTGTATTTTCTTTCTTTCTCTCAGTATCCCACAGAACCACCGGATTGCCTTGTGGATTTTCCTGTTCAGTTTGCTGTTTCTTGGATGCCACAGGTAAACTGCTGTGCTATACATCTTTTTTTAATAACTGAGATACCTGTGCAACATGCAGGTGGTAATGAGGGGTTGGACTTCTATTTTTTAACTACAGCTTTTCCCCTCTGTGCGTTTTACTGTTACACGTGTTTAAGTAAATGCTATGATAATGTTTTATATATTTTCCTTCCCATATAGATATACCTTGCATGTTGTATGCTTTGCAGTCATACTGGCTGGTTTTTTCTTAAGCTGTTTATACAGCTGAAATATCTTTAAGAATGATACTGGGAAAATAAATGCATGAGATATGATTGTCTTATAGAAAATAAGCACCCTCTAAATTTGTCAGACATCCAAAAAAAAAAAAAAAGGTGTCACCCAGACGGTTATCAAGTATAATTTTCATAACATAACAAAACTTTTTCAGTTAAAATTAAAAGAGCAACAGGAAAGTACTTAATGTAATTCTGATGTCCTAGTTTAGCTGATACTGTTAATAGAAAGAACCAAGAGCCGTTGTCTTTTTTTAGTCTCTTTTGCATTATTTCATGTATCTTTTTTTCCTTAATAGAGCATGTGTACTTGATTAAATGGATTTAAATGTGACCACTTAGATGTAAGTTAATTTGAATTGTCTCTAGAAAATAGTTGATGTTTAATTTCATTTAATTCAGGAAAATAGATTTTACATAAATGATTGCATTTCATAATTCTAACTCTCGTGAGGATTTCTACCCATCAATAAAGCCTGTCTTTGTGGTACTAAATTTACGTAGGGAATGTGGCTGAAAGGTTGCATCAGAATGATTTTAAGGCGGGCATACAATTTTGACTGCAAAGCTCAAGGTTCTGTGTCACCCCAGATCCTATAATATGAGAGCGTTAGGAAATAACTGCAAGAATGGACCATTGGGAATGAAAAATATATTTAGTTTCACATGTAATTTTAGGTTTTGATCCTCCTGGTATGGTTTGGAACAATTTGAGCAGATACTGTTTCTTCCTTAAATTACACTGGTTTCCATATACTACAGTCAGGATTTCAAGTACTGCTTCTAACCTCAAACTTTATGCATAATTTTAATAGTATTTTCTTAATTTTACAGCCTTGCAATTTATGCTGCCTCAAATTAACAACATTTCAAATATCCTTGACAGTCATTGCTTCTCTGTGTTTACTGTTAGTAATTTTAAAGCTACTAGCTGGACTTATGTTTTAATAAAATGTTCTTGAAAGACATGCTATGAATCAGCTGCCTTTTGACAAGTTAAAGATGGAGCGAATTTATTAATATTGACACTACAACCAAGTAAAAAATCTACTGTTAAAAATATGACATTCTTAAAATGTTTTTACAGTTAGAATTACCTATGGACTGTTTGAAAATATGAACAATAGACGTTTGGTTGTAACTGAAAACCGTGTTTTGAAATCACGTGATACCAATTCTAGCTGTGATACTGAACCAAATACCAGCAACCTGTGCATTGTGCTCACAGAAATGCTTTAGTTGTACAGTCTTTTTTGAAAATTGACCTCATCTGTGTGAGTGACATGAACCTAACACTTCTGGAAAAAACTGTGTGTAGTGATTGTGTAAATTGTGTTTATTATGAAAATACATGGAAAGCACTGCAGTGAGCAGTCTTCATGCCGTGGTAAAATAGGGGTTAAGCTTCAATCATGCTGAAGCACCACTGGTAGCGGAATTTAGCAGGTCCTCAAGTGGTTGAAAATTTTGGTTTGTAAAAGGGAAAAAGAACATGCTATACCTATTTTCTAGTAAAATAACATGAAGTTTTCATACTGACAGGTCTTGAATTTTAATATTTGTTGGTCGTTTTTAGTGTAGAAACTGACAAGGCTTAACTAAATGTGCGCCATTGCACTGTTGGAATATAAACTCCTATGAAAGAAAATATAAATAGATTTCAGGTGATTGATTTTCCCCACCTCACCCACCCCGTGTGTGTGCTGTTGCCTATTTCAGGTTCTTTTCAGTGCTCATGGACTTTAAACTTGAGGGGTTGTTGGGCTGTTGTGTTGGTTCCCCCCCCCCCCGGTCCCCCAGTATAATAATAGACATGGCTTTATGGCATCCATATTAAAAATGGGTAATTTTCCTTATGGTCCCTGTCTTCCTGCTGGGTTGATAATGTTTTGATGTATTTTTCTTTTGCTCTGATGAGAGGTCTGCTGCTGCTGCACTGACATATTCATTTGGATGAATAATTATAACTTGCACAATGTCAAGCTGAAGATGGTAGGGTTTTGTGCGTCATGACAAGCCTAGTAGCCAGTGCAGGTGTCTCACAGCATGATCAGCAACAGCCAGTGTATTCTGGCTCAGAGGAGACATTTTAGAGTAGTAAGAAATCAGCACCAAGGGCAATGCTGCTGCTGCTGCTACTGTTACAAGTGCCAAATAAATGCAGAGTGCTTCTCAATGACAAGTGCAAGAACATCTACTTATTTTGGTTATATTCTTTTTCTAAATAACCAGATAAATGTGCTGTCTCCACATTTTAGCATACACTGTAAGCATAGTTCTGCAGTTTCAGTGCATCTATTCTGCTGCCCTCGCATCAGGGTATTGTTTCTATACTGACCACTGCCCACCTGGTTGGCTACATGAAGGTCATGAGAGTGGAAATTAATGACTAATGAGGTCATGCAGCCAGCCAACAATGAAACAGTAATACAAGATTTAGAAGGTATAGTGGTATGAATGAGATTATTCTTTGGCTATTTTGATGAAAACACAATAAAATGCATCATAATTGTGCTTTTTCTTAGCAAAGGAGCTTCACAGACACCAGCTTTATGTGCATCTATAAATACAAAAAATGGAGATGGTTGACAAGACACTTTATAAAGATTTCAGAGTATTGTGTCTCAGTTTCATTTGTGCTAAGGAGGGGGAGAATTGTTAAAGTACTCTTTGTGAGAAATAAACAGTTTCTAAACAAATCTAAAGAATCATAAATTATTTAGGTGATACAGGTGATCCATTTTCCATCCAACAACTATGGGCTTTATTAAATTGTATTCTATCTATGAATTCATAAAGGGCAAGCACATAACAGCACCTAGAGTTTAGGCTACTGTACCTTTTCCATTCGGGTGCTTTGCAGTTTTGTTAAGTTTGGATAAGCAAATTCTTTGTCAGGAAGAATTTTAGCAAAAAAAAAATCTCAGTTTTTTTTTTTTTTTAAAGGATAAAAAATGTGATCTTTCATCAATTGTGTTGTATTTACCTTAATTAGAACTTTCGTACTACTGTTCAATTAATATTTAGTTCATCCAGGATTTAGGGCAGGTGTTTGAAATTTGACAGAACAGCAATATAGGCATGTAGCACTTCTTCAAAGTAACTGAAAGGTTTCATGGATTTTATTTCAGGCACAGACTCAAGACTTTCTCTTTATTCTTCCCAGCCTCTATGGCTCTAGAAATAAGAACTAAGAGTAGAGTGACTTTTTTTCCATTCCTTCTTATTGCTTTAATTGAAGGAAAGAGTGTATGGGTAATAGGGCTGAACTTGGGAAAGCGTTTGAATTGGAACAAATTAAAAGAAAAGAAGGGAAGAATTGGCCTGAGGAGCTACCAGTGATGAGACGGAGATGAGGGTGTGGAGGATAGAAATGGAAACACAAATGTTGCAAAACTACATGAGACTCTTTCCTGGCAGAAGAGAAGGTATGTGCCACTAGGAAATGGATAGGTCCAGAATATCTGATTTTCACTGACTGAAGTGCGTGCTTCATCTCCTACCAGTGTTGAAATGAATGGAGGATACATAGAGTCTGATAGCACAAAGGTAACGTTCGGGTCAGAGTTTTCTAAAACTTCTGGGGAATCATCAAAGTTGATGTGTTTACATGTCTGTTTTCCTGTAAAATCACCAATTTAATCCAGTCTACACACACCTATTTTCAGAAGTTAAGATCACAGAATCATGGCCCTCCAAATAAACATTTTCTTGCTGTTCAGTCCAGAGGACTGTGTTGGTATAGCTTGTATCGGTGTATGTCACGTTTGCCTTGTAGAGCCTTGAACAACTAGGACTTTGAGGCTGAATATATGCTTTGTTGAGAGAGAAAACTGCCAAGAGTTACTTACAGTGCCTTTCATGAGTCATCCCTAATAGTATTCTTTGTTTTTTACACTCACAACTTGAAATTTGAAAGATCTGGAGAAGTGTTGAGCGTTTAAAGCTATAACTGTGGTCACGGGAGGTGATGCTCTGATGAAAACAGTCCTCTTAAAGCCAGATGAAGGGATCGCAAGCTGAGTATTCCAAACTAACATTGTCTCTTATTTTTCCATATAAAAAGTCAGAATGAGGCCATCTAACCTGAAAATATGTTCTGATGATAAGCTCAATAATATTTTTGAGCTGCTCAGTTGCTGTGGTGGTCATTACAGAGAGCTGAAGGGAATGGGATCATTAAATCACGCAGCATAGCTCTGTCAAACTTACCAAGCTCCCACTTGCAGGTAGTGAGGTGACCCGGGAGTGTAAGGCTTTCTCAGAACCCCAGGCTGTAATGGACAGGAAGCGAGCTCCAACTGTTGATTTTGCATGAACTCAAGTCTGATGGGTCCTTCAACAAGCCTGAGCTCTAGGTATCTCCTACGGCTGCTGTAGTGTAGGTAATAGTAGTTAAGAATCACATCTCTTGCACTGTTTTTCTAGTCTAAACGAGTAAAAGTTTTTTGACCTTGTCTAATGGTGGACTTTCCATTCCTCATCTTAGAAGCTTCTTTGTCGCAACTATGGCTGGTTTACTTGAGAAGGTCCGGTCAGATTCATGCGCAGTGTTTCAGGCTGGACCGCACCCTTCCTACTGCCTTCTGCACTCAGATCAAGCTAGAAAAGACGGTGGTACCCGCTTGTGCAAAAAACCTGCGTTCAGGTTTTGTGACTACTCTAGTCCTAGCATTTCCTTACCTCATTACCACTCGTATGGGCAGCTGATGTCACTATCCTCAGTAGTCAGAAATAAAATGCAAGGTTCATATTATACATTAAAAACACCTTCATTTTAAGTTGTTGTGAAAGATTAAACAGCCACAGTGGTCTTTGTTTTTATAATGGGTGTTTTTTCTGATGAGCATGGAAACCTAATGGATACAGAGGATGGAGTAACCAATTTGGTTTTGCAAGTGCTGTTTAGAGTCAAGGCAGCCAGCGATGAGATTCTGAACTATGAACATCATCTTTTCCAAAGAATCATTGTCGTATTTCATACAAATTCTAATGCATTTGTACAAAAGTGACCAAGAAACAAACAGTTTGTGCTGTTTGACATTATTAGTGACTATCTGGGTGTAATGTAGACAAACAAAAAAGTGTGACAGCAGTCTTAGAAAAATGTTGGGCAATGACCAAAAATTAGTTGGCTAATCAAATAAAAAGGGATGTTCTAGTTTTCATGGTTTGCATGACAAGCATGCGATGTATTTAAATAGCTATAGATGCATTTATGTATATAGCAGGAGACAGCTGGCAACATCAGTGAAGCATGCAAATAAGATCAAATGAACAGTACATTTAAAAAAAAAAAGATTTAACTACCTTTTTAAGGAACATCATTGAAAAATTACAATTAGTATTAAAATTAATTGGATTTTAAAACTTATCTGTGGGTTATAATCCCTTGATGTTTCTTTTTTCTAGTGAAACCCTTTGAATTCCCGGAAGATAAAGATAAAAATGATTATTAGGGGATTTATCTGTATGTGATATAGAAAAATGTAAAAAATCAAAATGGAAAGCAACTGTTGCAAGTACCAGAAAATTATGCTATTAATTTAAGTGTCATCAGAGCACAAAAGATCACATTTCAGGACTGTGTGGAAATTATTAAAATACTGGAAATAATAGTACTTAAGATGAAGATATTATACTCTAAGATGTGGTTAAGTGACTGACACTATTATATCACTTCAGGTATTATGAAAGTAACAAAATGCTTTTAAAGATAATAAGCGTTACATTTTGAGATTGGCAGTATTCACACTTTTCTGCTTAAGTGCTTTCCTACTTTAATATAATCTAATAACAGCAGGAAAAAGGTAGCATTTTATTTCCAAGCTGCACTGTTTCTTTCTAAAATATGTATGCGTAAAATATAAAAACTTACTACATATAAAAATCATATTTTTTTCATCTGAGAATGTTAATGTAATTTGCTTCTTTTTGTCCAGGTGAGAAGGAAGAACATAATTACTAAAGATTAAAGGAAACCGTTCCACGTGTTTCATGTTACTTATAGAAAAATGCCTCTTTAAGAACTGAACCTTTGATTGTATTTTTCTTTTTGATCCAAGAACTTGTTCCCAGGCCAAAAGATACCTGAAACCTGGCCCTTGTTACTTTTTTTTGTTTGTTTTTCGAAACATACTTTATGATCTCTTTAGCCGAATTGAAGAAGTCTTGTTAGTTCTCTCCTGTCTGTCCTGCTTTTGACTCGTGCATTTAATTGTTCAGTTATGTTCTGTGGAAATGATTTCAAAGTACACTTTGGTGCTCGCAAATGGTTCCTCTTCTTTCACTCATGAGTTTCCCGTTGCCAAACAATTTGAGAAAGCAAGTTACGAGAAAGTCTCCAAAACTCTTCCCCCACTGCCCCCCTTGGTCTCCCTTCGCTGCCGCCTTTGTGGTTTCTTGACACCTTCACTTTTTTCCTGCCATAGGTTCACCCCTACCCATGAAGCCATGTTCTGACTGCTCCTTATTCTCCTACTTGGCTGTTCATGACACTTCCCAGTTCCTCCACTGATTCCCTCTTAGGTCAGGCCCAAAGCCCGTGTGGCGCGTTACTCCAAACAGAACTGGCCTCTCTCCTTCTCGTGCATTCTCCACTTCCTTTTGGTTCCCTACATTCGTGTTTTGTACCCTCTGGACATCTGCGTGTGGAAAGGTGTTAACTTGAATCCTGAGTGTTTTCCCTACTTGAACAAGTCTTTCCCTGTAGAAATAGTAACTTCTTTTGTGCTCACAGATAATTTTAAGACTTCTTTTGCATTGCTGTTCTGTATATTGTCCTGTATAATGAAAGATTTTTTCTGATTCCATCTAATCCACTCTCAAATATTGAAATCCCTTGAGTGTAATCCTCTGATTATTAGATGGCTTCTCCTTCTCTTACGGTATTTACATGGTTTGAAATCTAATGTTAAGTACCTGTTTTTATACCGCTCAATTTTGAGATAATTATGACATTGGTAGGCTATATTTCTTTAGAGTCATTAAAAAATAAATAAGCTACTTTAGTTATGTGGATATTTCTGTGTATTTGTATTTGGTACCACTGCTGTGGGGCTCAACTGAAGTAGAGACAAAATCTCAGAACGTTAGTAGTTTGATAGTAGATAAATGATGATTTTTCCTTTCATTTTACAGTAGTTTGTTACAAGTTACAATGCAGATTAATAGTTGTTACCAGTTTTCAGGAAAGTTTTCTGAAAAGGAGTATAAAACACCGTCAAACCCAGGTATGACGTGCATATATCACAACATGTTAGAACTATCAGGATTAAGAGTACTTATTTGTACTCGGGACGTAGCTATTCTTTCCTTGGGTTGGGGTTGCTTCAGTGAAAAAAACCTCTGAGGTTCAATGTTTTATGCTACTGTGATGCAATCGGATACCAGATTTTAACACTGCCTATATCACCTTGTATCACCTAGTTTGTTTTTTAAATATTCTGTGTGTCTGTAGGTGAAAACTATATGAAATTTGTTTAAACTTCTTCTTTTCTTAGAACTCCTTAGTAGACATTTATAATCAATTCCTGGTGGCATTAGAATCGCTGAAAGAATTCTGGGATGCCATGGATGAAATTGATGGGAAGACATGGGTTCTTGAGCCAGAAAATCCCACCCGGAGCGCTACAAAAAGAAGAATTGCAATAGGTATGAAAAGATTTGAAGGAACACAGTGGATTTGAGAAGCAGAACCAAGGGTGCTGTTTTGCTTTGCTTATCTAATCATATGGTGCTTGTTGGAGTTAGGAAAATGAAAGGTAGCACTTAAAACCAGCAAGACACAACTCTCTTCTTTTGCATATTAAAAACCCCCACCCTTCCACAGAATACTCAACCCGTTTAGGAAATCATTTACAACTTTGTGGTGTTAGATAAAATTAAAGTTGCTGCAGGCAGTTTTTGTGTATCTCTGAACATGTGACTGTCAAAAACTGAGGACTTGCATGGCAACTCTAGAAAAATCAGTATTTGTAAGAACTCAGCTTAGATGAAGCCCTTACCTCATTCACAAATTCCAGATTTTTTAACAGAATATTACTTTGATCCTGTCCTGGAAGAGTGAAAGGAATATTAGAGTGCAGTCAAAAGTGAGAAGAAAAGGGGGTTAAAAGAGGCAGGTGGAAAGGACAAAGAAATAAGAGAAGACAGAAAATTAGAGGCTTACAGTGTTAACCATCTGAAAAAGTACCTTAATTCATATGCTGACGTCTGGTATTTTAAGGTCTTTAATATATGTAGGATAAGGAGTCTTGTAATTGTAAAGGAGCAGCTTGCCACTGTCGGAGGTTAGAAATACGGGGAGGGGGGGAAACCTTGTCTTTGGAGACGAGTTCTGATTTGTAGCTTAAGTCCTAAATACCAACAGCATAATTGCAGAAGTCAGCACAGGTACAGTGGAGCAAAGCAGAGCCGAGCTGTCCCCGAACCCTGGCAGAAGGGCCGATTGCCTGCAGAGGGAGGGAGGAAAGGAGCTGGCGGTGCTGAGGCTGCTCCTTCCGCCCCCTGCGCTGGGGGTGGAGGGAGGGACAGGAAGGACAGGGAAGCACAGAAAAAGTTGAGCAACTGGCTAAAATGACGTGGGTCGGACAACGCTGCTTTTGTGTGTGTGTCTGCGGTCAGGGTGGCTTTGTCTTGGCCCTGCTGTACTTTGACACAGGCCAATGAAAAGGAAAGAAAAGCCTCAAAAAGCGCGTTGCGTTAGGTCAGGGGAGGGCAGTCCGAGGCTTTGAGCCCTTTGTTGTCGGTCACAGACGATCTTCAGTTATGATGAAACTTTGATTTCATTCATTCCAATTCCTTCAAGGAGGGAACGCCTAACATACCTCTTAATTACACAAAGTGTTGGGTATCACCTGTTTTTGCAGTGAGGTTTTTAACCTAGATCCAGAATGGTTTTGAGCTGCTACCCCTGATGAAGAGCAGACCTTAAGGGGATGGTGGGATGTCTTGCAAAAGAAAAATATTTGCTATTTGAAGAATAATGCCATTGCTCGCTCAGTCCAGGAGCATGCTGTGGAGGGGACTGACTTTTACTTCTTAATATTGTCTTTATGCTTCTCTTTTTGACTGCAAAAGATAATGAGGAATTAGTAACAATTATTCTCTACTACCTTTAAAATTTCGCTAAGATTTCAAATGGATTACATCATCTAGCTTGAGTTTGATTGTTCAGAAATAAGTCTGAGTGTTAAGGTTAAGACTAATCTAAAAGGAAGCTCAAGACTGGCAGGTTTTTTAAACCCATTGCTATTTTTAATTACAGTCCATTGAAATTTGAGTATTTAATCTATACTGATACTTTGTACAATTGATTTGGGTACCTACCAACTTTTTATTATTTATCATAATGAAAACCAGCCTCAATTAACCAATTTAAACCTGCTTTTAAAAAAAGGCTAATGTTTCCATTCTCAAATACTTGAGTGCAAAGAAAAGCTTCCCCTGTGACTTAGTTGCTTTCTCGTTGTAGGGAACAATGTCTCGGTGAACGTAGAGGTAGATCCTCGGCATCCAAACATGTTCCCCGAGTGTTATTTTCTTGGAGCAGATCACGGTAAGGCAGCAGACGTGCTGCACCGTTTGTTTCTCTTCTAGAATCTGATCTGTGGAGAGCGTGTGCTAGTGTAGGCGATGTCAGGCTCCTGGGGTACACTTTACTTAAGCAGAGCCAGGAATTAAGCTGAATACGTGTGTAGGAGTGTTTTACACAGTAGATGCTGGGGTTTTTAACAACCTAAATCCATAGCATGCTGTTTCACTCTCTGAGTGATGCTATTTTCCAGTGCTTTCCTAGCACAGTTTAGAGGGAATCCTGTGTCCTACAGATGGTTACCCAATCGTGTTTATATTTTAATGTAATTTTCTTTTTTAAAAATAAAAAAATTACTACAGATGTCCTAATAGCGGGTGGAATATTTTTTACTCCATGTCCCACAGCTTCTTACCAACTTTAAGGTAACTGCGATCACTCTTCAACAGAATAATATTTTAAATATTAGTGTAATGAACTCCTCACAACTAAAAACTAAGAGCAGTCACTGACTTAAGTACCTTAAATAATTAAAAACTCACGACCCATGCCTTCTCCTTCAGTGCTGAAATCTGAGAGGTTGAATTGGGTGGGCAGGATCCTAAAGATGATGTAATTATTGATGTACTTTGTTTGCAGTGGTTAACCCTTTGAGAATCAAGCTGAACAGCAATATGCACTTATGGTAAGCATCTTTAATAATACAGGCCTGAAACCAAAATGGTATTTTGCCATTCCCAGTGTTGACTTTTTTCTCCCTGTCTCCCATCTGCAGGGATCCAGAAAACAGTTTATTACAGAATTTGAAAGACCTCTTGGAAATTGATTTCCCACCTCGTGCTGTGTTAGAAAAAAGTGTAAGTTGCTTTTTGTTAATGATTAGTCGTTATTTCTAAATACGTAAAACTGAAATGGTCGCTTTATAACTGCCAGCAGAAATAAGAGACTTGGAAGAGAGGTAATTGGATTAATATATTGTCATAAGGACTTCTGAACTTCCAGCAACAATTGTCGGAGCTTGTTAACCTTTGATTAGAGGTGCACACTTTCCTGTGGCCTTCATAGCAGTAAGGCGATTAATAACAGGCTTCACTATTAAAAGGGGAAGAGGAAGTTCCAGAGTAGCTAATGAGATGTGGAAAATCCAAACATTCTGTTATGGATGTTGATGACTTAAGTTCTAATTAGGTAGAGCTGCTTAGAGAGGACAAGAGGCCATCCAAATACTGATGCATTTCAAACAAACTCTGAATTAATTTTTGACAATGCTGTAACGCTGGATTACTAGCTTCGCTTTCACTTGTGAAATTTTTAAATTCATATCTGACTGAGGTCTTGTGTCTAATGTCCAAATGTAAAGACAAATCATTGTGTTTAATAAAAAAGAAACAATGGGGCCTAAGAGCATGAAAGTGGTTGTCAAACCAGACGTAATTCGGTGAGAGGATAAAATATAACAGAGCGTAAAGCCTGGAACATCTGGCAACTAATCTCGCTCTTTATGCCATAATGGTGTAAACATATATATCGAAGGCAAAAATATTTAGTAATTCCAAGTAACAGAAAATGCAAAAGCAAAGACACATAGTTGAGCGTGTTTTCTGTGTTACCAGCCCTGCGGCTTCCCTTCAGCTGCGCTGTAAGCTAAACCATGTTGTGTTTTAAGGATTTTGCTAAGGACTGTGGAATCTGCTACGCCTATCGCCTCAACGGCAGCGCTCCAGATCAAGTGTGTGATGATCCCCGATGTGGACAACCCTTTCACCAGGCTTGCCTGTTTGAGGTAAAGTAATTAGCAGGGCAAATTCTGCTTTTTCTAGAAAATCAGCATTGCCCACTTACATTGCAGATAAAGCAAAATCCTTGAAGGAGTGCTGCAGCAGTCACTGTGCTTCCTCTTGTCTTCTGACCCACAGTTCACACAGAAGCTCGCAGTGGAAGGGAGCCTGCCTCCCTGTGTGCGTACACAGGCTATGATGTGACACACACCACTGCCAGATGTTGATCAAATGAACTCTCTTTGGAAAAACCCCTGGGAGAATAGATTGTTCTTAAATATGATATTAAATGAATGTGAATTTTAATCCACTTCCTTGTGTTCCAGTGGCTACAAGGTCTTCCTTCGAGCAGGCAGAGTTTTAACGTCATCTTTGGTGAATGCCCGTATTGTAACAAGGTAAGGAAAGCCAGTGAAAATGAGTGGCTGTAACAGTCTTTTTTTAAAAACAGAATTTGAGGCTATCTTCCCTTTAAACATTGGAATTAAAGAGAGGAAGACTTTAAATTCCCCTGCATTTAAGGTGTCAGTATTTACGCTGTTTCAGAAAACCTTTAGTTAAAGACGGCTGCATGCCAGTTACCAACATATTGGTGTCTATGTAATTAAATTAGACTTTTTTAATATTGTAGCAAAGGTCCAGTTTCAAAAAAAAAAAAAAAAAAAGAATCCCAACGTTTGTAACAGAAAACAGCCTTGTACGAATAGTTTAGTGCATACATAAGCATTGAGTACACATCTGGGAAATTTAAGAGAACTTGCCTGTAAGAGATATGTATTGACAGTCTTATTTACAAAAAAAAAAATTTATCTTTTTCAAGCCCCTGACACTGAAATCTTCAACGAAGAAACTCTGAGAAAAAAACCTGCGTGCTGGGAACACCACTGCACTTACACTGAAGGCATGGAAACAGTGACATCAAAGCAAATACAAGGAAAGTAGTATTAGTAGCAGAAGTATGAGTATAGCTATAGTGTAGTGGTATGTTTCATCAGTAAATGCAAGCCTAAATAGAACAGAGAGGGAAGGACGGGTGATGTCAGAACTGGTTTCTTCTAGTGATCCTGGATGATCTGTAGCTGAGAGTTGATCTTGTTTCTTTTTGGGTTCTAAGAACGTTGCTGGGGGGTCGAATGGTGGTAATTCTCTTGCAGTGTCTTTCTGCAGGGGGAAAAAAATAGTAATAATGAACTTAATATTGAATAACTAAGATGTGAATTGGAAAAACACAGATGCCAGAGATGACATCTGGGTATTTAAGTTATCCCAGAGAGAAAGCAATACAATTCTTACTAAGTCTTAGCTCTGGATTGTATGTGTGTACATACCTCTCTCTCTCTCTGGGATAAGCAGGTATAAGTATATTGTATATTAAGTGTATAAGATTAGGTATGATTAAACACCTTCTAAAGAGACATACTCTGTATTTATTGCTGAAGTCAACAGCTGAAATTCTTCTATATCTTTAACTTGTTTCTGAAAAATGTTAATATATTAAGTCTTTACATGTTTCTGCCAATAAAGTTTTAGCCTGGAAACCCTAGACATTACTGTGAAGTTTGATTTGCTATTTCAGTTTGTACAATTTTTTGCATTTCACAGTGATTTATCACAGACGGCAGCAATACACTAGTAGCGTGGGCTTGTTCTGGTTGGATAGGGTGGTGGTGTAGGGCTCCAGCAGCAGTGTCAGCCTCACCTTACCTTGCTGAGCTCCACCTCTGAAAGGAATCCCCAAACACTACAAATCTGTTTCTCATACATTCAAGACTTGACCGTATTTTCCACTGTCCCTTAGAAAAAAATTCAGCTTTGGCTTCCTTTCTGTGCTCCCATTCACAGCATGTCTGCTTTAGCAATATGTCCCACTTACTTTCAACCCCAGCAGTATTGTTTTCTTGGTGAAAACTTATAACCTAAATTGTAGTTCCTTGTCTGTCTTCCTGTTTTATTCCTCTTTCAAATTAGTGACAGACATGTCTGTTACTTTTCTCTTGATTAAATATGGGCCCCATCTGAAAGAAGGGTACTGTTCTGTCTGACATAAAGGCAGCTCAGAGGGTTTTCTTCTTTGCTTTTTGTTGTTTCTGTATTATTTTCTAGATGTTGCTTCTTTCTCTCTTTCCCAGTTTGTTAGCTGTCCTGCCTCTCACAAGCATCCTACTCCCGTCAGCCAGGTGTTTCCCTTTCAGCATAAAAATGTTTCTCCTTTTAATTTATACCTGAACTGTAACTGCTTTCCAGGAGCATCTTACTGCACAGGCCCACTCGCTCTTTCGTTGTCCCAGCCATGTGATGTTTTTTCTGAATGTACTTCCCTAAAAGATAAACCAAGGAGCAAGAACCTTCCCTCGCAGTTCTGTATTCAGACCCTTAACTGCCTCTTCTGTTAATGGCAACAGGGTGGCCATCCCAGCCAAGTTACTAGGGAGGTGACCACAGGTAACTACTCCAGGCAGTTGCCTAACCCAAGTGCTTGGAACCGCGCTCGGGAGAATGCGTGACAGCCTCTCACCACTCCAGCTCCCCCCTGAACCATTAGTTTTTCCCCCTGCTTTGTGCCTGAAGAATCCTCCTGAATTTTCATAACCTCAGTACTCTAAAATTTCTAAATTATATATATTGTGTGTATATATTAAAAAAAATATAATAATTTCTAAAATATACAGCTTTCCTTTACCAATCTGCTAAACTGTGTGAAAGGGATTGAGAGGAAGTCTGCAAAATGAAACTAATATAATCCTGCCTTTTTTCCTTCTCCGGTTTCTCATTTGAATATCTTAAATGTTATCTGACATCTGTTTTAGCGCTCCCCTATTACATACGATACTTGGTGAGTACCACAGAACTATTCTGCATAGGTGCAGCACTATTAATCATATTGGAATAACAGCTTTTTCTTTAAAGAGACCAAATCAAATCACAAATATAATCTAAATACTAGACCAGTGATTGGTCCCTTTTTGTAAAAATGTACTTTTCCTTTCCTCCTCCGAAAAGGAAATAAACACAAATCCCCACATTACTCTCTGGTGTCAAGATCTACAATCCACCCTATGTGCTTGCTGTTCATGTGAACAGGGGAAGTTACACCAGCATTATTGCCCCCTGCCCCCATCATGTTGGAAACCTAAACATGGCTCTCTTTCCATGGCTACTTCTTTCTTAGGACTGCAGTAGCTTTTACACAAAATATACAGGAAGGAGGTGATTTACTGTTTGGTTTGTTGGTTTTTTTGGTTTTGCTAATATATTTTAAATGTTACATTTGAGGACTACGAAGTAGCACTGGCATATCTTCATGTTGCAAAGCTGTATTTGCTACTTTGAGTCACTGTTGCGTCAGGACTCCCGAGACATGTCAGAAGCTGTGTGCCTTGCCATCAGCCAAAACATCACCAAAAATTGTTCTGCTCACCACTTTACTGCCTGATGCTCTCAGGTACAGCTGTGCTTTTTCTGCTTCACTCTCCTAGCTTGTACCGGAGTCTCCAGGCAGTGATCAGCAGACTGCTTGAATCAAAGAATTTTGGATTAATTATAAAGCTATCTTTAAAGCTGCGGTTTTGTGCATATTAGAAATTGTCCTCATTTACCGAGTTATTTTTTTATATGAAAGAAAAACAGGGTAGAATCTCTGTTGAAATGCACTTAAAACTCCACAGAAAAGGAGCACAGAGCGATTACTAAGATGTACTTTATTCTGCATTATTTTTACTAAAACCTTGATTAATTTTTTCATCAATTTTTTAATGTACAGTTGAAGAGTAAGACTGAATACATTCATTCAACCCTTTTATGCAGTAAATTACCAATAATACTTGAGGTGAGTTAACTACTGAAATCCTCAGATTAAAAAGTGAGAATTTAAGAACTTTATAATTAAAGAGTGCTATTTTCCACTACGTAGAAAAGGAAACTACAGAAGTTAAGTTTCTACCAGGAAAACAGCAGGGTCCACAAAGGGAGACTGTCATTTCCCAACGCTGATCTGCGCACCAGCGCAGTACTCAAAGCGCAGGGCTTTACTACCAAACCGTAGAAAAAACTAGAGTGCTAGTTTGCTAATAGCATGACCAGACTATACACAAACTTCTAGTGTTTGTGGCAAGCATCTACTTTGCATACACTTAGTTCCGGCTTTGGATTTTTTTAACACTTCTTTTCAGGAAAGCTGATGCTTCTTTCACAGGGTGCAGTGACTGTTCTCATGTAACACCAGCCTCACCTTTTGTGGGCGGTAGGGCTCCGGAACCGTAGTGTAAAAGTTAATTGGCTTCTCTTCAGGCTGGAGCTGCCGGCGGGTTACCCGAGCGTGGGGCCTGCTGAGGCAGTTAGGTTCTTCCTCTTCCACCTTGTTGGGCTTCTGTTGCAGTGGTTTCGGTGAAGGCTTCGGGAAGCAAACCTGTTAACGGAGAGATAGTTAAGCTGGGATGCCGCAGAGAAATCAGTAACGTTCAAGATTATCACAGGTACCGTCCCGATACTTGGGCCTGTCAGGTTTGAGGCAGGTAAGGGCAGTGCCCTCTTTGCACTTAACTCCCTGCCCTTACAAGAAACTCGTTGAGTTTTATGTTTGGAATAATACAAGGCCATAAGCACATGCCAACTTTGGAGTCTGTGATGTAGTGTTTGCTTTTTTCAAGCGCTTTTCTTCCTTGCCCGCCCCAAAAGGCAGACAGTGAGCTAAGAGAGCAAACTCCCAGGAGGTGCCATGCATTCCTGCAGTGCCCAGCCCTCACCTGCTGAGGCTCTGTTTGGTGAAGCGTCCTGTTTAATTTACTTGGCTTTTCTTCATCTTGGAGTTGTTTGCCTGTTGTCCCGGTACAGGCGTTGTTGTGACAGATGTATTCTTCACCTTCCGTCTTTTTTTGCTTCTGCTGAACTGGTTTTGGCATAGGCTTTGGCAAGCGGACCTGTTGATGTACGGTGAGCAGTTTTGTTTAGTGAAAAGAAGTCAGTATTTCAAAAAGAAAAATGTTCCATCTCCAGTACCAAGAGCAGAGAATGAGAGTAAGCTTTTATGTTTCTCAAAAGAATTGTTCTCGGCATTTTAATTATCAATAAATGTCATCTTCAAACAGTACAAAGTTAGAGCTGTGTTGTATTTGGGAAGTATGCTATAAAATCAACTTCAGTTACACGTTTCAAAACATTCACTAATAACCTGTAGCGGGAACAATGCCAGTAAGTCACTGTTTGTTTCATTACAAGTAGAGCCGAATGCATCTCGTATCACTGGATTGAGTCAAATGCCAAACACTCTAGTAAGATAATCACTAAGTCTTCTGACTCTGGTAATCTAATTTAAGTGTTAAGGCTTATATTCTTTTACAGTCTTCTAAAATGTAAACGGGCAATACACGGTGAGTAGTTGTATGAGTTAATGCAAGTTTTTTCCAGTGCTGCTCTAAGCACTACGTATCAAATGATGTCTGTTTTTGGCTTTTGTAACTTGGAAGACAAATGTAGCCCAAACACAGGCTGTATGCCACATGCCTTTGGTACTTCTGGCACACTAATAACTCTGTAACTGTAATGTTTGCATATGGTCCTCTATGCAGCAGCTGTATCTGAATACAGCAGCTAAAAAAGAAATAATGGGCTGCTTTTTTATACCGCAAATTAAATACAGGAGATAGAAACTGCACAAACTAAATACCGTTGAAAGTGCCAGGAGGCACTTCGTACATTGTTCAAACCAAAACACCTTTTAAGAATGTAATCCATAGTTCTGCTCTGTGAAAACTACTAATGTTTGGAAAGGTAAAGGTGTATCTGTTCTGAACAGCAACTCCAGGTAGTTTCAGTCAGTCTGCCTCAGGACGTAACACTCTCGAGAGCCCTGAGAAGTGGAGCTGCACAGGGGAGGCTCAGTGCGTTACCCGAATGCAGGGGCCCGAGCTGTTTTCTCTGCGCCACGGCACGGCACAGCACCACACAGTGAACTCTGCTATCTTCACAACGTATGCACGCCTTAACTGACTACATCACTTTCAAAACTGAACTTAGCAGCACTTGTGAAAATATTTATTTTATGCCTAAAAATTACCATATTCCATACTAATAAAAAATTACAGGTTGGTATTGATGTAATTATTATTTAATATGAAATCTACAAAACCTAGCAAGTCGTCAGCTGGCCTCGCCATACTTCATTTGGCCCTAACGCTAGCACTTTCGCTGTAGTGTAGGTGAAAAAGCTGAAAATACTTATCCAGTGCAGAAACTGGGGTAAGCAAATTTGAGAATCAACGCAATTAATATTTTCTCACCTATGTTTGGTGTGCAGTTGAAACAAAGAACCAGGACATAGCTATTGTTATGCTTTTTATGTCATCTCAGGATTAGCACTATGCAGGGAGCCACATCTTAAAATTCACGTTCTGTAGCAATTCCTCTTCACACCACCTTCAAGGAGCTAGTGTTACAGGTTTCCCTGACTGATACTTACGGGTGCTTACTGGTCTTCAGAAGGGAATTAACCCAAACTCCCCTCTTTCCTGTGTACCAAACTGGTACAGGTGGAATCAGACAGGTCACGTGGAGTCAGATTCTGCTTATAAGCAAGAAGTGAGGAGACAGTGGCTTGTTTGTAGTGGCTCCCACTACTCTCAGGTTGCCTCTTTAATGGGAGAAGTGTTTGGTGAATAAAAGGAGAGGTGGAAAGGGAATACAGAGATGAAAAGAGCCAGACCTAGGATAACTACCGACAGTGCCGTGAGGAGATGCAGTGGGAAGTGCCTGTCTGTCATCGAATGCTGTCAGGACTGTAGCACCAAAGTGCACCAGGCCTTGAATATCCTCTGCAGCTGATAACCACGGACTGAAAAATCAGATTTTCTGAAAATAGCAGTACATTTACAGAGAGTTCCAGTACCTGCTCTCTCTACTTGTATTTAAGTACTCCTTAACTCCTTTGAATAACCCTACAAATTTCCTTTCTGCAGCTGTTTTGCAGCAATTGTTACAGGGAATGTGTGCACGTAAGCAGCAGGACTGGCTGAAGAAACATACTCAAGTAAAAAACAGGTGATCATTGGAGCAGTGCTCGTACTCTTACTGTTCCAAGAAGCAAGACACTCAACACTAAAAATTTCTCTGAAAAAGTGATGACAGGTGCCAAGATTTAGTAATATGCAGACATGCTCTCTCTCTCTGATCTTGTTCTTGGCCATCAAAACCAATTCTGCTTAGTCCTACGGCACGAGAGTGGCGATAACTGACACTCCTCATTCATGGATTTTTCAGTGGGGTTGTGCACTTGCAAATAGTAAGTGCTACAGCAGCTTTTACAGCTTGGAAGGTCAGGATCATCTTTTATGCCAGTATACTGTCAAGTCTTAGGCCAGGCAAGAAGAAGAAGAAAATAGATTTACTATTCAGTATCTGACTCTAAGAAATCAAAGACTCTTGTCAACCAGAGATCCAACAAGATCAGCTGGAGATCAGTTAACAGCTATCTAGTATTTCAATTCAGTTCAGAAAATAGTACAAAGTTTTAAAAAAGCTGTTCAAATTAGTGAGGAAAAAGCGGTCACCATCATAGCAAAAGAAGTACTGTCACTGAAATAGCTTTTGAGCTGGTTAGAAGAAAAAAGTGTGATAAACACAGTAAAGTCAATAAAATTGCTAAAATAAGTATCTGTAATTACCAAGATCAAAACCCAGTGCCTTTTTATTAAACATGAACTTTTGTTCTGCCTTCCATAATACGTAAATAGTGCTGACAATTGGTTTGTGAGGCACTTGCTACAATAAAATGTAATTGTATCATGAGAGAAAGGTGACAATCAGGAGATCATGAAAAAATTACATATTCTCACTGGTGGTTAATTAGCCATGCAAAACCCCCTCAAACAGATATTCTCTTCTATTAGGAATGATTACTATGCAGGCCTACAGATGTCAATACCACAGTCATTCAAATACTTCTTTCCCTACTAATTGAAGGTTGTAAAGCTCTGGTGCCAAGGTTTTGCTTCCAAAGAGCTAATTTATGACTAGAAGGATATTTTATGTCTTCAGTTGCAGCAGCTACAAAACTCAGCAAATCAGAACCATCTGTGCACTGATACTTGAATCACCATTCATCTAGCAGCCTATCAGTCACATTAGTTTGCATCCTGCATTCTTGGCTCACATACACTTACGATGGTCCAAAGTTCACCAGAAATATTAAAAATGAATGGTACCCTGACCCTGCCTTATTGCACAGGCACCAGAGACAGAAACAGTCCTTTTGCATACAGGGAGTTTTGAGGCAGAGGTATGGGGGGACTGACATTTCACAGCGAGTCCAGTAAGACTGCTAATTGCCTCAGTCTCCACTTACCAAAACATGGGTTTATTAGCTGTATAGTTTCAGACTTAAAAGTAAAAAAGGAAAATACAACACGATAGCTGTCACTTTCAAAATTCTGTGTAAGCGCATCACATAGCGCCGTGTGCCAATAACACGGATAAATCCCAGAATAATAACTCCTCCGCATTAGTGGCTGCAGGAGTATAAAGGCAAATGACAAAGAACAGTTTGAAAGCGAGAAAATGAATTAAATGCTTTCACTAATAAAGGTAACTTTGCTTTTAATCTGGAAAGAAGGAAAAACCTGGCATTCAGGCTCGTCTTCAAGATGTTAGTGAACAAAGTCCTTGACTTCCCCATTATCCTGAAAGTAAATCATTCTCCTCAGACCTACCGCTTTGAAGTGAGAGGCTGTAGGTCAAAAGGACTCATGACAGTTCTTCCTCCTTAAGGGTTGACATCCCACTTTTTAGCAAAGCCAGGGGAAACAGGAATTAACAAACATGGTGTATTTAAGGCAAAAGAACTGCTGTGTCAGTCTCATTTTGAGATCTAAAACTATTTCCTCTTCTACAAAAGAAAAGGCAACAACCAAGCAGAAGATGTCAGAAATAATCTCAGGACTGTCTTTCTTACTTTTGACATTTTAGCAGCACAGCGGTTTCGTGTGCATGCTGCAGTGGAAAATTCCAGAGGGCCATCGTAGCGAGTTCCACTTGACTCCAGTCCATCCAGCAGGATTTTCTTGAGCACTTGATACTTTGGCTTCTCATCATAAGCTAAGCCATAAACACATGCCAAAAACTTGGATAGTTCACCTGTAGAGCATATTTTAATGCAAATTTCACTTGGTGTAGACCTAGAACTTCAGAAAGAATTTAATTCCAAAATGGATGCCAATACAACGTTGCCAAACAAGATGACACAATTTCAGCTGAAGACACACTCAAAACACAGAACTGACAATATCTTGTCCTTTTGAGATGAGAAAAGGAAAAGATCGACTTGGATAAACAAGCTAACCCTGAAGCGCTGTCTCTCATTACAGACATGCGCCAATTCGTGCAGTACTGAAAGCCAGCTAAGTATAAAAATTAATCAAAATACTTTATTGACAAATATTGATAGTTCTGTGCAAAACAGAAGTATTTTCTATTTGACAGATCATAATACCCCTTTAAATATTAACTACTCTCAACAACACTATTTTAATCTGCACAGATGTAATACTTTCAATGCTTTGGAAAAAAAAGCATCTTTTTTTTCTTTTTCACTTCTAATACTTGGACGAATATTGTTTTTGAGACTACATCCTAAAACAGTCTTAAGAGCAGTATTATTTTGCTATCATTATTGAATGGTTCTAGAAGCAGGGAAACCACTGAATGGGCAGAAATAATGCTGTTAGGAAAAACATATGAGGGAGATCAAACTTCCTTCAGTTGAAGACCCAAGTGTATCCTAAAACTGGAGTACTACACCAGATTAGCATCTGGTAAAATCCCAGAAGTAAAGATTTATTAAATATGTATACACATCACAAATATGTTCTATGTAATACATAATGCATTCCAATAATTCCAACACATAAATGCTATGAAAATAAGTGAATAAATCAAAAATAGTTACTGACCTTTGAAGGAAGTTTGGTGTTTTCCCTGGGTTACTTTTGTATTTCAGTGAAGAAACTAACATATGACAAGACAAACCGTCCATTCATTGGCTTTTTTAAACTCTGAATACTAAGCAATAAACCTCTTGTAGGCAGTTGCCTACTGTTGCCATACTAACAGCTACTTCTGTTGCTAAGATAGTCGCTGCTTCCTAACACCTTGGATTACATATGGCTAAGATCCCTTATGTCACTATGTGGCATACATCACAGATGAGACCGATCAAGATTTTTATGCTACCACACACCAGGGTTGAAAATTTAGCCCTCAATGTCTGTTTCATCTACTTAGTGCTTGTTTATGGGATAATGCAGGAAAGCAGCAGAAAAGAGTTCCTGCAATAAAAGCATTAAGTATCCCGAGTATCCTGTATCAGTGAGCATCAAGAATCATTTATTGCAGAGTGACCAGCATCCGACAGCATCCAGAAATTTACTTTCTGCCCTTGCAGCAAACAAGCCTTTGAGCTAAAAGTGCTGAAAATATAATAAGCGTGTACATGAAGGGCCTGATTCAGTTCCACTGAAGTCAGAAATATTAGTTCAATTAAATCACACCTTGAATTAACGATTGTGACATATCATCTAACAATGAGCATTACAGAACTACTGCATTATCAGCTAATGCAGACATTGCAGGTTGAATTCTTCTGTGGGATAGGTATGCATAAGAGTATTATCCACTGTATTATCACACAGGCTTGATTTCAAGGGGTTGATTCAAAGATGACTTCTGTTTGCACACTGTAGTTTGCCCTGAGCCCTGAGCCTGGTCACACTGCATGGACTCAGGCCCAGGGAAGGCATCTGCCTTAAGGTGCAAAACTTTGCAGTTGCATTTAAGACTTAAATTGAAGACTTTGTTAAATTTGTGTTAATTTTACTTATCTTCTGCTTCCCCAAAACAGAGTAAGACATTTAAGTATTTTTTGGTAACAGGCTGAACAGCTATGTGGTACATAGTGCAAGTACACTTACTACAGCTGCTTCCAGAAGAATCCCATTCCATCACTGAATCTGGGAGCTCATCCATAAGTCTGAAAAAACATGAGAGTGCAACAATTTAATGTGGTTTTGGAGCAGGTGATTCTTCAATTGGGATTTAGGAAGACAGCAAGTCTCAATTCCAAAGGGAGTGGACCTCCGGGATAGCTAATGATTCACAGTACTGCTTTTAAAACAAAATCTCTTCTTACCAGCTACATTTTTAACTCTTTGGAGACTGCCGATTGCACCAAGACCAGGCTTTCAGCTAAGACTGCACTTTAAGTTTTTCTTTGCAAAAAAAAAGAAAAATCCTTTGAGCTGAAATGGCTTGTTCTGATTTCAGCTTAATGATTAATATTTGTATTTCGGAATTTAAGAAGCAGTTTTGGCCTGCCTACTAGTAATTTAGCATCAGGTTCTTTCTGCCACGTAGCTCATGGGCAGCTGGGTGATGGCTGTCAAAATTACAAGCAGACACAGCAGGGACAAACGGGGAGAGGGAGGTTAAACGACCGTAAGTCCCATGCACTTCATAAACTGAAGGGCAGGGCCACAGATGTACTTTCTATCTATCCAGAAACACAAATACCAAAGGACACTGGAGCTCAGAATGATGACACCTTAAAATCAGATGAAGTAAGGCCAGCTCTGATCTTCATGGAGGCATGAACCAGGATGATTTCCTAGCACCTGTAGGAACCTCCAGCTGCACGAGACCCCTTGCCCTGAGTAGGTGAAATCAGTTAGTTCAGTCTAGCTGTTAGTACTGTTAAAGAATCAATTTTTTGTTTGTTTGTTTAAAGGACCCATAAAGCTCCACCAGTAAGTAATAGGATATATTCTCAAATGCATAAAGTTAGGATACATAAATGAATAACCTTCAATTCAGTGATTTATTGTTTAGTATCAGAAATAGGGGAAATGAAACATGTAAACATAAACATTTTCCTGTAACCTAGCTTAAATTCCAATTCTGATGGAGTCTCTCCAGTTATGGCATGGCACAAACATTTCAAAATTCAAGCATACCAGCAGTCCTTCAACATCCCCTTACCAGCGCCCAGAGCTTTGGCACAGTTGCCTTATTGCCCCAGCATTACTGGGCAGAAAGACTAAGAACTGGTAGTGAAGAGATGAGAGGATGAGAGCTGGAGGTTCTGCTCCAGCTGCTGCCTTCCAACTGCACCCCACCTTCCGGGCCCAGCCCCTTCTTCCTCACCACCACAGACTACGGCCAAGGACTGGCACACTCACAAGCGATTCAGCTGTGCTGCTTAATGTACTTATTAACTTACAAGCAACTGGATACACACATATATCCAGATGATTATTTCTGGCCTTTGGAAACAGTATAGGCACTGAAAATTGAGATAAATAAAAGGCGGTGACCTGAGCAAGTTACTCAATATCAAGAATGTAATTCCTTAGACTAATAGGATATTTCTGATAAATGGAATCTGTATCATTTTCTGTGCATTTCCTTGAAGCATCTGTTTGCTCAACATCCTGAAAATGCTAGCAATCCAAGGGTTAACCGCAAGAGAAGAATTAGTGAAGCAGCTTGATTGATTAAATTGATTTAACATTGAATTGTATAAGTGTTACCTTGCAGGGGGTTGTGTAATGATCAGAACTTCTAAAGGAGAAATATTAAACATAACATACGATGTCAACATTTACAGATGCAATCTGTATTATCCACAGTCTGCAGGCTAACCTTTTTCTCTGTTGAGAGCCGATGCCACACTGCATTTGCAGATTGATTTCTGTGGATCAGCTATCCCTATTGTGTACCTCTGTTGTGGCTTGCCCTACTTAAAAGTTTGCTGCCTTCCCCAATTGTGATGTTACATTTATGGGTAACTACTCTTCTGTATAGGCTTCTACAGGCTACACTACCACATGCAATTAACTCTCTCAAGTCCCAACTGTGAAACCAGAGAAAGAAAACACTAATACACTCTGTTGCTTTAGTAAGCTCTAAATGAGTCATGCTGGGAAAAAGGAAAAACTTTAATCAAGTTCCTTAGTATTTTGGTATTTAATTGTTTGTAATGGCAGTATGCTTATTAACATTAAAAACCTACAGAAAAACATCTGAAAAATAGTATCATACAGAAAGTTAAATAAATTGATGCACATGTGGAAAAACTTCCAAGAGATATTTGTACTATAGTCTCTACAAAGCACCCATGAAGTTTAATGGACACACAGAGCAACCTTCTGTATGTGCAGTAAGGCCTGCGCTAATTCACGAATGTTTTCATCTAAAAAAAAATACACAGCACACAAAATGTGTGTACTGTGCATTTGAATTTATCATCTCTGTACAGCAGTACATACATAAACGTGGAAGAGCGTATATATGCACACAGAGTTCACATTTTAAACTGCTTCTAACATCCCTCTTAATTAAGGAAAATTGTTTCAGTTTTCTCATAAGATGCTATTCTACAGCATGTGAAGCTGTCATTTTCAGACCTGTTTTGTTAAGTGATGAGGACGTTGCAGGGTTTTAGGGTGGTATACATGCGCACATGTGTACGTGTGTGTGGTGTCTTATTTTTACTTTGTTTTTGCAGCCTGGACAGCTACAGGGTCCTTCAGGTTCTGTTCCCAGGGTAGCTTCCCACATAACCATTGCAGCATGCAGTAGCCAAGGATTTCAAGGTCACCTCGTCTGGATGGGGCTAAAATGGGGGGAGGGAGTGGGGAAGAGAAAAAAAGAAAAAAAAAAGATGAAGAATAAGAACCTCTTCTTAGGAAATAGAAAAGACTTTGATTGAACTAGTGTTGATGAAATATGAAAAAGCCAAATGGGCAAAGTGTTTTGTTTATTCAGCTGTATTAGACCTAAAACGCCCCGGCATTTGGCCACAGTCCACAGACAGGCAGTGACTTGTTACTGTTGAAGTAAGGGTCAGTTTCCTCACCTCCTCCAACTTCATCCTTCCTCAGTCTGGCCTGTCACATGGACTTGATCCCCATGGCCTCTGACATGATCCAGACAGCCCATAACTGAGTACCAACACTTTCTCAAAGAGCCAAGCAGTAAAACAAAGAAATAAATGTCTGCTGCTAAATTGCTAACACATGTTCCAGGAAGTCCATGGGGTCCACATTGGTCATGCAGGGACCCTGTGAGTGCAGACTAAACACTGATGGCCTTTCCTGTTCTCCTACAGCGCTATTTGAACTTGGAAGATATGACAAAACTGCCATCTAGTGTACATTTATACACCAAAGCTGTCTGCTTAGCGGTACCACAAACCGTTTGTTTAGAGTCATAGCACAAGCTAAAATACACTTGCTGTTTAGCAAGTCCTGTGTAAACTTACCACTGCTGCTTCCAAAACGAAAGTTATTTCACAAACTTACTCTCACTCTGTGTACCCCAAACAGATACACTAGCAACAGAATACAAATACAATAGCTATAACTCAATCAAAAATTAACCCCATCCCCAAACATCATCTATGCAGAAAACCAGGGAACTGAAGTTAATCTATAGATTGACTGTTCCAAGAGAAAAAGGGGAAAAAAGCACAATACTAATAGAATTGCTATTGCTTGCTGCTCTTCAGAGGAAACCAAACTCGAAAAAACTGAACAAGCAGGACTGCTGCAATATTTCTTCGTACACTTTTGACTTGCAGCCTATAGTTTGCAAGTTAAGACCACACGGAATCTGCAGAAACAGAAACTGTCAATCATGATTAAAGATGGGCAGATGTAGAAGTTAAATTTATGCTTTTCCAAAATGAATTTGCACTTTCCAGGAAGGAAAGAAGACTGCAGGTTTGGTACTTTTTGTCTAGCATAAAGACTAGTAGTTGAGTGTAGTGCTGTTAATTCAGCTGTAAACAGATATCATATTTTATGGGCCTTCATTAAATAAATTCCAGGAAGTCACTCAGCAAACTTATCTTTTAATTTAAAAAGTCATCTGCTAAAAGCTACGGTGCCAACACATCGTAACTGTTTCTTGTTACCATACACACATTATTGTAAAAGCAGAAGATTAGTTCTTATACATTCTCTATCTTAACTGCTATTAGACTACGGGATTATTGAAGGCCCTCCAATCTAACAGAATGCTACACTATCCCTTGGGTGTCATTTATTTTCTGCACTAGATTCAGCAATGTCCTAATGCAAGACTTGGCTCTCATATTAAAATAAAAACACAATCTCTACCACTTGCTGTTCTGTAGTGATTTCTTCAGCCATAAATCTCCTGTTAACTGTGGAACAACTCCATTCATACACATGTGTTCACAACTCCTTTTTCCATTATGGCAATTCCAGATTATAACCATATAATTCAGCACTTTTGATTGCAGATCCTCTGGTTTTCACACAATGCTTTTCTGGCACCTGTTTGTGTAAGATGGGCTACAGAAAGTGGCGTTTTGAGAAAAATTGTCAAAGTAAGAACGGACCACTTTTTTCCACTGAGGGACTAATTGATATGAATCTGTAAACAATGCTAAGTCAAACAGATTTCAGAAGCTAACCTAAGATAACTCATTTTCTGACAAAACAGTCCCCAGAGACTAGAGTTTACCTCACAGTTAACAGTTTGACCGTCACTAATCACCCTCTCACTCACATGCAGATCTTCCAGCCATTTCCTGACTAATACTAGAGCAAAGCCATCAAAAATAGGGAGATATGTGCAACTAAGACTTTACTAGTACCTTCCTAAAACCACAGTAGTCAGCTAGGGAAGAAAAAAAAAAAAGTACATGTAACTAAGCCATACATCACTAAAAAATAAAAGGGGAAATGTTTTACAGAGAGATGGTAAACTCCCATATCACTTTATCTCCCAGGTCACTGCAAGCATTACTACATAAAGACATTTACATGTGTTTTTCATAGAACCACATGAAAATGTCAGTGTTTGATTATTTGACTGTACTAACCTATTCTTTCTCTCTGCTCTTTTGCCAGCTTTGTATTAGAGATGCTAACTTAAATAATTTACATTCTTATTAAAAAAGTATTCAACTAATCTTTAATGAATTATATTATCTATGAACAATGGAATAATTAATTTTCACCCCAAAGAAAGCACTAATACGCAAGTTTCCACTATATGTTTACTTGTAAAAATAAATTTGCTAATACAATTGAAGTTTACAAGAATTCTTGATAAACGTCAACTGAGAGAAGTCAATCTGACTTCATCTTAAATGTGATACCCATGCAAAAATAAAACAATTCTTCTTGATAACTTGTCACTGTTACAAGAGCATACATTCAAAACAGTACTTATTTAAATCAAAATCTCTTTACTTCTCTGTAGACTAAAAACTTGTTGGGGTTTTTTGTTGTTTGTTTGTTGTTTTTTCTTTAATAGATATTTGAGTTCTGCTTTTCTATTCACCAGGAATTTTTTTATTATTATCTTAGTCTCATCTGAAATACTATTTAATGGGAACATGTTGGTGATATTTTATTTTACGATATTTTTATAGTTTGATTTTTTAATTTGAAGACTTAGGGCCTGATTCTGTCCTCAGTCCTGCCAAGATAAATCAGTAACAACTCCACTGAAGTTAATGAATTAACAACCTGTCAATGAAATCAGAGTCAGGCCACAACAAGTTTTATATCCACCACAAACATATACTCAACATGCAGGCACAGGGTTCAGCGATAACTCAGAACAACATAACTGAAGCAATTCACTCTGAGAAGAAAATATATTATGTATCACTGTATACTGGATTTGGCAGCTATCTGAGCCCTAATTTATATTCAGGTTACTATTTCAAAATAGATCATAAATGACATCACACTGGCCACAATATGCTCTCAAAACTACACCACTCCCAGGAACTCATCTGAAACTCATGTAAAAATGGGAGTTTTCCTCTATGGCCCTTGTTAAGCTAACTTTCCCAAGCCTTTGTAAAGATCTAGGAGACTAACGAGTGACATATGAAACGTTCTTCTATTATTTTTAATTAGCACTGTTACATTATAATTTCGCCATTAGTGTTTCTTTAGATTGGAAGCTTTTCATTAAAAGGATCATTTTAGTTGCTCATATTGCATCTACATGCAGTGGAACCTCCAATTCTCACTGGCATTACAGCATACAAATTCATGTTAATTCACAAACAAATATAATTCATACCACAGCCATTAATCCAAAAGCCCATAAAGGAAAGGAGTGTTAACATGACCACGGAGAAATATAATTATGTTAAAAATATATCATCACAATTTTTTAATAGATGAACTAAAAGTGATATAACTTCTTAGTTCAAGATCGAGATGATAAAAACCCCAGACAAATACAAGACTTGTCAAAAATCAGTGCTTCTATTAGGTGCAGGGGAAAGGAAAAGACGAAAAAAATAAGCTGCTAATGAAGCACTGCTTCCCCAAGATACTGGTCAGTCTGAGAGTTCACTGCAGCAGGATAGTGACTAACTGAATAGAGTGGATGGCTACAGGGAAAAGGTTAGACAAATATAGTTACATTTACAATAAATGTTAATGCTTGGAGGCTATTCTGTACAGTTATCCAGTCTCAGGCAGGGCAACTGCCAGCAGGGGCCAGGAACAATCTCTCCTTCCCTCACGCACAGTTCTGCACCATTAGCTTGGCATGTTGCTGAAGTACTCACTGACAATAACCACCACCACAGAACGCTGGAAAGAAAAACCCAGTGCAAACATGGTCTCACCACAAGTAGACTACAGCTCTTCTGGAGAACTCAGTCTGGGACATGGCAATGAGCAACTTGTCCGGTGCCAGCTATGGGCTTTCTCCTAAACTTGGACCTTACAGCTATACGCTCAACTGCTCATACAGCTGATGGGCACGAAACATACCACAGCACTGGCAGAAGTTCCCGCAGTTGTTCCCAGGGGGGATACAATTGTCACTCCCCAGCACTGATCTCGCCTTGGGCAGTCACAGAGGTGCTGTGCTGACAATACTGGCCTCACAGTCCCTGAGGACTCACGCCCTCTCAAAGGCAGCATCAAAGCTGGTGACCAGCCTGAACATCAGCACTGTTCTTGTCAGTCATGGGATACAGTCCCCGCACTGCAGTTGGATAACTCGTTTCAAAGCCCACAAAAGCAGCAACGCTACTGCTGCTGTCCTGATGCAGCCAAACTCATGAGCACACAGTGAGCCAGCAGGTCTTACAGGCTAGAAGTTCCCAAAGGGTGATCCTCAAACCTCTTCACAATAGCAGAGCTTCCTGGACAACCACAACTGCCTAATGTGCAGGCACGTGCACAGCAGCCTCCGAACAAGCAGTTACATGAATCCACTGACCAGCAGGATGTAACTGCAGAGCCTCCCCGTTTCCCCACTTGCTCTGCTGCATCCATGATAGAAGAGTCTCCTCTAATATCTCATAATAGAGATTATCCTCTAAACATGAACAGAGAATGAATAATCATCAGAACTGGTGGAATGGGATGTGCTGAAAGGAAGAGGGCTGGGGTCCTGGTTTGGTAGGGAGACGTTTATGCAGTGGAAAGGTTAGAAGATGCTAGGGAACTTCACCACAAGATCTGAGTGGGAGATAAAATGGTGGTGGCAAGAGGTGCAGATACCTGGTCGGAAGTAAAATGTTCCAAGCTTGCAGTGAGGAGAACATGTGGCAGGAGAGTGGGGACAGGAAGTTTTACTCTTCTTTCACATCTGTGTGGCAGAAAAAAAATCACAAAGGTAAGGGGCTGACAGGTAGGGGCTGACAAGCAGCTGTGAGATTCACTAACTTTTTGAACTCATGGCGTAGAGAACAACAGCCAAAATTAAAGAGCCAATTCCCAGCCACACTCATCAGTTCTGCTAGAAAGTTGTGATGCTCATCATCTTATTTTTGCCACTTCTGGGCATTCTTGGCAGGACAGAAAAAGCTTACAGAGGTGGTTATAGGAACCTGTTCAATCTTATCTTCACGAAAGCCCGACTCTTCATTCGCTTACAATGACCTCCTGCTCCATCTTCTGCTGGGCACATATTTCTAATCCAACACTCAGAAACTAAAATATCTTTTTATTTATTTCATACTGCAAAGTTCCACCCATTTTTTGCCAGACCAGTTATATTTTCCTTTTATTTTTAGGATTTACAGTTTGTCCTGCACACAGTCTTTGGGAAACACATACCAAACTGCAGCAAATCAATAATTCATTTGACCAACAAAAAAATCCAGCAGGCTCCCTCTGAATCCTAACTATACATGGACAGATGCCAAATAAACCTCTTGATCCAGAGCCATTTAGAGCTCTGTTCTCTGGAAGCCATGCAGGCTTAGAAAGGGTATGTTTCCAGGCACTGGTGTTTATATTCTTGCACATCCTTCCTCACAGAATGAACCCTGTGTATATTCTAGTCAACTCCCGCGTGTAAATGAAAAAGAAAAATGGACAAGCATTGAGCTATGTTCTTAATATCAAATTGCAACCGTTCTGTCAGACCAGTGGGGAAAATAAGAACAAGAACTGCAGAGCCTTTCCTACAATCAGCCCGATGCCTGCATTGCCCTGTACACACACAGTGTACAAGCATTCGGCTGGACCTCCAGGAGCACATCTTGCAATAACCCAATGCGAGGGGCACAAAGAATTGGCTAAAATATGACATCAAACATAGCTGCAACTGCTTTCCCCAAATACTGAAAATGAAAACAGGCACACACACTTTTGCTTGATGAAACCAGCTCAGACAAAACATATTCACCAGCTACCAAAAAGTGACAACCAGTGGGAGGGAAGCGTCATCAGACATTCTACTTCTCTTTGAGGCTGTCAAAAGTCACCACTGCTGTCTTAAGCAGCCTTTACTATTCCAGATGTAAATATAAGTTCTGCAAGGATTTCAGTAGGCCCTCTACCCGATGGGAGCAATGGCAAAACTGCTAATAGTTACTATGAACCATTGTTAAAAGGAAGAGGAGAGTCATCTTGAAATCGATGGCAAACACAAATATATGCTGGAGGGAATTCAACATAGACAGTTCATACTCTTATGTTCATCAATGACAGCAAATTAAAACTGGTCTTACACACTCAATGCACAGGACTGGAGTATTTAAAAAAAACTCAATATGTTAAGCGCAGTATATCTCCAGAGAAATTAGGTATTGACTGCATGCCTCAGTGAGTAGAAAATCTACAAAAATCCATAGGAGGCATTGATCCAAATATTACTTTTTAACACTAACTATGTAACAATTTTTTAAATGTACACTGGGTGCAGATATAATTCTCTTTAATTATCAATCAACAAACAAAAATGTAATACTGTTTATACAGTATGGTCTTTAAAAATGAATACAATGAATACGCTCAAATACTACACTAAAACTAACAGTGCAGCTGTGCCATAAGAAATTTGCTGCAAAATAAAAAGGTTTTAAATTCAAAAACCCCACGTGCTGGTTGCAGTGAGATCCAGCCACCACATACAGGAAAACTGATAGTGTGGGTCAGATCATGTGGCAAAGGCCATCTTGGACCCTGACTTGGTTCAAAGTGAACCTGAGACATAGACAGGGGATGTAACTGTGAGGTTGCGATGAATACTTGCAAACACCCGACAAGTCTGGAAGCTCCCAGGCAGCACTACAGCACAGAAGAGCCAGCCTGTGGGGCCCACATGCGCTGGGCAGAGCACAGGTGAGCCACACAAAACTAAAGCCAGAACCAGCACAAAATGCTGAGGCACGAGGCAGGGCAGCTGCTCCCAGCCTTTTCCAGCACAGGGGTAATTCCTCTTCAGTTCCACCACAAAGTCAAATCCACCAGCACCATCAGCATACACCAGCACATGCTAAAGTAAGTTGTTTGAAGGCAGCGATTCGTTATCAGCTGCCACAGGAATGGCACACCCGACTCAGCCCTTTTCAGCTGTCAGAAGAATATGGACTAATTCTAGCACCCAGAAGTGTCACCATGCAGTGGCCGCTGGTAGGAAACTTTCTGGGTCTCGGTGGACTGCATAACCTCTACACCTGATGAACTCCACAGAGAGCTTGGGGAACAAATAGGCACGCAGCTGGGTTAAACTCTCAATTCAACTAGGGAAACACCAGTGTTGATTTAAATTAGTGGGAAGCGGTTGCATTTGATTGGCTTTATGCAAGGAGGTTATCAGCTTCAAGCATTGCCAAGAGCCACGTTTGAAAGCAACTAATTTGTAATTTTGTTGTAAGTTTCAGCACGTACCTCCAATGGGTGTATATATTGAGGCATCTACTTTATGAGCAAGTCAAAATGTTCTCATTTGTCTAGCTCAATACAGCGACTGGTATATTCAAGGTTTCTGAGGTTGGAGATATTTATGTTGCTATGTACATGCAGGAAATGCCCTCTGGAAAGGATCTCATTTATATAAAATAACATTTAAAAATTAGAACTATATTCCAAGAGCATTGAAATAAAAAAATACTCTACTCTGAAATATTGGGTAACACCAGAATGAAGGCTGTCTATACAGCTTTAATTTGCCAACAGTGAAGCTAGTCTTCAAACGCTTTTCAGAAGTGCACCCCACCTCACTTGGTACACAGGACTGCGCTGAGACTCAATCACGAGTGGGGAGCGCAGGAGATTGTCAAACAAAGAAGCCCTTTGCTCCAGCTATTGGAAGTCTTTCAGTATCCCGAAACATCTCCGCAACTCTAAACCTCACAAGAGATGAGATGAGGGAAACCAGTCACTGTGTTCTGCCATCCAGTCCTGTGCAATCTCCGACAGAAGTCGCTGCAGATGCATATTTTCCCTGGGACGCTGAGAGACCTGCTGCAAATGGGAAACACTGGTAACTTGACCTTAATGGATTCAGGCTGTTACAAAGTCAGAGCTGAGGCGTTCAATGCAAATAGCTAGGATTCTCTGCAACATACCAGATACCACATCATGTTCTGCAGGCTTTTCCAGCAGAAGCATCAGAAAAATCCGTGGATTTTCTGTTTGCAGCTTTTAACAAGCAAAAAATTTCCAAGTGTAAGATGGGGGTAAGCTCACCCAAGCTATTCTTCTGAATATTTTGTTTTCTGGAGTCCTCTGCCTTTCGCCAATTCTGTCATGGCTTTAGCTACTTGATGGGGTAATCTAACCCACAGATTGCAAAAGACAACAACTTAACTAACACTCGCATTGTGCACACCTTTTGCCATCCAAGTTGAAAAATTTCCCTAGACTTTCAAATAAAAGGAATTATCTGTCCTGTAATCACATACCCATCAACAGACACCTCTTCACAAGACAAACAAGCTGCTATAACTATTCAACTGCCAAATCCCAAACACTCAAGATTTTACCTGTTCTTCAAACAGCATCCACATCAAATACTAGTACACAGCCAGCCACATCGCTCACACTACCAGGGAAAACAGCCAGTTAGATCTCCAGAAAACACACTGTATGCTTTGGAGGGCTAGAAGAGTCTGAAACAGATGCCCTCTTCACCACAAAATATTTTTTAGCAGGTGAAATTGTGCAATTGTCTTAGCAGCAAATACTTGACAGTCTTATTTCATTTTTCCTAATGACCAAAGTTAAACGATTGCAGGTTTTAACAGCGCCGGCAAATTATCAAGACCCTCTACATTACATGGTCAATGGTCCTTTTAATAGAAAAAGCAATAATATACAGTTGTTTGTGCCAACTAAAACTCGTTAGAAAGTATTAGTTTAAGGTAACAGTTCAGCAGCTATTAACAAGCACAAATTTCCACAGTTATCACTTGTGACACTATGATACTAGCAAAGCTGGCAGCAGAAAGCCATTCCTTTTGTTTTAGAAGATCTTGGGAGGGGGGAGGGGGGGGGGGACGGAATAGCGGAAAGAAAAGTTAACAAAAACACTGTTTCGTAGCAAGAGTCAAAGTTTTTCAATAATCACCATTTTTTTCACTAGCATAACATTAGAATTGACTTTTTGTCTTGCTGACATAGCAACTAAGAAAGTTGTGTTGCATTGACCATATTGATTGTGAACAATGCAGCCATCAGTGGGACTTTGCACCATATATTTTCGATATTGACCTCCCATTCCCTTTTCCATGGCTCTATGGGTCTGCTATTGGATTTGGACTGCAGTGTAATAAACAGCTAAGGTTTAATTAATGGTAAATGAATACAAGACATAGGTTATGACTTTAACTAATTAGGGAATTGTTGAATTAAGTCTGCCTTGGAATGCAAGGCAGTACAATCAATATCCAATAAAAGGACTATGTATGTAATTTACCTGCAAATGTGTTTCCAATACCATCAAAGTGAGTTTAAATAAGTAAGATATATGAAAGGTTACTGGAAAAAGATTTCAAAAAGTTAACACTTTGTGGCTTCAAAAAAGGTTTTTCTCCTTTCAGAAGGAATGTCATCTTGAAATATCCTCTCATAACACAGATGGTGACACTCAGGCACAGCTCTCCCTAAAGGACAGTGCAGACTCGAAACGTTTTTCCTTGACAATGCAACATTAGCAAATATTGCCTCTGCCTCTACAGAGTATAGCAAACACAAACCACTACTCCCAACATGAACCAATTAAGTTTAATGGCAAGCTCTTCTTAGGGTCCACCTTCCAGTACCACACACGTAGCAGCCTTTCAGTTTTAATCATGCTGGCCCCCTTCCCCCAGCAGCCCCGGAGAAGCGTTCCCAGGTACAAGAAGAGGTCATCACACAAGGGTCTGATCAACCCTGAGCAATCCCCAAGACTACGTCTATCGTATACATCAGCTCACACAGCCTGATTACTCATTCTGTAATCACTCCTCTGAAATAAAAAAAAAGAAACCTACCTACTCCCTTGTGGGCATCTACGCTGGTAAACTCTATTGTCCCATTATGGCCCTTCCTAGGATTTTCCTGATACTGTTTGTGGTTCCCATTGGGACAATATCTGTAGGAAAGTCCATAATCTGCAAGATAAACCTGGAAGACATGAACAGACAAATGAATAATGCTTTTGTCCTTTGAAAGTATAACCTTTATAATTAATTCTTAAGAAACTGATGGGTTAAGGACAGCCTTAGATCTAAATTTTATTAAACCAAATGGTGCCTCAGGATAAAATATGTACAACTGGGGGCTATAACAGCTGCCCTCCCCATTTAAATCCTTCCACTACTATACTCTTATCTTATTTCAGAGTTGAGCAGAATTTCAGTCTTTTTATTTTGTTCCTAAGCTCTCTCCTCTCCAGGTGGGCATCTAGACATCATAAACTGCAATATGCCTTTTATGTATCCTCATGTTGCTTTTGGGACCCCTTCCCCTACTTACTTAAACAGGCACATACACACCTCTGTTCAAATTTTCCATCAGCTGAGACTGTACAATTTCATAACAGCAGTGCAACTCAAAAGCCAGAGGAAGTGAGAGGCAGCAGCTTCCCCCAGCCAGACTGGACACCGGGCTCTAGCGCTAACAGGGACTGTGCCCACAGGGCTGCTGGGCATTAGCCTAACTATAGTCTCATCTTTTTGAATGTCAGTCAGTAACTTCACACTGGCAGTAACTATTTAAACATAAAGTGTAAGATAAACCAAAATAAATTACCTCCCCCCAACCCAGAAAGTAATCTTAGCAAATCACTCCTGAAGTTACAATAAATTTAAAAAAGGCACAGAGCCAGATTTCACTCTCAGTTACTCTGAAACATGGAGTTAAATCAGTGTAAGAGAAAAAAATAGGGCCCCCACTTGAGCAGCAAGCTCATGCATTCTGCCACATTTACCTTTCCACCCTGGCACAGGTCATTTTTTTTTTCTTCCCCCAAGATGCTTCAGTATGACGACCTAAATAACCAAAGGGAGGAAGCCCCACATTTCTGCATGACATATCTGGGATACGCACTTGCATATTCTTGGGACTTAACTGTGAAAGTATTAACTGACTTTAAAACTCTGTCTTGCAAACTTTCATAGTATTTTGAAGCTCAAAACAGAACAGCTCAGGAGAGCTGAATTTTACTTTCTGTTCTTCTGCTGCCTGTCAAGACAAACCTGAACATGTCATCTGGCTCCTACCTTCTATTTCTCTACAGGAACAGTGCATGCAGTACTGCATCCATGTCAATTCTGCCACTCACATAATTTAGATTAAGGGCACAAGTCCACTCCATGAAGTTCAGATTAACACATTCTACCCTCCAACAGGGGTAGACTTAATACATTCACATGGTCAATTACTGCATCGCAGCTGACGAGCAGTAACTTGTTGAAAGCAGCTGGAATTTAATCACAGTCTGTCCATTCCACAATATCCCACAGGTTATTTTCTCACTTCAACCTGGCCTTTGCCCCTTGCATTGACCAGTTCTCACATTAGGTAATTGCCTTTTTTTTATAAAAATATCCATATTTTTATCCAAGTATGGTACTTCCAGTTTAAAAAGAAAAAAAAAGAATAAGCTACAGATTGCTACTGTATTGCCAATGGAACTGATCTCTGGGACAAAAGCTAAATCATACTATATTAAAAAGAAAAACTTTTTCTTATTCAAACCTTAGTTTTGTTTCCTGCCAGTAAAGAACAGCTTATCTTATAAAAGTCTAAGATAAACTCTTCTGGCACTCACTTGTAATTTAATTATGTCACTCCTGGTAGAGGAAACAAACAAAAAACCCTCAAGAAAATTTAACGCATTATTTTGTAGCACATTCCGTTGAACTACTGATTCCTGTTTGTGCTCCAGGCAGCTTCAAATCCTGGGATGGCTGGTCTCTTGGTTTTACTGTTTCTGCTGCAGGATCTGTGCTTATTTGGAGCGTGTAAGCTGGGATGCAGCACTCACTTCCTGCAGGGTGATGGCTTTTAAGATTACCGATGATGTTTTTCACCTGACAGACTACACAAACTGTGAGACAAGATTAAAGACCGTAGGCACGTTTAGAAAATCTGGAACAAGGTAAAAACTTTGTCGGGTTGACTGATTTGATTTTCTCCTGCATCTGTTCTCCAGTGTATTCCTGATGCTCTGGTACCTGTCCTAATTGAGCCCACAGTCAGTGTGAGAGAACTAATTTGAACTACCCTAATATCAAGTTTTGCAAGTCTTCTGCATCCTTTGTGGGCTGGGAAGGACAGAGTAGGCTAGAAGGTGTATTCTTCCCATGCTAAGTGGTACATTTTAGATTTTGCTTGACTATAGATTTCTGACATACAGTTGACCAGATACAGTAAGACAAAATCCAGAGCGGATTTCAACCATTAAAAATTGAGGCTATGCCTTATATTAAAATGAGATTTTTAACTGTTAGAAAAAACAATACAATAAAAGCTTCTCTGCCAGCTCTCTGGTTCTGCCTGGGTTGGGAATGCTAGCTAATGTGATAGACACTCCCATATGGCAGCCCAGCCTCGGTGGTCTTTCAAACTATCTTAACAACAGGATATCTAGAAAGTAGCTACAAGTATTTGCTAGTCAAACTTGAACTACGTAAAAAAGTTACCAGTTATCCTGTAACTATGTACTCTTAAATCCATTTTTAAGCAACAGATTTGCTTAAAATACTTTCTGTAGTAGTATCAGCAGAGCAGTTTTAAATTTATACTGAAAAAAACCTTTAAAAGCGAGAGGTAGCTTTAGGTTATCGTGCCTTGACTGATGGTGGCAAGACCTGTAAACCAAGAATCAACCACTTCTTAAAGCCACTTACATGCAATTGCAAGAACATCTATGACTGCACCACAGTTTGCTCCAGAAGTTGGTCATGAGTGTCACCATTCAGCTTACTTCTGGCTGTGCCATTTATCATTTCCACAACTTTTGCATCAGATTTTTTCCAGAAACATGCAACTGATGGTAGCCTCCCAAAGAAAAGCCTCTTGGCCACCAACAAAAGTCAATCCCCTTCAGCTTGTACAAAAGCAGCAATGCACTATTACAACCTTGTCACAATCATTATCAGAATGACTACATTATTTTAAATTACCATTAATTTCATTTCATCAATTCTCATTATAACCCTTTCATCATTAAAAAGATATATAGTTCTTTATAGCTAATTGTCACTTTTTGATAATGTAACACAGTATGCCCTTCCAAATTTGCTCAGAACCGGTGGCTAGGGGTAGTTAATGAATTTGTAGGTGGTTGCAGTTTTTTTAAGGGTATAGGGAGCGGGGAAAGAAGATGAATATTAAAGAATATTGAGAAAAATTAAGTCACCATTAGTCTGTGTTTCCGTACCATAAACATTTTTCATCTGCATGTGTTTTTATGGAACAGCAAAACAAATAGGAACAAAAAGAGAACAAAACACACCGGGATTAAGATAAACAAGACACTTGAAACAAGAAATGGTAACATGGATGATTAAGGTGCAACAGTGACTTAAGCCTAGAACTGCTGGGTTTAGCTGTGTTACATTGTACATCCCTTCGCACACACTTAACACTTGTTTTTGCTCAAGTTCCTCTTTCACACACACCCCTGTCTGCATTACACTCAGCAGTTCTTAGCAGTCTGTTATTAATAGATTTTGTTATAAATTAGGAGCCAGATTTCTTGTCTTCACACTTAAATTTCATGCAAACATGAATGTGCCCATCTTATTCAAGCAAAGAGCCACACAAGCACAAATAATTATTTATGTGCACAATCAACCAGCCGTAGATTCAGCAGTCGTCGTCCTTTCTGTGCAAGACTATGCTTTATATCTGAAATGCTAAATATCTGCTAAACATATAAAATTCTTACAACTTGTAATACATTATGATATATAAGTGCACTGATCTGGGAAGTTGTAAGCCTGGCACTTTGGATTCTC
Source organism: Ibycter americanus (assembly GCA_035590275.1). Taxonomy (NCBI): domain Eukaryota; kingdom Metazoa; phylum Chordata; class Aves; order Falconiformes; family Falconidae; genus Ibycter; species Ibycter americanus. Next base: position 3,043,184 of record JAVJGI010000035.1, on the reverse strand, counting down.
ACAGTATTTTCTTTATCTCGAAGTACACATAGCAGGAGATTTATCGCTGAAATTGTGAAAATCACATTACAGTGATTTTCTTTGTACATTTTCTTTCCAGTGGTTCCGTTACTAGGCTTATGTAATGCACTGTAAATAAGTAAATAAGTAGACACCTACTAATAAGAGGCAGATTGGTTGCTAATGGCCATAGTGCTGTCAACTTCAGCTGGACACTACAGTACAAAAATGCTAAAGGTAGACTGAAGTCCATCTTGGGACAGTAAGTCCAAAGTGTAGTGTTTGGGACAGAAATAGCATCTTTCACAAAACAGAAGCCAAGGTAGAAGGAAAGCAGGTTAAAACAAAGGAGAGAGGGGAAGAAATCTTGTGTGACTTTTCAGTGGCAAGTCCCAATGCTGGAATCAATTGGACCCCAAGATATTTGGGCCATTACTACAGGAAGAAATTAAACCACTGTAATCAGTTCTATCCACACAGAGCAGTAGGACTGATGAAAGAAAACTAAGGCCATCTGATTGAGAAGTTACATCTCAGATCAGGGGGCTAGCCAGCATTCGTAAGTTAAAACTCAACTGTTTCTGTATAGTATCTCTGCATACTGTATCCTTCCTAAAAACACGCAAAGAAGAACAGAAAAGATTTTCACTTTTCTAAATTCATTTGCTCTTTAGCAAATCTGTCATACAGGACTAAAGAGCAGGAATCACAATGATTCACCTCACAATTAAAAATGGCTTAAAGTTGGAATCTTTTTCATGCATGTTTTTCCCACATGATGAATGTGTGAGCTCTGTATCTTCTATACTGGTCCACTGAAAGCTGGTCTTAGAAATTTAACAATTTGAAACATTTTTGTATTCTTATTTTTTCCTTTTCACAGTCAGGGCTATCTATGATAATTAAGTCTGAGTTTTATTCTGTGACTACCTTGTCTAAGGAACACGTAAAATCTAAATCAGAACTGAAGTGCAAATGCAATGAAAATTTACAGCTTAAAAATCCAAATAGTGCACTTCTGGTGCAGACTTGAGTCTGCAATATTGCAGCATGTCTGTCCATATATTCCATGGGGAGGAAAAAAGAAAATACTACAACGTAATTGTTTTGAAGAGGCATTGTTCCAAGCCTTATTTCACTTATTAAAAACTCTTGATTTTAAACTTTTGTCTGATGACCGCTTGTCTCTTTTAATAGTAACATAATTTAAAAGGGTTTAATGGATTTGAATTTTTTTTAGAGTCTATATCAATAATGTGTCTTCTGCTTTATCATACAGTTACTACTATGCACCAAATTATCTTTAACTTGCTGCAATACAGTGGTTCACTTGTTCTGTAATTTATAGGTATGATCGCTTCAAGTCTTCTTTCAGGCCTCTCCGAGATTCATGGGCTATGTACTTCCCTCAGTACATCACTCCTATTCTGTCAGTCATTGTGCTGGGTCCATGTTCAGAAACATATTGACTAGAGAATTGACCTTTTGACCTGTAACTCACTGAATGGCCTCGCTCCCTTCTATTGAATAGATCTGCAGCAAGCTGCTCTTTGAGGTCAGTTGATTCTGATCTTCTAACCATTTCTAAACATCATTTGGAGGTCACAGAGTGACAGGACCTTTACTTTATTTGTTTCTCTGCCTTGCCACAGAATGTAGGGGATAGCAGTATGGATTTCACATGTTCTTTCAAAAAGGGGACTATGATATTTATTGGTTGTGGTGTGAATTTACCAGGTTAATTTACAGAAGGCAGAGAGAGTAGCAGCAGAAAGTCTAACATAGAAAAATGATCTTTTTTGGAACTGCAGGAAGTCAGCCACAAATTTACACATAAGAGTACACACGAACAGCCATTAAACGACAAAAAAAAAGCAAAGTTGAGTATAAAGGTACAAATGCTTTTTTGAACACAGACTTATGTCTCTTCACCAAAACAGAATATGGAAATACATTTTGAACATATATATATATATATATTGTTTTTAAGAGATTAGCTATGGGTTTCTTTAAAAAGAACATTTCTTATTTATTTTCTCTTAAAATCCTAGACCCTAAAGAACAAGAAACCACTAGCATAAAATTCTTTAAAAAAACCTCACCACAGAAATTGTTAGGTCAGACAGCTTTATTATGCCAACTCCCACTGGAGCTACAGGTCTCTCAGCTTGCATTCCTGAGTTTGAGTTTGCCACTGGCCAGATGCTCTCACTCCCTATTTATGAGATTAGGTGGATCACTTTACCTCCTTGTTCTGTTGATTTAAAAAAAAACCAAGTGCAAGGCAATCTAGCTATCCACCATTTCAGCAGAGAGAGAAGGTTGGACAAAACACCTCACAGGCATTTGGTAGCAATAACAGTGTCTGAGGTTTTATCTAAAGTGTCTAACTTAGTAGAAGATTGTCAAATTAAAATACAGCATCTCCAACAACAGTTTAGAGGGTACAGGACAGGATATTCCATATTGTGGTCTGAATATTTAGTCAGTGGTAATGCTCCACAGCTTTCCAAAATACTGTTCTGGTAAATACCTAACACATTCAGCTCACCAGCACGTTATAAAGACAGCCTGATTTGTAGAAAAGGCTGTTGCAGCATCATCAAGCCTTACATAGGAACTGGACATGTTTGGAATAGGAAGAAGCAACTTTCATGGCAAAATTACATGCAAATTGATGGCACATGCAAATAGCTAGGACATGACAAAAGCAAAATCATCTGTGCAAGTACACATTTACAGTTCTGAATACCTGAATCTGAGCGAGAATATTGTCTAGTACTGCTCCTAAGCCAGGTAAAGAACACTTATTGAAGTATAAGGGCAGATGGCACATCAGAGCCAACAATTCCAGGGGAAGGATAATCCATTAGTGGCATACATAGGATCTGCCAATTGGGAAGTTTTAGCTGTGGTATTGGTGAAATTATCCCTTCTTTTCATGCCCCGCAAGACACAAAGCATACATGTTTCAAGGTACTGTGTAAGCTGTGTCCAGAAAATAATTTTTTATTGGACCAGAAACAGTCCCACTAAGCCATCCACCCTGCTGTGTAACCTAAATATAATACACATTACCTTAAAATATATTTAGAAATAATCACCACTGTCTACATGACTGTAGACCGGTATGGTATAGTTATCATAGCTTCAGTGAAATCAGCAGACCTGTGGCCACTTGCAGAATTTTTGAGGTCCATGACTGGGAAGTTTATCTGAATAATATCTGAATAGCTCTAAGTATTCTTGAGCATAATACAGAAATGAAAGTTTAATTCATACCTTACAAATATTAGAAATTCTCTCCTGTTAGCTCTTCAGAATTAGAATATGAACTTTTAAAAGTGCTTTATAGAATACTTTCAGTGGAAAAGAAATTTTCATGAAAGAAAATTCTACACAAAACCTCTCAGCAGTAACATACACTTTGTACACATTTGTTTGTACTTACTTTGTAAGTAGCTCCTAGCTACTGGATACACTGGAGTATCTATTGATTTCTTTTATTTAATAAATATAACTGAAGTTACATTTTCACCTAAAGCCTCTGTCCAGTAACTCACCTTATTTTTAATCTGTCAGTGAATTTACTACTCATGAAAACCAAATACTAGTATAGCATGATCTTCAAGCAGACAACATGAAAAACAAATCAGAAAACCACCCCGCAATCTGGCTAGTTCAAAAGCAGCTGATCAAAGTCAGCTACATGTCTTAAAATTTTATGATTACTGTAAATGGACACTTCCAAAATTATTTCAATGTGAAAAACAGCAACATATCTTGTTGTCATAAAAATACACAATAGCCAAGACAAAAACAGTCATTTGAGTTATGTTAATGGGTTTGGGTAGCAGATCATTTTGCCTGTAAATAGCCTCCCTCTTTGGATTCAGCAGGCTGGTAAACACCATAAACTGAGATTATGTACTGGCTGCTATCACTGTCTAAAACCATGGTAGTTTTAAACAGCTATGACAATTTTTAAACTATGTGTTCTAGAAAGCTGAAAAGTTCAATTCGACTCAACCATTTAACTTGAAACTTGTAAAAAAGCAAATATAGTTCAACAGTTCAACCTCCAATGGCAGTGAGCTGTTTTGCAAGACCTGTTTCTTCATCACTGCAGCAGAAAAACAAAAACTGAAAGAAAAGGAGAAGTACTGCTTAGAGCTAATTATAGTTAAGTGAAGTTAAAGAGTTCCTTTTTTTCTAAATGATGGTTTTTTGCAAGAAAAAAGCATACTCAGATTTTATCAACTGAAGAAAAAAAGACATCATTAGAGTATGTGGAGTGTGACAGGATCAAAAGATTTGTTTCAAAATGTTTCACCAAAATACTTCCACTTCAAGGCTAGCTTTAGGCTTTAGAGTGTTAGAGAGCAGCAACCTTAATCCTACTTACCTGTTATATCCCCTACAACGAGCAGGACGTAAGAGTTAGTGGCATGGAAACACAATTCATTACTATCTTTGAAAGCTAGAACTTCCCAAGAATGAAAATACAACAGGCCACATCCTTAAACTTTACTGATATACTTAAACTGGCATAACCTAGAACAGCAATTAGGTCCTCCAACTTACCCTCTTGATTAGTTTACCCTTTATTAATGCAGAATATAAATAACTTAAAACTATTAAACAGTAATAAACACATTAGAGTAACGGTGTAGAAAAGTAAACATGCTTACCTCATGTGGATTGGTGTAGCCTAAAAGTAGATTTGCTGCTTTAATGTCACCATGAACATACTCATTTTCATGTATATATTCCAAAGTATCCAACTAGGGAAGTATTTAGAACAGAAAAGAAAACATCATCATCTTCTCCACTCTGCCCCTAACCCTACCACCAAATAATTTCTGACTTATACAGTGAAATCAAAGGCTACGCAGACTGAGCTGACAAATTTGTTTTGAGTTAGAGCACAAGGATTACTCACTCTGTCCACAGGGTCTGTTCCCACCAGGCACATAGCTGATGGGAAATCATAAACAAGCCATACTTTGCCATGAGGTATCTCTGTGTAACTGCCTGCGAGTATCAGCTTCTAAGGTCACAAAGCAAGAACGAAACTAGTACTTTATAATAAAGGAAATGCTGAGAACACCAAGCTCTTAAAAAGAACATACTCAACCAACCCTGAAGGTTTATAATACATTTGATCCTGCCAGTTATTATATGACCTGCATTTCATATCACTATCCCCCTGCATCATCCTCCTTCTTCAGCTCCTTACTGAGTTACTATAGCTCTAACTTACTAAAAAACATGTTTGCACTCAGCAACTCATAAAAAGGACAATCTAATCCTGGTTTTTGGAGATTTACGAACATGCTTACAAGTCTGTCAATTATGTGAATACAAAAGTCCTTCACTTTTTTTTTTAATAATTATTAATATTTACGTTAAAAGGAAACTTTGGAAGTGTCCAGTCTAAACCCCCTGCTTCAAGCAGGACTAATGTAAGTTAGATCACATTGTAGAAGAGGTTGAATAGTCAGGTTTTAGAAGTCCCCAAGGATGCATGTTTCACAGCCTCTGGGGAGCATGTTCGAGTGCTAAGGCACTCTGCAAAAATTTTTCCTTTATACTCAAGAGTTCCTCTTCCTGCAACTTGTGACCATTGCCTCTACTCCATTTGCTGTGCACCTCTGCTCAGTAACAGCAGTTTTCCACAACACAAATGATACTACAAAGGCGCACATACACAGTCTTCTGTTATCATGTGCCAGTCTACATGCATTTGAAAACAAAACCTGATAGTTTCAGAGTAGCCTAATCCTGGTCTGTACAACCAGTGCATTCAGCAAACACACTGAAAATTTTGCATTCTGGCATGCAATTGTGAACTTTGACAAATATGGATGTCTAATACAATACCCTTCAGACACTGAGGAAAAAAGTGAAAATCAATACATGTTAAAGCATATGAGAATAGGCTTACACATCTCAGTCTAGACACACATTTTGAAGTGTATGGTCTATGTTTTTAGCTATTAGAAAAAAAATTGGCTTGAGCCCACCAACTTCCAGTCTGCAGGGGGGGTCTTGGTTTTCTACTTAATACTCATTTTATGTAACAATAAAAAAAAAAGAAAAAAAAAGAAAATACATAGCATTCACATGTTTAATTCTAAACTCAAGAGCTATCTAAAGGAACTATATTAGAAAGATAATTTTCTAGTTTAACTCAGCAAGTTTGAGACATAGCAATTTCCTCTCTCTCTGTACATACCATTCGTACCCCAAGCTGCAGAACAGTCTCCTTCTTAAATCTGCTTCCACAATCTTCAAAGATTCTTTGAAGGTCTTCTCCTAGTCTCTCCATGACCATGAATCTATAGCTACCAGGAAATACATAAGAGGGATGAATCCTTTAAGACAAGACTGAAAGTTTGTGTCAAATTGAAAGGACTTATCTCCATTTTGTTGAAAAATGGATCTTCAATCAATTTGAGGCTTAATTACAATTCATCTTACTACCTTTTTCCCTTGTACTCAGTCAAGCCTGATCCCCAAAACACTGGAATTCCTAAACATCTTATTTTCTTGAGATTCATCCATCTTCTTACTGTAATGATAAGAAAAAGATAATATTGGATTAAAGGTAGCTAAAGAATTTCAGGTTTCGTGTGGATTTTTTTTGTTGGTTTTGTTTCAGATACCAAGCCAAGACTTTGAATGAAACAATGAAACAAATAAGACCTGTTTGGCGGTTTGTCTAGCAAACAATTCAAATCATAACTTTATTCTGAAGTTCTTGACATTCTGCAAAACAAGCAGCAGTGTTTTGTTCTAGCAATGTAGCACTTTGTTCCCTTAGAAGGCAGGTAAGCAATTATCAATAGCTGAAGAAATAATTCCTTTAGAAGCTCTACTTTATTCGAGACAGAATGCTTCAAGCTATCAAAAGCGCTTAAGTCTACCAGCAATCTAAGCCATCTAAAGTTACCATGAATAAATCACACCCATGCTTAAGTGTCTGCAGAATCAAGTGCCTTGATTACTACTAAGTCCTGTGCTGATTACACACTTCTGGCTCTGCACATGGAAATAGTTACTAGCAGAAATACAGTCACCAATTAGTCCAAGTAGTACCTCTGTTCTAAGGCTGGCCTCTCTCTGGAGCCCATTCATTGCTGTGCACTCTGAAGTGTGCACATAACAAATCTGGCATGCTTCTGTTCTCCCTTCTGATCAGAAAGGACAAGTAAAGAAACCTATAGCAATCTAAATATATTACCAGCACCAACTAGGATTAGTTCAGTGTATATGAAATGAATCAGCTATCAAGCTCTAAAGCAACAGTTTTTATTAGCAGTAGTTAAACCCAAACTTGTTCTTAAATTTCCCTGAATCAGAACTGGTATATTACTTACTATGCTCGTGTTTTGCAGCCCTCTGGTAAAATTTCAGTTCGGAAAATAAGGGGCCATTTTCAAGATATTCCTATTGAGAAATAAATAAACTTAATATCATTAAATGTATTAGAAACACAACAGTTTCTAAGGAAAAATGTATGAGAAATTTTTTTCCCACCTCCCATATATCATGACATCTGAAATGTAATTTTAATAAGTAGCTAAAAAGAAAAGTTGTTTGGCAACGCATTTTCATAAACAACACAGATTCTTTCAGGAATTATTTAAGACATTATTTTCAGAAAAATTGTAGATCAGGTATGTTTAAGTTCACAGTCTGATTTTCCTTACTAAACTGTTGAGGGCAGTAATAAAGGAAAGGAAAGAATCAAGTCAAGGAAATACTGTGTGTCATGGAAATGCCAAATGTACCCCCTAGAGGGAAAGAATATCAAGATATCAAAAATAGGAAAAAATCCAAAAGCCACAAGCCTGCAATACAGACCCAAGGCTCAAAATAAGGATAGATAATTAAGAGAAAGAACTGCATACAAGTTAACAATTTAGTAATGAGATTACACATTACCACTTTAATTACATGCACTGCATCATCTTCTACAGGAACATGAGTTTGAGGGGAAGCTGCAAAAAGAGAAAGAGATGGGGATCAAGCCATATGCAACAAAATATAATTGCAAAGACCAAGATAACACTGCATAAGGTGACCAAAAAAATACATGACAGAGATACACATAATTTTGTCTGAATTCCTGTTTTTTAAAGGTCAGAGTTTTGCCAAGTTCACAGAAAAACAAAATGAAAACACCACACACAAACGGAAGTTTTAATCAACAAGAACAGAAGCAATTTTAACCCACCTTTTCAGAACTCTGTCAATGCTAATTAAGGAGTAAGCAGGATGTCCCCATTGCACGTTTGCACCACAATGAGGTATTCCATTATAGCAGACTATGTTTAAGTCATTCCAGTCAATTGGATAACCTCTGTATTTGGTTGCTGTCAATCCACTGTCGTGACAAAGACACCACTTAAAAGTTATGACCTACATTATGCCTCTAGACAGGATTGTCTGCTTTTCTCTATTACAAATTAATTTGGCCCCAGAACCTTGATTTCTATTCTGACGTTATTTAGACACTGGCCTAAGTTAGGGATAGCACAGCCACCACGTGCCTAAAGGGGAGATGAGGGATTGTGCTTAGTGCAAGTAGAGATTTCAAAACAATAATTGACCACATGTGCCAATTACAGCCCAGGAGACAGAACCTCTCTGCACAGACAATGCAATCCTATTTTCTTCTGACCCTGAGAGAACTATCAGTTCTCTCTGATACTACTGAAGCTGCATGGAGCTACACTGGGATTAAAATTTAATGAGACTAAATCATCTTTTAGAATCATCACTGAAAAAAAGTTAAAAAGAATACAGTTCCTAGGAAATAAGTGTCCCTTTCAAACTTCTTATAATGATCAAATACCAACAACAGTCCAGGTGTGAAACACTTCAACTATCAGCACACACAAAAATAGACTACTTCTATCCGCAAAATAAAAATCAAGTAAACTGGGATCTAATCAAACCATCCAAGCCTACATTTTTTGATGGTAAAGGCATAAAAATATTTTTACAACGAACAGACTCCTTCAGCTGCTATCTTCCTTCAATTCTATTCAGCATCTGGGTTGAATCTGGCAGCATACACACCCCAAACACTTGCAGGGTCCCCACTGCCTTCTGCCCGACATTTCCCCATGTGAATGCTTCTGTGCTAATAACACATTAAGATAAAATGAATGTATCCTAAAACACAAGCTCTGGAAGGCGTGAACTATCTATAGACTCTAATGAGCAGCAGCCACATTCAGAATACAGTTTAAAACTATAGTACAACCCGTAAGGAAATTTTGGTAAACTTTCCTCTTACCATATTATTGTACCAAACTGGGAATTAAGACACAGGTGCTTAAGTCTTTTTCTCTCTGCCACATGTAGACTATGTGTTAATAGCTGAAGACACTAGTTTAAAGGAACATATCCCATGTGTTTTCATTGTATTCAACAACATCACATTACCCTAACAGAATTAGACGTGCTCCCTTACTGACACAGATCAGAAAAGAACCTGTGTATCAGAAAATGTATTTCAATACCAAGTTACTTAACAAAGGTTTGATCAGTATGGAGAAGTATCATATTTAAATGTATTTGAAATAGTCTGATCTAACTTCCCTGTAGACATCTTGACATTTTATAAAGAGAGGCCTCGTACACGGTAATCTGGAACAGACAGTAACAGCTGTCAGGGTAATGAAGAAGAGCAATTAACGGGAGGTAACCCAGCAAAAGGGCCTAACCCCCATGGTTCTTACACTATGCCGGTGTGGATGCTTTTTGGAGTCACACTGAAAACACATCCTGAAGAAAAATAAAACCAAAACTAACTGGCAACTGTTCCAACGTGAAAAGGAAGAAAAGTCAGACAAAGCTTAACAAGATACAGGAACAGACTCTCCACAAAATGAGTAACGTGACATTCAAATCTCCAAGAGGAGAAATGGTATTACTATTTTTACTGCACATACATGAAACAAGGCATAACATTCACAATGAATAACACTCTAAACTTCTTACACAGACAACGCCTAGACAATTATTCTCGTACATACAGATAAGCAGAAGTTGCATGTGTACCTATTGTTACATCATTTTAATTAACCATTCATATATCAGGCAGCAATGCTTCAGCTGCAGCTCAGAAATAAGACAGACTATTTTTTGTCCATAAATAAACATAAATGGTTTTTAAAAAATTGTCTCATTACTATGTATAGTTACTTAACAGACTGGAAAGGCTCCCAAGGTTTAACAAACAGTCTGATTACATACCTCATAGACCACCACCACATACTCTCCTGCGAGTTTAGCTCATAGTTAATTACTGTATACTTGTAATTAGCCATGTGCTAGCCTCGTTCTGTGTGGTAGCACATGGCTATTTATAATATTACAATCAGTTAAATGCTAGACTGTAGGACAGTAAGCAGAGGCCCTGCAGGAGAGCAATGCTGATAGGCAGGAGGTCTCTGATGGCATGTAAGTACACACATAGTGCTCCTGGTACTCTATATGGCCAGATTATGTTTGCAAAGGGTATCTTAAAATAGCATAACAAGTGTGAGAGTTTCCAGTTTACAGTTTATGTTGCTTTTATCAACTAGAGACGCACAATCTCCTTACATTTGGGGGGAGGGGTGTTGATGTATGCACACAATCAAAACCATTGTCTGCATAATTGTTAACTGGGAACACTGGCACAAGATGAAGCTGTGTAGGGGGCTGTGACTGTTTCTATCTCACGCCAAGACGAGTCTCACAAAACATTTGCAAAGGGCACAGCTCTATTTTCCCTTCCTCCCCTTCATCCCACAATCACAGTTACCATGCTAGTGAAAAGCATACAAATTTAAAATGCACTCTGAAATAAAGCAGTGCAGTAAGATTCACATTCTTTGCCAGAATTTCCAACTGTTGTGCCTATACAACAGAGCAAATAACTTACCTCAAATTAACCCATGTCCAGAATTCCCTAGTTTCACCCAGGCACAGCAGTTATGGTCTTATCATCCACTTTAATCGTGAATTTCATCCGTTTTGTTGCTGAGTGCCACAACCTTAATTAATGTAGCTTTCTAAATGTTAATAAGACACTGTAACAAAAGGGTGTTTCTGGATGAACTGCGATTTCCTACAACCACACAGCACAATTGCATGCAGTCTGACAAAGAAACGTGCCAATTCTGTTTGCCAGTTCAAACGTGCTTGTTGTAGTTTTAGCAGTTAATTTGTGGCAGTCACATTTGGAATATGGTGAAATATTTTCAATGGCTCTCACAGAACCAGTTTTGTTGACAAAGTTTACACAGTGGAAAAGAAAACAACATTGATTTGGCAGTTTGGAAAAAACATCCCTGTTCCTGTCCACAGCTGGTGTCTTCGCTGCTGCTGGATATTTTCAGGATATATTTGTTTGGGAAACATGAATAAAATTATTTTCAGAAGTTCTGGGGTTGCTGGTATTTTATTTTTGCTTTGTTTCATTGGTTAACTAATCCTGAAGAGTAACACTGTCAGCTTAGTGTTTTGCAGAAATAAAAACTAACCTCAAGAATACCACACTTCAAAGTCACAGGCTACCTATAAAAAAAGCTGGAAAAATTCTGACCCCATTTAAGTCAAGCCAGGAGCTGTTAAATTCAATGGCTAACAAATGGAAGGGAGTGTTGCTCAGAGCATCTAACAATAAAAAAAGATCCAAATTGCAGGAATATAGTTACTCAACAAAATGTACACAAATAAATAAAAAGTAGCATCTGCTATTTAACACACAACTTCAAATATCTCCTACATATGGAGGGTACTAAGGCAAATATTTAAAAGGTGAACAAAGCACATTGCTTTGCAATATCCAATATTTCCCAAGAACCCAAACATTGAGCGCTTGGAGGGTGTTTACAGTTAATTTTTAACATAGCCTAAGGAAGACCTGCTTCTCCGCTCATGTTGTTACTTTAAGGGTGCATCAGCATTTCCTGGACAGACTCTTTTCTGCGCAGTTTTTATAAATAGCTTTTTTTTCTAGCTTCTTCTTCCAGGTAGCTTCATGAATGTATGGTGTTATACAAATTACATATACATAGCCCTCTGTACTACGCTTGTGAAACCATCTTCCACAAGACCTAACTAAACTGGTTTTGGTAGAAAATTGTGCTCAACTGCTAAACTGTTTTGCAGATAACTGCAAATGCCTCCAAGTTAATAACATTAAGTACTGATAGGAAGTTTCATTACATTTCTTACTCATCTTTCTATGAAACCTTGATTTTGATTCACTAGAGCCAAAGTTTTGTATTCCACAGCAACGGAAGCCACTGTTTGACTTTCAAAGTTAATTACTCTAAGCTGGAATAGGTATGACACATCCTTTAACCCCAGGCAGAAAAGCTATGCATGGTCTGCTCTTACAGCACTCTCAGATGGAAGTCCAGGCCTCTAATATTTAAAACTTCATGCACAAACTGTTTTCTGGCAAGATTCTGCTCCAGCCCATCTGCTAGTCTGACGTGGTGCCCACTCAGAAGATACTATGCCAGTTTCAGCAGGGTACAGGTGCCAAAGACGTCTGAAGGGGGTGCCCTCCATAAGGCAACAGGTACCCTATCTTTTGTTCAAAG
>JAVJGI010000035.1:2997019-3023995 GCA_035590275.1 Ibycter americanus | reverse complement strand
GGCGGCGCGCGCCGTTTCCCGCCTCTCCTCAGCCCGCCGGCCGCTCGCGCAGCGCTGCCTCCTGAGGCGCCTTCGCTTCACTCCAGGGGGAGCGGAGAGCTTCGGTCAGAGCCTGAGCCCCCGCGCCTCTCCCTCTTTCAAAGTTGCGCTTCGCAAGCGCTTTGGTGCATATAGAAGTAGTTGATCAGACTGTTCACCGCCTGAGCTAAAAAAAAAAAAAAAAAAAAAAAATCTTAGCTCACAGGAGTTTTGGGGTGCAGGGAAGGACTTCAGGAGCTGTAATGAAGTCACAGAGTTGTCATGGTGCCACCACTCAGAGGCCATTTTTACCTCAGTTTCTTCCTGGCATAGGTTGAGGATCGCTTCTACACACAGCTACTCATCCAGAAACAGCACGCGACACCTCATGTGTTCACCCCGGGTGAGAAGACAGAAGCTCCTGCTGCCTGGAGTGCTGGGAGCCATCAGGAGCCCCACAGGAGAGCGGGAAGAGGCAACAGTCACCTCACAGGCTGGTCAGCCATTGCAGGTACAGAGGACAGATGCAGCTGACCCAAGGGTGGATCAGCCCCATCACCACCATCAGCTTGTCAGTCGGTAATGAAGGACACAAGGAGATGGTTCTTTTAATTCCCCAAGTTCACAGGGCATACCTCTGATCACAAGCCACCATCATCTGCAAGCTTTGCTTTAATAGGGACCATGTACCCAGCACACTACACTTAGGTAGACCTCACTGGGGACTACCATGTTTTCCAAGCAATGACTACCAACCCTTTTACCAAAAAAAGGGGTTTGAGAATAACCAAAATCCAGAACATCTTCAGCAACTATATAATTTGCAAGTGACCTTAGAAGTAGTAACACAAATTATAACTGCAAAATGTATATTGCCATCAGTAGAGTAGGCCTTAACAAGCCTTTCTGCTTCATCAGTCTTGCAGGCTTTGTGGTTTCACCATTACTGAAAGGACCAGCTAAAGAATTGCTGATAGAAAGCTCAGCCATAAAGCAAGTAAATTCAAGATTGCCATGAAGCATTTCACAGGGTTTCCCTCCTTTGCAACAGCTGTTAAAACAGACAGTGGAAGCATGGTGTTGAGGATGGGTTTTTTTTGTTCAAAAACAGTCACAGATGCCCAACACTGCTTCAACTGGAAAGAGCTAGCACCTCTATTCACAAAGACCATTTGTACAATGCTCTTGGGATTATTTGTCACTTGGAATGAGAGCCACAATTCTGCCATGGTGAAAGATCATTTCAGAAGAAAATTGTCTTCACATAGTTGAATCAGAGAATTCACCTATGAATTCACATAGGGAATTGGAGAACCAGCCTCTGTTTAAGGAGAAGGCTTTTTTGCTCAGCTGTTGCAGAGGTATTCACATGACTAAACTGAAACAAAAGCACGTATTAGAGGGCTTACTGCTGCTGAACTATCTTTCCCTGCCCACAAAAGTACATTAGGATAAGAAAGTAAAGCAAATCAGATGAATTTGCATCTGTCTTCTAGATATTTAGCAAATACTAGTGATAGCATTAGATTGCTAGCAGATTGCTAGATTGCTAAACATAACCTACATTGTTTCATAGTATAAAACTTTTTTTTTTAGAACCAGGAGGAAACCCCATAAATTAAGACTCAAAATTTGTAGAAATTGTGTGGAGAAAAGAACAGATTAAGTATGAGTTAATAGAAATAGACATGATCCTAAAAAACCTACAACTGATTAGATATTCCTATTTTTATTTTCTTTTTAAGTACACAAGAACTGGAGTTGATTTCCCTTTTGTTCCCACAAAACCATTGAGAATACTATAACATCAGGCAGTTAGCAGAACACACTGATTTATGAAAGGTCAGGGTACAATGCAAAACTTTACAGTTCAGAAATATAAGCTGTTTTGAACTTAGTGGGTTTTATTCATGAGCAAGTATAAGATCACAAAAAGAAAACAAGTTCAAACGAGTTCATGCAGTTCTGAGGGATAATGAAGCCATCAGAAAAGGCTATTACAAAAATAGTCATTGTAAGCTAATAGCAAAACTAAAAGTAGAAAGAGATACACAGATATCTATTTATTTGTTTATGAATACACTAGCATAATGCAATCTGTTACTGGTTTTGAAAACTTCTGTCAAGCTACGTAACATCCCTTTGAGCTCATACAACACAGGTACCTACATAAGTAACTGAGGTTTAAGGTCTTCAGCTTTAAATATAAAGTTTCCTTATACTACTCAAGGAAAAAAGTTGCAAGTTTACAGCTTCAACCCCATGCAAACAGAAGAGTACCTGAAGTCTTAGCCATCTTTAATATCGTGCAGTTCTTTCACAACTTGTATAGTTTAACATCACCATACAGTATAAAAAAGTTCAAGATATATACCCTACAAGTCACAAAAAATAGTTGTGGGTTTGTTTGTGACAAAGTTAAAGATTTTAAAATTTTTATCATTCATTACAAGAGTTAAAAAACCCTCAAAAACAAATACACAGGAACAATATAATAGAGACTAACAATATCACTCAAACAAAAGGAAGTTTACTAAGAAAAGAGAATTACCCTGTACATACCAGACTACTCATGAAAAATGAGTTCGTTTGTCATTTAAATCCAGATCTTTATTAATAAATGACCATAACCAGTACACCCACAAAAAATTTATGCAAATGTCACTAGCAAATTTTTCATAGAATTCTGTTTTAGACAATACCAAAAAAAATTAACACATAAATGTCTTTAAAAATCAAGCAGGACCAAAGACTTTACCTGAGAAAAACTCTCATCAGATAAAGACTTCATACTAGGGCCTTTGGCCCTATAAATAGCACAGCCCTGTGTTTTGTGGGTGGGACTAAGGAAGCTTCTTTTCCTGGTGGGCTGAACTGGAGACAAAGGCCTTTTTTTTTTTCCCCCCCTCCTGCTTATCATTAGCCAAATAGCAACCCTCCCAAGAAACATGAGCTTCGTTTAGGCAGGTTAAAGCCTTCATTGCCTCTTTACAGTTGCTTCAAATTAACATTTTGGAGATATGATGTGAGGGGAATGAATGGCCAAAATAATTTTAGATACGAGGGTGGGGGGGTTTGTTTGTTGTCTGATGGGTTATTTTGGTTTTTTCAGGAAATCCTAGTTATGATGGAATCAATTTCCCTTTGAGGTGATATAGCCACCATTACTGCCAAATTCAAGAATTCTTATAGGAGAAAGGTGTGCATGTTAATAAGAGTAAAAATATACAAATCCTGCCAGGATACAACTGAAAATGCTACAAAATCACTGATTTTACTTCCTAATGGCACAGTGCTGCAAATAGCTGAAGGCCACGCCACAGGCCCTTCTCATGAAGAATCTATCTGTCGTGCAGTTCAGGTGGGTGTTTTCTTGTTAGTCAGAATTATATATTGGAAGTGTTCAGGTGTCCGATGCTATTTAATATCTGTCTTTTGGGACTTGTAGGTGCCCAAGAGGCACTCAGAAAGTGGGAAGTAAGCCTGTAAAGTACAAACTTCAGAAGTTTTATCCTGATTTGTGGATCAGAAGCAGTACCTTATTCCTAATCCTCTTTCTAGAATAAGTTTTAGATGGTGACAAAAAGCTATGCCATGTTGTCATGGGTTGCATTTTAAAAGTGTGATGAGATTCTCAGGGAGTGCGCATTTTCTTTAAGTGTTTAATAATAAAGCAAACTAATTTTATCTCTGTTTTCAGGCAGTATTTTTTTCTGTCTTTGTTTTAAAGCACTGTACATTAAACGTTTGGTCTGTTTTCTATTTATTTCAATCCCTCTTTTCTTCTCCTTGCTCAAACATAAGCTTGAGTATTAAAGATTTTAGTCAATTATATGAAATCTTGAAGTATCACATACATAAAGCCTCTTAAATTTGCTATAAGTAGGTGAGCAACTTGTAGCTTCTCTCACTGTTGCATTGTGATGCCTTTGTGGTATTTAACGCTGACATTTTAGCACTTCCACATTTAACTCCCCCCTCCTACTCCAGATCTCCTTTTTGCTTAAAATATCATAGCTAAATTTACCCTAGAGATGTAACATCTCTCTATTAAGACCATTGACAACAAGGCATCAAGTTTCAGACTGCTTCCTGCTTTCTGCTGAGAAATCTGTTCATGTTCATGCATCTTTGCAGAGCCCCATGCACTTGCTGTGCTTACTCAGTTGTCACTGCTTGCTGCCAGTTTCTTAGAACTTTTCAAGTAATTACTTTTTGCAGTATCAAGGGATCCCCAACATCCAGAGGGCATGTTGCTCAACTCAGTCATTGTCTAGGTGCATTGACACCCATTTTAAAGACTCTTGACTCTATTTTGTGTGACTGGCCCCATGATTGAGATCACATAATTACAATAATTAAGAAGTTCACCTCAGGATATTATCAGAGCAACCCACCCAAACCTAAGTCCATATGGTTTGAAATAGCTAATGAGTCAGTTAATGTGCTATGTCCAGGAGTAATGGACACTCAATATGGATGGCACAAAGACATAATTTACCAGCTTCCTGACTGATTAAGATTTTCCATGTAGACAGTTCTTGTATTTTGCATCTCACAATAAGTTCAAAGTATTAAAGGCTTTTGTGTTAAACAGAGCAGAAGAAGACAGCTGAGACTTTTAAAAGGCAGGCAAGAAATTAGTCCTCTCTTTAAAGAAAATACAAAAAATCTGAGATCATCAACTTTCATCTTAAATATAATACTGCAAACAAATTGTTTGGAAAGCTCTATTAAAGTACAGGACATGACAATGGTAATAGGTGACATTTCCTTTAATGCCCGGTAGCCTGAATGAATGAATGACTCCCATACTTCTACAGGGGCTAGTTTAGCCTCTGTAACTTGTCTACACGGTCTCCCTTTAATACTCACCTTGCTACCAAAGCCATGGAAATGCATAACCAGTTCTACATTCTGAATTAACCAGAATAGGGTATTAATACAACGAGGTCAAACTTTCCGGCAACAAAAGCCCTGAAACCAGGAAGAAGTGATGTCTGTCTTTTGAATGAGCTACAGAATTTGTCCAGTAAGGGTTAGGATTCCTCTCACCAAGTCTGTTCCCGCTCTCACATCATTTTAATGGCTGTTGGGATGAGATCTTACTCCCAGTTCCTATCACTGCAACTGAAAAGACAGTCAGATCCCAGATGTGTTCCTTATGTCTTGTACATCAGAGGTTTTATTGCTTACATCTTTAGAAAGCAATTATTTGTGAGCACTGAAGAAAAAGTGTTTTCTTATCCATATTTATTTACTTTCAGAAATGTGCAAAGATATAATGTAAGCTTATTGTTGTTGTAGGAATGGATTGCATTTGCAGGGAGAGCAGAATATTTATTGGTTAGAGCAGAGAAGGAGATCAGGAATGTTTTTCCTTATGGGAGTAATTCCCGAAATCCTAGCCCTGGCTCTGCTACTAACTGACCTTATACAAATAATTTCATGTTTGTTTCATTTTATCCATCTGAAGCAGTTTGGGTGGCTTGTTTTAAGGCACTGAGATTCTCAGGTGAGTGTTGCTGTGTACGTATTATTGCCATGGCTGTTATTTGATGGTGAACATTAGCCCTTCCTTATCATGGGACATGTGATGTATTAGAACTGTTTTCCCATATAGGCAGCTTAAATGTATGTTCTTTGTTCTGTCATTGTTTCAAGCTTTTTCTTTAAGCTTCTCCCCTCCAAAACCAAACACATATGGAACACACAACATTTGCATGAAGTTAAAATTATTACGGCCTTGCAAAGAAAATAAGTAGTTTGCCTCCACTGGTATTCTTGTACATTTTATCCTAGGCATAAATTTAAAGAAATGCTGGTCCAAAAAGCAGGATGAAGGCTGCTAAGCTTCTGTGGTGGTTATTACTTAGACACAAGGCCTTTTCAAAGGATATCTAGGAATGGAAATGAAGAAATTGCAGGAATACACCAGTGTTCTTGGTTTGCATGCAGCAGTGACTTTTTTCCCTATAGAGCGGTATATGTGATAAGGTTTAGAGAAAAAGGAGGAATTTGGCAAAAGCACTCAGGGAGAAGATGCGTATAATCATTTAAGTCTTTCAATTTCTTAGATTATCTACGTAAAGGTGTTTGAGAAGTGAAACTCATCTGTCACAGCATTCATTATTCACATATCAATGCTACTTTTTATGTATAAACTTAATTATGATGATAGAATCTATTAAATGTGACTCATTTTAGTGCAAGATTGATTTTTTTTCCCCCTGACCTCAGAATAAATATTGATCTTCATGATCTTTAAATGTAGTGCAAAGGTCATTATATTAATGGCATATTAATAGAAAGTAGCCCTGACCATGCAATATTAATATATTTGCATTGTTATTTCTTAGATCCCATTGAGAAAGAAAGAGGCAGGGTGCCAATGCCTTCTTTTCCTGGAGAAATCAGGAAGCTGTTGATTTTTATGACTGTTCAGGCTGCTTTCAACTTGTTGTGCTTTGGCTTTTTGTTATAATTTTGTTTTATTTTGAATTCAAAACAGTGGTGAAGTGGAAAAGAGATTCTGTAACACGTCTAATAAGACAGTGATATGTTGGTTTTCCAGCATGCCCAGGAAACCAAGGCACTGTCCTTGACTGATAGTGCTCTGCTACCCATTGCCGTGCAGTCAATTCCGTGAGCAGAATCACAGCTGTGAAAGGAGACTGATGGGATAATTTGATGGTTTGGGATTCAGCATTTGGGGCTCTGATTTCTCCAATAATCATGCTAGTGATTTTCCCAACAGCTGATTTCTAAAAGCATAACAAGCTAATGCTTGTTCAAGTGAGGCTTTGCCCTGCTTGTGTGACTTCCCCCTCACCCCCCTTATTTTTTTCATTTATAGTGACTCTTGAAAATCCAGGCTTAGAACTGCTGTTCTAATGGTTGGCTGAACCAAGGCAGATCCATTGTTTTTAAAATATTCCTTATAGAGTAATTGTTCATGACTTTTCTATAAAGAGCAGGGATAAGAGATCATGCATTGAAATAACCTTTAAATAATACTGTATAGTTTCTGGAGGTCCTGAGAAAACAATACCCATTTAGAAGAAGAATACTTGTATGCCTTTTATAAACACTGTTTTATGAGCAGTCTTTCTGTTTAATACAGGTTTTGAGTGTTTTGTCAGGTGAAATAAGTCAAGAGGGAAGATGACAACTTCCACAGTTTACAGACAGCAAGGAAAATAAATGTGTCTAGTATGACATATCGCCATATAGAAAATACTTACAATTAAGAAAGTGATTTGAGCAACTAAAAATCTGGTAGCCTGACTTCAACAGTTTGTAGCTTTAGAACTAATTTTGAAAGAGAGAATAGTAACGGTCCATGACAATAAATGGAAAATGGAATAAAACGCAGTATTGCTTTGCATCATGCCAAACTAACTTGGTATATTATCTTTGCAAAGATAACTGATTTGCTAGATAAGTGTGACAGAACCAATTCATTTGGACTTCAAGGCATTTGATGCAGAATCACCTGCAAAATTATTAATTGAGCTGGAGAATGTGAAGTGCAAAAAGCATGAAACAGTGGAGAAATGGTCAAGGAGGAATAAACTGAAAGGGGAAATAGTAAGCGAAGAAGAGGTTACTGCTTTCCTAAGGCTCTACCTCAGAACATGTTTTATTCAGTATTACTAATTTCATGAGCAACAAAAACAAAGTAGAAATTTCCTAATACCATTTGCTGATGAATACACAGTTTTGAGGTAACTGGAGTATTGGTGTAAGAGAAACAGAACAGGCTTTCATAATAAAAAATTTGAGGCTATGCTGTTTGAGACTGCTGTTTTGGAGGAGAAAGAGGGGAATCACAGAATGATCATGGGCTGGTTATGTGACTTAAGAAGTCTGGATAAAAGTCAAGCCTGATTCTAGGTCGTATCAGATCAAGTACTTTTATTAGGAAACTCAGAATACATATTTGGTAGTCTTTCACTGAGAATTCATCTTTACTGTCCTGTATGTTCCTTCAGCGTTGTCATGGAAGTTACCTCGAACACCACATGCAGAGGACAATGATCATATTGAGCTCTGCTGTGGAAAGCAGAGCTAGGTTATGACTGTGAATTGAGTTGTAAGAGGACCTCTTCCACTGGAAAGTGGTTCTTTTAAGAAACAGATTTGAAAAGAAGTTGAAATTTGGAATTTCTTTCAAGAGGTAGAGTAAGCAAAATTATACAGTTTTTCAGATGTTAGGTGTGTTAAGGGGTAGGAACACACAAACTCCTTTGCATAAACAGTAAGTGGTAGGGAATTAATTAGCTTGATAGATAAGTTTGGAGCTGGGCAGAGGACAGAAAGGGGATATTTGTTTTGTAACTTGAGAAATAACATCAGAAATACCATGAAAGGTAATAGGGAGGCTGAGGGTAATACAATGTGAATTATTTTAGGATATGCAGGGCTAGATTTTTTAATTAACCTATCCTTTTCTTTCTCTACTTTATGATGTGAAGACCTATTACTTGGGTATAATTTCACCCCTTGCACAGGAAAAAACTGCTGATTTTTGAGATACTTTTTTTCTTTCCCATGGGGTTTTCTAGAAAGAGGAGAGATTTCAGCCCATTTAAACACCATTATTAGTTTGGTGCTTCTAAAGTATAGAGATACAATAATGGTTGGACACTAGTCAAGTAAATTAAGACAACGGTATCTAAGCAGTATTTTGGTAATGTCCTGGGCTCACTTTGTCCCAGAAGTATTCTAGGGAAAATCGGACTGGTTGACCTAATATTTTGATGAAAACATAATTTTTTGCATTTTTCTGTGATTTTAAAGATCAGTAACTACATCTATATATTAGGGATCTCAACAGAAACAGTTAATGTATATTACTGAATACATAATGTAGTGCATATGGTACTGTTAATTTGCTTATTCGTATGTCTGTCGTCTCTTTGCTTATCTGCTTCTGTGTGTGATATTTTATTGGAGCACACATGATTTGAAGTAGCTGATTGCCTGCTGTGGTATTTATCCTATATAAATTCTACATTAAATGACAAATTTTAGACCCATCAGAGACAGAAGAGTAAGTCCATCCATTGAATTCCTATTTGTATTATTATTTTCTAATGAATTCTGTACTACAGCAGGTGTCAAATCATATCTGTTGTTTTGCAATCGAGTATGAATAGAAGATGTATTGCTATTGCAAATGAATCTAATATGAATCTAATGAGCAGTAATGAGCAACTGTTTTGTCATTATTGAGGCAACCACTGTGAGGCTAATAAACTCTCATTTCTGCTTTTTAGAAAAAAGCACTGACCAGGATTTATAACATGGCCTTAATGTCCCAAAAGCCTGAGGCAAAAGAGAAAAGTGGAACCCCTAAACTAAGCATAATTTAGTCATTTTCTTTGTGGCAGGCTTCTTATTTTCTCTTATTAAACTAAAACTGGTTTAAGTCTTTCAAGCTTTCTTACATTTGAAAGGAAAAAGATGAAGAATGAGTGTCTATTAAAGGAACATAAAGTTAAGAAGATGGGCATTCTGCCTTAATTTTCCTTAATGTAACTACACTAATTCCATACTTCTGCACTTGACAGTGCTTTTGTAATAATAGAGGCAACTATGTGCAACTGTTTTAAAAGCAGTCACTTTAAAAGTAACAGGCCATTAAATCAAAATAGAACTATAATATATTTTGGAGGAAATACCACAACTTTCTCTTAATTGAAACTTCATTTTTTATTTTTTTAATTTATTTTCATTGGCTGTGGATCATAAGACTGCTGAATAAACAAAAATACCTTTGACAGAATAGCATCTATAGCTTAGTACATAACTGATATGTAAACGAGTTCCAACTCCTGTGTGGTTCGGCCTTTTCCAAGTATAAATAATACATAGAATGATACATAAAGCTGTGTAAAAGGGACAGCTGGGTACATGGTACTTACAAGTGGAGTACAGGAAAACCAGTCAGCAATGCTTTTCTAAAAGCTAAGTACTATACTTCCATCAAAAAATAATGCTTCTGTGTATATGGTCTTCATGGACTCATCTCTCTGTGCAATAAAGCTAGATGCACTGTAGAGATTCATTTCAGTATTTCATTTGGAGGTCTGAACTATTCTGTGTAGGGTACAGCTGTTTGTTTTACTACAGTACACTCCATACTTGCTTTAACTGCTGAATGGAGACTATATTGCCAATATTTAAGGTATTATATAGAGACAGCACTGAAGCTGTGAATTCGTGAGCAAGCCAGGGAATGGTCATTAGGACAAATTACAGCAGTCATCTCTCAAAGTTGCAAATAGGGCGTCAAAGGTTGTATGAAAGCCATAAACTGTTCCTTCCATGCTGGGGCATTAAAAGGACTTTTGGCCCGCTGAGCAGTAGCTTGCAATAGTTGTCATTTACTGACATTTCAATTCCATCTCGATGCCTAAGAAGAGCAGGAAATCAGGATGCTGCTGGCTCTCTATCAGTTGCTCTGCCAATGCTGTGTTGGTAGCTGCCTAGGCTATTACATTCAGCTTCTCTTCCCATCATCAGTAATATATGGATCATATTTACTCACCCTTTAGGTATATCACAGGATTAGTTTTTAGTAATGCTTGATGTGCAGAGTTGAAAAAGGCGACTCAGCTTAACAGCATCAGGATCTTTGAACTCACCAGAAAATACCTTTCTAGATATATCGACATAGCTTCATTCATTCCAAAAGGAGTCAGTTCTCATACTCCACAGCTGTTCTGTAACATGAACCAAAGCATGACAAGGGAAGACAATCAGGAGCTTTGCTTCAGAAGTATAACCCTAAAACACTGGTGGAGATGTATCCTTAGTTTAGAGGAAAAGGTGAAGCAAAATCAGGTCCAGGTCTCAAGCATTACTATTAAAGCACCATGTTTAGACAGGAGAGTCTGCAAGTTGCTCATGATGATAAAAAGACTGTGGTTATAGAAAGATTGTGTATGAAATATCTGATTTATCTTTATGTATTATGGTGTAATGTACAGTATTAATTTATTGGGGATTTGATTCCTTAGATTATAAATTCTTGTGATGCATCACATCTAATGAAGGCTTTTAGGTTGCTCATGGAATTAATTGTACCATACATACAAGTTACAGTTTGAAGGTATAAATTAATATTGTATAAAAGTTCAAGACTATTCATATTTTGCTTTGGTAACTATAATTTCACAAAATCATAGAATTTAGGCCAAAATGGACCTCTTGATGTCAACTGGTCCAATGCCAACACACAAGGCAGGACAATTCTGAAGTTATATCAATCTCTGAAGTTAAATCAAATTGCTTAGGGCCACAGCTTCCCTGTCATTTGAAAGTTGTAATAGTTTATTGAATGTATGACAGTTTTATTACAATTTACATTTTTTTTCTGATTGTTTTCAGTTGCACTAATAACAGTTGTATACTACAGTGGCATCCACAGGCCTCTATTAGGACTGCATCTTTCCCATAGCAAACATGGTAAAAATAGTGAGGTGGAAGTGGTTACTCTCTGAAATGTAGCTTATGATCACAAGGTGAAAATGTGTTGTGTTAGTATAAGCTATCTTTCTGTTGCTTTGTTTGTACAGCATCTTATAGAAAATGTCTGGATTCATGACTCAGGCTCATCTGTGCATGCTATGCGAACAGTAAGAACATGTGGGGTAAATTTTCTTGTTCCCAAACAAATCTATCACAGTGGAACACATTCAGCATTTCATCCAACCAAAACCAACAGGCTTTTAGTGGCTACCTTTAAGAAAAATACGCGCAAGTACTCCTTCAAGTCTATATATGGTAACCTATCAGTGCATGTATTACACATCTTATATACATCAGTTTGAAGTATTTTACTGTTTAATTAATGAATATCATCTGTGTTTCAGTAGTGGTCCATAGCTCTTTATATTGAGATACCTATAGCCTCTAAAAATACCATTTAACTTATTTCTATAATGTCTGCGCTTCAACATTGTTGGGGAAAATGGACTCAAGATATTAAAAGTTATAAATTTGTTGGAGAAACAATGACATGGAGGTAGCTAATGAAGGGATTACAGAATTTTATGCCAGAGGCAGTTAAGTGTTGAGGGTCTGTTCACCTGACTGACTGGGGTTTTTTTGTGCTTATAAATTTTACTCACATAGAAAGGCAAAGTAGTTATTAACTCTGAAACCACCTTGTCATAGGATTGCTGAGCAGTAGAAAGCTGAGCTGAATGTTTCCTTAGACACTGTTGCATGTTTGCAGGGTCAGTTTCATTTTGTAGTAAGGAGTTGTGCAGCGGCCATTCTCATGCTCTCTGGCCACAATTCTGGAAGCTCTGGACAATTCTTTGAGATCCTCTGTACCTTCTGTAGTACTGAAACAGAGCAGAGCTGTTCCATGTGTGAGGCTACAGTGGTCCAAGGGAACTTGAGCAATTGAGTGCTCAAAAGAGAGGGTTCTGCTCAGAGTCCAAGTGGCAGGAGCATTCCCAAAGATTAGATGAGAATGCAGAAGAAGTTGGCAGAAAGGGAGAAAAGGAGAGCTCATTGTAGTTTTTGCAGCGTTATGTGTAAATCACAAGAGACTTACATGGCATCATCACTAGTATATAGATTACAAGAATCTCCCTTTCGTGGGGGCATAAGGTAGAGAGCAGATGTTCAAGGTTTTGTCTTGTCCATCCCGCAGCCAGTGTTCTGGAATGGCCTGGGGGTGGAGTGGCTTGGGTAGGAAGGAGATTGCTACTGAAATTTGGGGCAGACAGGTTTGTGAAGCAGTTGTTGTTTAGACCATCTTTGAATTCTTTAGTTGCACACGGAACTTTCCAGCAGTACACAGATTTTGTTGTGCTGAGTGTACTGTTTGCAAGCTGTGTCAAGCCCCACTTGGAAATTGTACCAAGAGGATAAAAGCAACTCCAAAATACAGCAAGGTAACTGAAGTCACTAGAAATTCAGCTGAGATGACTACAATTTTTCTGCTTGTATAAGATAAAAATGCCTTACTGCCTTGTATAAGTGTCTGTCCCTGACATTGTCATTATATCACTACAGTGACCTACCGTAGTTGAGTGGCTCATCAGATTGAGGCTTTATGGAAAGTAGATTGTCATGGGAAGGCATTTGGTGAAATCCCTTAAGGATATAAATATCACTTGCAGGAATCCAGAGGCATGTCTTTAGGAAAAGAAAAAAGATTTCCTTCCAAGAATCCTAGTCTTCATATGCTACTACTTTTTACATAAATAATAAAATGACTGTTTAGCATAACCATTGAAAGCATGTACTAACTTTGTTTATATACACACACCAAACACTAGAAAATCTCCAGAGACATCCTTCCTTTTGCATATGGCTCTCTCCTCTGTTCTGCTGCCCCTCCTGACTAAATGTCAACAACAAATTATTCAAGGGGTCATTAAGCTCTAATAATCTATCCTATTCCATCCCCTTGTTCACACAGCATAGGATAGTAGAATAGAATTATAGAATCATTTAGGCTGGAAAAGTCCCTTAAGGTTGAGTCCAACTGTAAACTTAGCACTGCCAAGTCCACCATTAAACCATGTCCCTAAGCACCACATCTACACTCTCTTTAAATACCTCCAGGGATGGTGACTCAACCACTTCCCTGGGCAGCCTGTTCCAGTGCTTGACAGCCCTTTTGGTGAAGAATTTTTTCCTAACATCCAATCTAAACCTCTCCTGGTGCAACTTGAGGCTGTTTCCTCTTGTCCTATCACTTCTTGCCTGGGAAAAAAAACCCACGTACCCATGGCACTCTTCTTGTCTCTGTGAGGCTGGAGCAGAGAAAAATCCCCACAACTTCTATTCTCCCCTATTACCCCACTGCCTGTGTACACACACAGTAAGTGTGTAAATCTTTTCTGTTGTACCCTTTCAGTAAATGGGGATCAGTTCAGCACCTGATGGAGTTAATTTTTGGGGAAAGGCTGCTAGAAACTAGCTGACATCCTAGCAATTTTGGTGAAAGGTTTTGGTGGGTGTGTGGCTACATTTCTGGAAGAGGTGGGTATGAAACACTGTAAGGAGAAAGTAGTAGCTTTAGCTATACAACAATTGTATGCAACATAGCTTTGTGAAGTTGAATTGTATTTGCAGTCTTATGAAACAGTTATAAACACTACCAGAGCCATGTGTAAACCAGCAGCAGTATCACTATATAGAAAGCATCCTGTTCAGATTGAGAAATACAATCTTGCACTTTTATTTCTGTTAAAGAGCTGACCCTACTCTTAAGGAGTGAAGGGCACCTGAATCCAAATGAGAGAGACAATATGCATGAAGAAAATGGAGTTACATTCCCCATTCTAATAGCTGGCAGAAAAATCTATAAAGAAGCTCTTTGTAAATTTGTTCACAAGGCATGTAAAAAAGCAATAATGATACCAAGGTAAATGTTAGCCATACAGAAAATGAACCTACTGTGTACTACTATTATAGAAAGGCTGTACGTACTGTACAGTATTGTATGAACATATACATAAGGAGCACCACAACCAAAAGGTGATGGCATCCAGGGAATCCTTGCTTTCAGCTTTAGTCCAGCATCAATCCAAGCCTCAAAACCTCTGCTGTGCTGCTAAGCCTTCTTCACAAACTCTGTGGCTGCAAATTTTAAAGCACAGTTTGTGGAGAATGTCTTCCCATTGCATCAACTGTATATGCATACCTGGCCACGGGCCCTCCTTTCTCTTCCAGGGAGGGAAAGATGGCCAGTCACCAAGTATAAATGTTCTCAAACGTATGGCTACACACAATGCATATTGACAATTACATTATTTTTCTCTGTGGAATACAGCCAAATTATTTTAGAGGTTTGATGACATAAAGCCAAAAGCTCCCAGCCAATGCTGGTAAAATGAAGTTAATGGTCAAATCACAGGACTGAGAGAGAGGAAGCAAATCCATACCTCAGCTTTCTAAAACTGGAGTGACTTTAAAATGTCTAGAAAGCATTTTGGTTTACCTTGTGTACTGACTGCGAAATATGAAGTATGGAAGAGAGGAAAGATTTGCATATGTCTCATGAGATTAATTTCTTGCTTACAGACTATAAAAATAATCTTTCTTCCAGGGTAAATCTCTATCAGTTCTTCCATCCTACCAAGTTATGACAAGCCACAGATTTGGCCCCGTTAACTAGCTTGGGTGTGGAAATTACAGGGTGATATTTTATATTTTGTGATTATTTGAACAGGTGATCACAGTGGCTGTCACAGCCTTTGCATCTCTGAAATGTCTAGACCTTTCAACTGTATGCACTGTCAGGTGGAGGTGTAACCACTGGATATTTGTAACCCTGGTTGCCATTTCTGTTTCATTAAAAGGAAGCTCTGTTCCCTACCTCTGTATAGTGGCTTCTAACTTGAAAATAGATGCCAGCATCCAGTGACTTGAACATTGTAGCCATAGCACATTGTTAATCAGATAGATGCATTATTTCTGGTTTCATAGCAATTGTGCTCAGTACTTGAACATAATTTTGTAATCCAAATAGAAATTTGTTTAGTCTGTTTTACTGCCCTGCAGAAGGTACTTGTTCCCTACAATTAGATGAATTGGGATTGCTTAATTTTCACAATACTTTCTTTCTGTTTCTAAATTCTTAAAGTTTCCCTCAAGCTATCAGTGATCTTGTCATTCTCTAGGTCTTATGTGCTTTGTTGCTTGATTCTATAGCAGAGTTTCACTGTGACTTGTAAATCTGTTTTTTAATAGCTAAATGCACAAGGGAGTGAGGTTCATTTCTAGTTCTTGGGAGATATTTCTTATCCCCAGTTCTTCTGTACTATTACAGTCTTATTTTTTGCAAAAGGAAGAGTAAGATAATTCCAAACACTCTCTCTGGGCACTACCCTATATTTCTTGACTCCTTGATACTGTGATGTTTTTGTATTTGTCTAATGCAAGGCTTTAATTTCATCAGCATTCTTATGCAGGCATCCTGATTAAATAAGAGTGTATGCTTGGTAACTGCCAAGATCACCTTTGATCTGTTTTGAGAATGGCCTCTCTAGAGGGTCTTAGTAACACTGAGCAAAAGCTTGGTGTCAGTCCTTGGCAGAAAAGGCACCTTGCCCTATGGAATCCCTCCTGCTCCTGAGATTTTTTTCATCTCCTTTAGAAAGCAGTTGCTCTCATGAGCAACCTACTGCTTAGCGCAGAGAGCTTTAATGCAGCTGTGCTTGTGATTCCTGATGAGCTTCACGTGGGACTACACTGCAGCCCTCGGAGGAATTTGCTTCTTCAGTTGTGCTCTACCCTTCTGAGCCATGCTGCCCTACACGACACCGTGTTGCTGATGCTGAATGTTGCTGTAATGCAACTGTGTGAGGCAGGCTGATGAAAAAGTCATTGTAAGTTCTGCCTTTTGTAACTGAAAATTAAGCAAGTGTCTAAGTGTTAAAAGATGTATGTTATTTTCAACAGCTAGTCTGGGATGCTTTGCATAAGGCTATTTGGTAAAGTTCAAGGATAATTTAATTTTTAAATTTTTCTTGTAACAGCAACGAGAGATTTTTTTCCTGATAAAAGAAAAATTGCTGGCATAATATAGCTCTTCTAAAAAAAATGTTTAAGGGAAGAAGGAGGAGGTTTATGGATTAGACAGAGGTCATTTCTAAACAGAGAAAGCATAGAAACTATCTCCCTATCGAACTCAGTAGCTGGGGACAAAACAGTTTTATGAGACTATTGCAAACAATCACTCTGACAGACACAGGCTCAGCCTCAGCAGAACGGTTCTAGTAATAG
The DNA here is from genome assembly GCA_035590275.1 of Ibycter americanus. Classification (NCBI taxonomy): domain Eukaryota; kingdom Metazoa; phylum Chordata; class Aves; order Falconiformes; family Falconidae; genus Ibycter; species Ibycter americanus. Next base: position 3,007,216 of record JAVJGI010000035.1, on the reverse strand, counting down.
TCACTCAGCTTCTGATTCGTGTGGTGAAATCCAGAGAAAAGAAGGCAAAGGGCATCCAAGTGGAGTAAGTGGAAAAATGGTAATAGATATTTTACATTCCAGGTTTAAAGAGATTATAAAAAGAGAACTAAAAGAATAAGGAAAGAAACTAGGGGATTGAGGTTTTTTAGGGGGCTGGAATGTTGGAGACTTCTGTAACTTCGAGGAGCTTTGTTTTCAACGTCCGGAATGATTTTTCATTGATTTTCCTGAGGGTTCCCAAAGATGTATTTTGAAGGTGCAGTGGATAAACAAAATATTATTTGCACCTTCTCTTTCCAGCTTTACAGTGAAAACATTGTAATAAATGCAGCATGCATGCAAAACATCTGCCAGAACCTGACATTATTTTCTCTTTATAGCTCAGAGTGATTTTTCATTAATTGGTCGTAAAATGAAAATATCAAAAAGCTTTTTCAAAATGCACAGTAAAAACCATAAATGCTTAGAGGGCTGTGTTTATAAGTGTGATTTTCATGCTGACATTTGAATGAGTCAAGAAACACAAGTAAATGAAACAGAAATGTAGACGAAGTGTTGAAAAGTCCAAGAGTTCAGTATGTTATTCTTCTGTTTTACTAGTTGCTGTTCAGGCATGCAATATGCTTTCAAGGTTTTTTTTGAAAAAACCCTCATATCTTATAATGTGCTATGAGCTAGTAGGTGATGGACTGTCCCAAGTGACATATGATGTTCACATGCGAGGTCATTTGAGGATTTTGCAGTTTTGCAAAGAAAGCAAAAGCTTTGTAGTTTGTGCATCAAACTACTAACTTACAAGTGTGAGTCTTTTGTCTACACCAGGCTAGAGACTATGGACTGTCATAAAACGGAGAGGGAAAAAACCTGTTTAAGAACTTTTGCTGGTTTGAAAAGGGAAGCAATTGAAAGTATAAGCACATGCTTTTACTGGTGCGATCACAGTATTGAAGTTGCTCCTAGGGTTTAAATGGAATCCAAACAAATCTCGGATCTCTGCTTCAGTGAGGTACAACAGACAATTAGTCTGATGACATAATTAATGGATATTTGGCAGAAGTGTGAGGTATCAAAGAGAACCAAACTCACCTTTATCAGTGTTTAGATTTCCATGAAACTTGCATCTGTTTTGCAGATGTCCATCCAAGGTGTATAACAAGCATTCGTAAGAATTCGGATTTTTTTCAGAAAACAGCTGTACCTGTGTAGAGTTTTGTTGCTTTGTGGTGGTTGTTTTTTTTTAAAACATTGACTTCTAAGGAAAGCAGCAAACTAGCAAGACTGTTAAAGTGCACTGCTTAGTGTTTTTGAAGTTAGCTGGACTTCAATATAGTATTGTTTGGAGGTCAGCACAGGAAAAAAAGGGTAAATTAATTATGTGGTGATTCATCAATAGAGTGAATAAGATACCTTTCCCAAAAATACCATTTCTTTCTTGCTGATATTTGGACCAAAGTCTTTGTGAACTTACTTAAGTCAAGGTGATAAGAAGCCAGTCAATGTATTTCATATCTTTTTTTTTTCTGCAAATGTTTAGAATTCTTCAGATATAAATGTGAATGTTTGAAAAGTTTTGATAAGCATTTATGCAAAAACCATAATAAATAGAACTTCAGAAGTCTTCTTGGAAGCCATGTTGCTTAAAGTATATTTGGCAGTCTTGAGCATTATGGCACGTTATGGGGAACATTTGCTCCTTATGCTCTGTTACGCTTTCCTAAGAGATTGCACTGCCAGACTCAACTGACTGCTTGGTACTTACCAGTCTCTGCTCTATTCTCCAGTCATCTCCTGTAAATATGGCCCCCAAAATTACTTTTTGTTGATTTGACATTTATCCCAGTCTTTCAGGAGATTCTTCCAAGCAAATCTGTCAATAAGACCTCTGTCATTATGTATAAACATCACAAAATATGTGTTTTCTCCTTGTAGTGTTTGGCTCTTCAGATGCATTCAGAACAAACGTCATCTGAGTCTTGGACACAATTTTCTTCAACAGGATTATCTTCCCTGGGATAGGTATATTTTCAGTCTGCTTCAGGTTTTCTTTGAAGCTCTGCAGAATCGCAAAATTTTCTTTCCTGGAAACTGCTGTGGTGATGGTAGATCTATTGTGTTTAATGGCAGCTAAAATTGCATTCAAATTTCTGTATTTTTCACCTGGCTTTAGCAGGTGATTGCAGGCCAGTTTCCTGCTATCCATCCCTACGTGGCAATGTAAACCCTGAACATGCAGTGTGTCATGCATCTGTAGAGTGATCCATTGATTGATTTCACTGAAAGTACATGACAGAACCTTGCACTTAGTGATTAGATACAGGAGCCTTTTTTTAACAATTTAACTTTTTGACCTAGAAAGTTAACAAGATATCTGTGATCTAATAAAAATGTATCTTCCTATTCAGAAATCTACAGAATTTCCAAGTTCCTGTAAGTACTTAGAGCAACCTCTTTACTTTTATTTTAAAGGTTATGTTTGTGGCAATTTTTGGTGGTGGTGGTTTGGTTGGGGTTTTTTGTGTTTTTTTGTTTGTTTGTTTGTTTGTTTTGCTTTAAAGAAAAGTTAATTTCTGAAAGCAATTTACCCTTTAGTACTTTTTAATATTTCACGATAGCAGTCACCCACAATTGAAGGTTTGAAAATCAGGATTTTTGAATTCTAATTCTGACAGAATATAGGCTGAAGGTATCTGCAGCCTCTTGCTATATCCAAGTATCTTATTATATTTTCTAGTTTAAATAAGATCTATAAAGGACCGTGTTGTAAGACTTATTACCTATATTGTAGACTTATGGTAAAGCGGTGAAGTTTACATTTCAGCAAGGTAGAGTTTAAGATTATTGTAGCTTTCTGACAGTCATGGACAGAGCTCCTACATGCAGGGAATTGTTTTTGCTGGGAAGTAGCTGTAAGACTCTCATACATGATGTAAATTCTATGTAACTTAAAAATTCAGTTTTTAACTGTGGAATTGTCAGCTTTAAGTGTTCAAAATTACATATCCACCTCTGCAAAGTTTTAGCTTTGACTTGAAGTGATTAAGTAAATTTTTGTCAGGTTTTTTATTTATCTCCTGTGTTTCTATGATTTATGTTTTCCAACTTGTCTTTTTAATGGCATGGTTTACAATCTTTTAGAATACAAGCTGAAATTTATATTTACTCACAATACCTAAAGAAACCTAGACCTTTATGAGATACTTCAAATATCAGAGGACAACAATGAAAGAATAAAAAAGATCCTTGATGCAATACAACTTTGATATTACATAATTTGCTCATTTTTGAGAGAGGCTAATATCATGACCAAACAGCTACAGGTGGTGAGTCTAGGAATTGTCCTACCATCTAAGGCTTCAGAAGGGGCAAAAGTTTTTAAGTTTTGATCCAAATCTGACACACCAAATATCAGTCTGTCAAAAGTAAACAGAAGTGAGAACAAACAGTGCTAAGATGTATTTCCAGTGACCGATACATCTACTACAATAACAAGCAGAACTAACAGAACGTGTGCATCTGCATTTCTGAATATAGGAGAGAGAAGAAAAAGAAGGCCAAGTGTCTGGGTCAGAATAATCTCTGGGAGGAAGACTACAGACTTAGGCACTGACTGAGAAGGGGTCTTGGAATTTGAGCAAAAAAAGTGCTTCTTGTTGAGTCCTGCCATCTTCAGGGCAATGGAGCTTCATATGCGCTTTACAGATAAACAGAATTGTTTGGAGGGGGATATGCAGCTCCACTGCCAGTTCTGCCTTATAACTAGAATAAACGCTCAAGACTTTTGAGTTTTTGGCTAACTGCTTGTAGAAGAAAAGATCGGATTTTGTGTATTTTTCCTCAGCTTGGCTTGCCACAATAAGCTATTGAAGATTTTGCATTGATTACTTTCACTGCCTGGTTTTAACAAAAAAACATTAGTAGTTGTTCTGGTATAGAACTATAGGTATAGCCTACAGAAGCAGCAGTATTTCCTTCCAAGTAGCTGAAAGAGCCACTTTCTTCTGGGGTGGAAGTGTCTCTAATTTCACTTTACATATCCACATGAAAAAGTCATGCCTCTTCTCGAGCCCCACAGGGAGTAGTATCAAAGACTGAAATGGATAATAGATGTGTACGTATACACATAAATGTATAGCTGAAAGTCCTTTCCTTCCTTGCCTGTTATTCTGCTAACATGTTCACCCTGTTCTTCCTATTGATCCCTCTGCTTTTTACCTTATTTTTCCCTTCCCATTGCACTCCCCTCTTCTTGGAAAAGCCCCACATTACTTCTCAGTTCTTCCTGTCTAGATGACTCCATGTTCCTTTCTCTTTCAGTTCATCACAGAAAATCCTTCTCATGCTGAGCATTAGTTCTTCTGTACAGTTGTAATGCTGCTTCATTGAGATGTGAGATCCAGCTGGGGTGAGAAGGATAAGGGACAGCTATGCTGCTTCTCTTCTGTTCAGAATTGCAGAGTGTAGTCTCCTGTTGCTGGAGTAGAGCTGCAGGGAAAACATGCTCAGTGCACACAGCTCAGGCTTAGGAGCCTTGCATCAGCAGCAGAAATGGGAGTGACAGCAGTGGCAAGTGTCAGCTCTTGCCAGGTATGACAATGCAGCGTGAAGGTTTTAAATGTAAAGACATCAATGAGTATGCCTGAGTTTGGGGCTTCTCTGAAATTAAAAAGCAAGACACAAATGAAAACTGAGCTGAACAAAAGCTGAGCATATAAGAGAAGTGTTAATTTCAGGTTCTGTAAAAAGAAACTGCTTTGGAATAAATCTGACCTGACAGTGACCTTTAGAATAGACTGATCTTCCCAAAGGAGCTTCCTAATTTGTACCTATAATGAACACATCATCTATATAACCAATTCCTGTGTTTGAACTACACCATGTTTGTTCCATTATATGATGAAATACAGATGCATTTCCAGACACACCAGGAAGCTACGTCTAAATCATCTTTTGCCCCACTGCTGACTAAATAAAGTGATTCCAGACTTTCAGGATTTAAAACAGGTTCCTATCTAAACAGTTGTTGAAGGTTGCTTTATAGTCCTTGTAACCGCGGAGAGAGTCCTGCTATTTCACCAGATACTTGCCCAGCACATGTAGAAAATTACGGAGTTAATAGCTTACACTAACCATTTTCTCCCACAGTTTTCAGAAGCTTTATTCTGTACTGTAGTGTGCACAGTCCTCATGCTGACAAAGAAACTGAAGCATGTCCCTTTCTAATCATATGGTCCTTATGTTCTTTCTCACAAGGTAGAAAACCTCTTATATATGCTTGTTTCCCAGGACTGCTTTCAGAGGGTGGCCCTTACAAATCTCAGAGAATGGAGCCACAACACCTCTAAAGAGAAAACTGGGACTAACTTTACTGTTGGCAGTTACCTAAAGCAACAGATTTCAATGGTTAGTATACTTCTGTCTTTGTGAGCTGTTGTGTCTATACAGTAATGTGTCGTTATCCTGACTTATTTACCCATCACATTAGGGGCTGACCATTGATTATCCCATTATTATTCTTCTTCCTTCCTTCACCCTTCTGACAGAGACTGCCCGGAGCCACCCAGTTGCACTGAAGTCATGCCTGATGAGAACTACTTTATGTTAAAATAAAATAAAAATAGTCTTCAGTATTTCTACTGTTTAAGTAATATTTATGTATCATATCAATGCTGATAGAAATGCACAAAGTATCACCTGTGTGGTGGCTACACAGTAGCTTGCCTTTTCTGTGTTCCCACCATTTAGATCTTGCTTTTATGAGCAGTGTTGCTAGGAAAATTGGGAAGATTTGTTTCACCATATTGACCTGCATTTAAATGGTATGTATTTTTGAAGTCCCTGAATCCATCAGTCTTCTAATACATTATTTCTTATGGGAAAATCTTTTTGCTATCTGTAAAATCACTAACCATTACACTTTTCAGGAATGTGGCTGGACATTGGTATATCTTGGCTAGATTTGAAAAGCAAATTAGTATTCCTGGAGTGTTTAGGCCAGGTGTCTTAAACTGCTGCAAAAGGCAGTTGTTCCTTTCAAAAATAGCAAGATTCTCTTCTCTATCTTTCTGGCAGCAATAGGGAGCAGTAGGATGATTTTTCTTGACCTGATTCTGTCCTAATTCTGTACCAGTCCTGTATGGCTCCTGGTGCTGGGGTAGAGCAATGGCTGTCAGTTTTCATGGCTCTGATGATCTTTTCTGATGAAGAAACTGAACCTCATGTTCCAGTTCTTGGGCCATCTTGCTCAATCTAATTCTATCGTGATCTCTTTGGGCTTGGAGTAAATACAGCTATTGATTTACATAGTAAATTCAACTCTGTATTATTAAGTGGGTATAATTATGATAAGCTAAGACTTTCTTCAGGATGGGCAGCATACTGCTCACCCAGGACTGTCAGGTACACTTCTGTCTGTCACTTGGGTTTGCATTGACTGTCTTTATGCCACTTGCTTCCCCTTCTCACTCCCTTTGCACCAGCCTGGAGCAGCAGTTCTGACCTCTGGCACGCTTCCAGCAATATGCTCTGGACATCTACAGTTTTAGCTGTCTGCTGTTCCAGGGGTGTGATTTGTGCTTGTGTTAGCAAGACAGGCTTCTGCAGTGCTGTTTCTCCAGCTTCTATAAGCATTCTTCTTGTGTATATTGAATTGTATGTACCTGCAGACTGAAATGCCTGAATGCTGTAGCAGGCGTATGTATGTCAAACAACAAAGAGGACTCTTTAAAAAAACAGCAACCAACTTCCTTGTAATGTGATCAGAAGGGGACAATGCATGTTTCAGAGTACACTGGGCACATTCTGAAGGGAGGCAATAGCTTGGGGTTTTTTTAGGCGACTTTGATATCCTGTAACTGCATTTCCTCTTTTACTTCTCAAGGCTTAGATCTTGGCTGAAAAGGTTCCATGTCCTGGCTCAGCACCCCCAGGAAACCCTAATCCAGCACCTTTGTGAATCTGAAACTGTTAGATACAGTGCCAGGAGGTGCATGTGTTTTAGCAACAGATGGGCAAGCAGCTCTGGTGTAGCACTCTTACAGGAGATTTAACAAAAATTTCTTGTATTGCAGCCTTACAAAATGCTCTTCCTACCTCTTGTTGGTGTAGTTCTATCCATCCTTCATGGAGCACTTTTTATAAGATTTACATGATGCCTTTTAGCTTTTCGAAATCATTTGGCCTTATGTGGGTGATAGTGATGAAAGAAAGGTTAAAAGAGTTAAGTCACTGAACTTTAAAAAGACAAAACTTAAAAAGAATGAATTTATGGCTTGATAAGCTTGTATTTTGCATGATTTTTATGTGTTGTGTCAGGGGAAATATGAATGAAATATTAAAAATCTAATTAGAGCAAATCCAAAACATTATATACTGATTTTCAGAATCTGTTCTCTAAAACAACGACAGAAAAAGTCATACTTACATTAAATGATACCACTGTCAAGAGTTTTTTAGACTTAATTTTTTCAAACACAATCTCAAATGACCCATTTTTTATGCTTTCTTGGAAATTTCCTATTGGGGTATTTTCTCTTCACATACCCTTTTCACCTGGAACTTCATTTAATTCAGCCTGACTACAATAACAGTTTGGGGATGTTTCAAACCACATTTATTACTGAGAGAACTACTATTCAGAACATTTTACTGATTAATATACAACAGTAGCACATACATAGATGTCCCGTTCCACATATATAAGGTTGTACAAACTCTGCATTTGTTTTTTTGTGGTAGCATTATCCCCCCAAAAATTTATAGGCTTATTAAAGTAGAAAAGGAGGGGCTGGTGGTACAGGACTGTGTATGACTCTTTCAAACTGCCAATATCAAAGCTTTCAGTAAAAATAAATGGATCAGATTGCACGGAGTGTGAATGAAGCATGCATTTTTATATACATAGGGACATGCATGAGTTAAAGACTTTTTGAGCTTAAACAGCATTAAAGCACAACTTTGGTTTCTCCTGATAAGGCTGACACCACATGCCCTGAGCTGAGACAGCCCCCTCAACAAATTTTTGCAGGGAAATAACTAAGCGTATGGTCATCAAATCATGCCATATTTTCCTTACAACACCATCAGCAAGCAGATGTTTTATGTAATCAGATATTCCTGCTTACTAACAGAGAAATCACAAATATGACACATTGGCCAACATTTGGGCTTTTTTTTATTATTATGGGATGGCTACAGGAATTTTAAATATGTGGTATAAAACTAGTGAGTAAGTCTGTCTTCTATAATTTCCCTGAAAATGTAGAGCCTCCCTAGTCACCATTTCCAGGCTCTTTCTTCTGTCTCATTAAGCCAATATCCCCTCAGAAATAAGGTCATAAGATTCTTTTTTTTTGCATCCTGATGACTTCTTATTAGCTCACCTCTGTGTCCTTTTTCCTGTGTGTTTGTCCAAGTCATCTGTGAGGGCTGGCCTGCTCCATCGTTTCACCTCTACAGAGATGTGGCAGGCATCTTCTTTTGAATGTCACAGTTTTCACAGATTTAAAATGCTGTTCTCTGCATGTGGACAGGGCACGCTTTTGGACACCCATCCTTTCTTCCCAGAGGAATAGGGTTTCCGCAGGACCTGACACAAATGCGGAGGAGCCTCTGAAATTCCTGAAACACACATAAAAGGAGAGAAAAGGAGCATGAGTTGCTCACCCTCTTCCTTCCTGGTTTCCTCAAGTTCTTTGCAGCGTCTTGTGACCTTCCTGTATGGCTCCCCACAGCACTTACAATGCTTTTCCTTCCTTGGTCTCTTCACTGTTCATTACTTACCCTGTCCTCCAAAGCAAGAATTCATATGCATCACTTTCTTTCTTTGTCAAAAATATTTTAACTGTATTTACCCCAAATAATAAAATATGTCTTTGTCAAATGTTTTTGCATTACTAATAGCATCTCCTTAGTTGGTTTTCAGAATTCCTTTTGAGGATCCAATGCAAACTGCCACTAGGTATGGAGTAAGTTAATATTACACATCCTCTGGTACCACCCAGCTCATTTTAAAGTTGGTCAGTAAGGTGAAAGCCGCTCTTGATTTCAGAATTCTAATATGTTCTGTAGTCTTTTAGGATCAGGAATTTAGACACCTATTCAAGGTGCCAAATGTTGAACGTTAAGAACATTTGGAGTGGTGTGTAAAGCTGTGGTTTGATCCACTAAGGATACGAAAGAACAGAAAAAACAGTTTATCAGAGTTTTATCACTTAGGAAAAGCTGGTTTTTCAGGCCATATCTTGAAAAGCACAGGCAAACGTGACCCTAAGCTTATGACTCTAACCTTACTTTGGATCCCCATGAGGCACACCAAATTTCAAGGCAATTTGAGCAAGTATGTGGATTTTAGAGTACTTTAAGTGTCGACCTTTAAACAGAAATAGGTACTCAACCTTGGAGTGCCTGCACTCCGTAATAATTAACAGGAGGATTTAGTTTTTAAACTGTATTGTGGGAATGTAAAAGCTCTTTGTTGATATTATTAAAATGGAATTTTTGAACTACGACAGATTTAGATTTTGCTCTTACAGATTTTAATGAATAACACTGCTTAGAATACGTCTGAGCAGAGCGCTCCTTAAGGATCTTTACCTGCTATATTCTGGAACTGTCATAAAATGCTAAAATGCACTTCACTCTGCATCTTCAGAAACCATTTGTATTTCCTGAAGAAAATGCTTGCAAAGCGTTTGGGGTTTTTTTTTCCTGAAGTCAATTGCAAGCACTGGCAAATGAAATCAAGCAGTCTAACAAGCATGGACAAAATAGCATGCCTCTCCACGATTCTGGAACACGACATGTTGCAATACTTAATTTGCACAAGTGCATATTGTGACATTAACTAGAAATTCTGTGATTGTTCTCACACACACGCACCAGCTGGTCAGATGTTGCTGTGTTTTATGGTAGCACCAAGCAGTTCTAGTAGAGGTCAGGTCCTTACAGTAGTAAATATTGCAAAAACCCACCACCACCACTCATCCCCAAAACAGTAAAAACAAAACTAAAGGTGTGGATAAAGATAAAAAGATACAGTGGCAGGACAAACAGAAACAGCAAGGGGATCAGTGGCAGAGGTAGAAAGACAATTCAGCTCTCTTTTTCCATACCTGTGTACCTCGTCGTCTTTCCATGGACATGCATGTGTACTCCAGTGTGGGAAAACGCGGCTGCTCC